>JAUMJK010000954.1:0-240545 GCA_033558105.1 Coccyzus lansbergi | reverse complement strand
AAGAGAGAGAGAAAGAGAGAGAGAAAGAGAGAAAGAGAGAAAGAGAGAAAGAGAGAAAGAGAGAGAGAAAGAGAGAAAGAGAGAAAGAGAGAAAGAGAGAAAGAGAGAAAGAGAGAGAGAAAGAGAGAAAGAGAGAAAGAAAGAGAGAAAGAGAGAAAGAAAGAGAGAAGAAAGAGAGAAAGAAAGAGAGAAAGAGAGAAAGAGAGAAAGAGAGAAAGAAAGAGAGAAAGAGAGAAAGAAAGAGAGAAAGAAAGAGAGAAAGAAAGAGAGAAAGAGAGAAAGAGAGAAAGAAAGAGAGAAAGAGAGAAAGAGAGAAAGAGAGAAAGAGAGAAAGAGAGAAAGAAAGAAAGAAAGAAAGAAAGAAAGAAAGAAAGAAAGAAAGAAAGAAAGAAAGAAAGAAAGAAAGAAAGAAAGAAAGAAAGAAAGAAAGAAAGAAAGAAAGAAAGAAAGAAAGAAAGAAAGAAAGAAAGAAAGAAAGAAAGAAAGAAAGAAAGAAAGAAAGAAAGAAAGAAAGAAAGAAAGGAGGAGAACAAAATATATCTATACAGTAGATGGACATTTCTCAAGTGTTAGCGTCAACACTTTGAGATGTCGCATAAAATCAATGAGTTAATTATTAGATATTTGGTCCATCCAGGATGTTCAGAGGAACAGAATTGCTGCCTTTAATGTCTGTGGTTTTAATTAGTTTTACCTAGTGGTAAAATATACAGAATGGTCTGATCAATACGTGAGTGAGGCAGGCAGACTTCAGAATTTCTTGTACCTCAGTGAATTATTGAAAACAGGAGAAATTGGGGGAGAATTTCTAAGCAGGATTTCTCAGCATTTTACTGAGGAGGAGAGAATATTTATTTAGCTAGAAGTGACATAGGAGCCCCCTTGAGATAAACAAACCAGTACAGCAATAAAATGATCAAGTATTTCAGTGAATTTTTCAACTAATAATTAATAAAAGTTAAATGATTAGAAAAGATACAACAAATTATGCCAGAATTATTTTTTTGGGGGGGGGGGGTGGTGCTTTTTCTTTCAGTCTTTCAATTAAAGTCATTGAAGGGACTTGTCCTAGGAAGATAAGGAGGCTGGGTTTATTCTCTGGTATTTCTCTCAGGTGCTTCTTTGGCAGCAGGTTTACAAGTTGGTTTGCTTTCTTTGCCTCAAAGGAAGGGCAAGTTGTAGCCGCACCATCCCAGAACTAAATCAGGGATGCAGCTGCATCTGGAGTCCTGCTTCATCATTTACAGCAACCGTCTCTAGAACTGGTCTCCTCCTTGTGTTTCTCCTACAAGCAGACACTCTTTTGGTGGGTGGTGGGTTGAGGCCCCAGCCTGAATGAGAGCCAGCTAGTTGCTCCAGATAACATTTTGTACAGCACTTAGGGTACATGTGGAGACCTCTTGCCTCTTTGCTCAGCCCCTGGGGCAAGCTCTGCAAGCTGCAGAAGGAATGCAGTGGTTTACATCCTGATTCCATATATGAACAATAGATAGCATTTTGTGTCTACAGCAGGGAGCTCTCAATCAAAAATAAACATAAATTCAGCAGCTTTACTGAGTTAAATAGTATCTTATGAAATCATGGCATAGACTCACAAATTCCCCTTTTGTCTGCTTGGAAAACAGTGGCAAGCCAAAAAATTTCAGGTCAATTATAAGATGTTTCCATGAGATGATCCTGTGCGGTCTTGACAGGTGGGTGGCAAAATCCGTGCCAAATACCTAGGATGGTTCAGTGCCCGCTGCTGCACATTTGCAGTATTTGTGTGAGGAGTTGGCCAGCTCCAGTTCTGTCTGTGACAGCCACTGAGCTTTCATACAAGTTGCTGAGGGAGAGCTGGTGCCTGGTGAAACCTAGGGGCTTGGAAGTGGAGGTGCTCCTGTTTTGCCTTGCTCCATGCACTCCTGCTTCCCATCTGCCTTACGCCATGTGCCATGGCAGCAGAGGTGTTCATCCATCTCTTTTGTGCATTTGACAGGCTTTTTGTCCACATTTTTTAGGGTGCTACATTGTCAGTGCATGTTCAATGCAGGGTTGGCTCTGTTAGCAACACCAGGATGTTTTTTTGCTTGCATGGACCATCATGCTGGAAATATGCCCATCCTAATGCTGCAATCGTCAAGCAGCACTAGCAACCCCTTCTGCTTTCTCTCATGTGGCACTGTCTGTGTGTCCAAGCTAAAAATCCAAGTCCTGTATCCCAGTCTCCAGGGGTAACTTAATAGTTGCTACTTCTCAAGAAATTGTTTAGTTTGGTTCAAATGTTTGGATAAAAACTTTGTGGTACAGAGAGGGAAGTGTGTGCGTGAGTGTGGGAATGGGGTGGGGGAGCAGGAGAAGGGATCAAATTGCAACCCAACCGGATAGCCAAAAGGTTGCGAAGTTGAAATAAATGGGCTAATAGATGTAGCATATAGTGTGTGTATGTGTGTGTGTATATATATTAAAGATATATTACTGAAAACTCAAAAATGTCACCACTGTTTATATTAAAGGAAAGCTGAGAGTTAAATGAGATGGGTAATCAGATGCCCGACATATGTTGTTTTGAATTGTTTATATGACCAATAGTTATTAAAATTAATTATCCTTTCAATGCAGTCTTTTTCACAATCATATCCTTTTTTTTTTTTTTTTAAATACAAGATATAGTCCTTTCAAAACAAACTAACATGGGCTATTTGGAAAAGGCAGAACAAACAATACCAGGGCATATTCTGACACGGTCATGGGCTCAACTTGCCTACAGAAAGCACCAAAAATCTCTGTCAAGGGAGTATTTTGAGGACTAAAATAAATGACAAAAATGGTTTTTTTGTGTGTGTAAAATTCTGTCAAAAAAGTAAGGCACTGAAAATTCTGACATCTGTTTATCTGTTTATAGCTATGGCAAGATTACTCATATTAATTCTTGTTTAAAATGCCATATGAAGGAAAGGCATTTGTGCAAACAAGAGTCATATTTGAATTGTAGATCATGTCTTCACCATCTGTGAGAGCTGTTGGTGTTGCAAAATTAATGTGTTAATGAAATCACAATAATTTCTCTGAAGTAATGGATTCTGAAGCCTAGAATGACTATTTTTTGAACTTTGGTGTCTAGTGGTTTACAACTGGGAAAACCTTTCACAGCTTAATTAGTTCTGCAGCCTTACTTTAAAAAAAATCCACTGTACCTTCACCACACCAATAGTAACACAAGCAAGGATTAAATGGAAAGCAGAGAAACTACACAGAGATGAGCCTGCAATGCAAACTTTTTGCTGTAATATTTTATAAGTAGCTAAATAGGCCCTTGCTTGCCAAGAAGTTTTACTCAAAGGTACTTCTACACAAGACCGGGTAAACCACCCATAAAATAATTCCAGCTTCCTGAAACATCACAAATTTGGACTACTTGAACCTTACACAAATGTCCTAACTATTTCCAAGTTTCTCCTTGGAATGAAGACCTAAGGATGGATGATGCTTTTTGATTTGTGATGCCTTTTTAAAATATCACAGCCATTCCAACTTACTATTTGATACCCTTAATAGAATATTAAATGCTACTGTGTGCTCTAGTTTAGCAGAAATGGTTTGCATTCATTTCCAGAAACTTTCTGATTCCTTTTCCGGTTATCATACTCCTTGCGTAGCATGGCATCTCAGACAGTACAGGTGTGCTTAGCTTACCACTGAGGAATAATCACAGTCATACTCATATGCATTTTGTATGCTTAAATATGTTGTGTTGCAATAGTTTACACCAGCTGAATGTTCTTCTCCGTAGTATGGCCTTAAGATCTGTAATGTGCTCTAAAAGGTAGAATGGAGATCATGGGAGCCAGAAAAGTAAGTGGTATTCAATTCACCGATATTTTGGAACAAAAAAGTGTATAGTTTTTACAAATGTAACTAATTTTTTTCTACTAGAAAAATAATGTATTTAGATAGTAACTGAAAATTTACTTTAAAAATAACACTATGAAGAGAAGATTGCTTTTCTTACCTGATTTGATTTTATTACTGTGTTGTAGGTATGTGACTGGTGTAAGCACATAAGACACACAAAAGAGTATCTGGATTTTGGGGACGGGGAAAGAAGGCTTCAATTCTGCAGTGCAAAATGTCTCAATCAGTACAAAATGGACATTTTCTACAAAGAGACACAGGCCAATCTTCCAGCTGGACTGTGCAGTACATTACATCCTCCAGTTGAAAATAAAGCAGAAGGCACTGGGGTGCAGCTGCTGACTCCAGATTCTTGGAATATACCGCTAGCAGATGCTCGGAGAAAAGCCCCATCCCCAGCGTCTGCAGCTGGCCAAATTCAAGGTCCTGGACCATCAGCGTCTACCACTGCCTCTCCGTCTGACACTGCCAACTGCTCTGTCACTAAAATCCCCACGCCAGTTCCTAAACCTATTCCCATCAGTGAGAATCCAAATATTCCACCAGTTTCTGTCCAGCCACCTGCTAGCATTGTGCCTCCAATTGGTGTCCCACCTCGCAGTCCTCCCATGGTGATGACAAACCGTGGGCCAGTTCCTCTGCCCATTTTCATGGAACAGCAAATTATGCAGCAAATCCGTCCACCATTTATTCGTGGGCCGCCTCACCATGCCTCAAATCCTAACAGCCCTCTGTCAAATCCAATGATTCCTGGAATTGGTCCGCCACCAGGTGGTCCCAGAAATATGGGTCCCACCTCTAGCCCCATGCACAGGCCAATGCTTTCCCCTCATATCCATCCTCCCACAACGCCTACAATGCCTGGGAATCCTCCAGGTTTGTTGCCGCCTCCTCCCCCTGGAGCTCCTTTGCCCAGTCTTCCCTTTCCCCCTGTCAGCATGATGCCAAATGGTCCTATGCCTATGCCACAGATGATGAACTTTGGATTGCCATCCCTTGCCCCACTAGTGCCACCCCCAACTCTACTAGTGCCATATCCTGTCATAGTCCCTTTGCCTGTCCCTATCCCTATTCCAATCCCCATCCCTCACATCAACGACTCCAAACCCCCCAGTGGCTTCTCCAGCAACGGTGAAAGCTTCATTCCAAGTACCTCCAGCGAAACGCCTGGGGCAAAGCCAAGCAATAGCTCTTCATCCCCTCGAGAGTCAAAGCAAGGATCTTCTAAATCCTCTGACTCATCACCGAGCTGCTCAGGCCAGTCCCTAAATCAAGCTCAAGTGCTTCAGGAGCACAGTAAAAATGAAGTTGTTGACTTGACTGTCAGACCTAGTAGTCCAATGAACAGTAAATTTGGTTTCCCCACTGTGCTACAGGGTCCGCAGGACGGTGTGATAGACCTAACCGTAGGCCACCGGTCTAGGCTGCACAATGTTATCCACAGGGCTTTACATGCCCAAGTGAAAGTTGAGCGTGAACCTAACAGTGTTGTAAATTTGGCTTTTGGTAGCTCAGACAAAAGGAACTGCAGTGACTGCAGGGACAACTGCAGCCCAGTTGACTCAAAAACTTTACCATGCAGTGATGGAGCTCACTGCTGTCCTGTCTCCTTGGCCTCCAGTACGCTGGGACTGGAAGCTGGTGCAGCAGTGTGCAATGTCATTGTGAATGGCACAAAGAGCACGGAGGGTTCCAAGAACCCGGAGCTGCCCCCGGAGCCAAAAAAGACCCAGCCCCTGGAGGAGCTGGTGGTGAGCGAGCTGGAGTCTGTTAAGGAGAACAACTGCTCATCAAACTGCCACCTTGAGGGAGATGCTGGCAAGAAGACTGGGGAAGAGCCCCTTGCCGGGGGAGACAAACAGGACCCGAACCTTAACAATCCAGCAGATGAGGACCATGCGTATGCTTTGCGGATGCTGCCCAAGACAGGTTGTGTGATCCAGCCTGTGCCAAAACCAGCAGAAAAGACTGCAATCTCACCGTGCATTATCTCAACACCAATACTCAGCACAGGGCCAGAGGATCTGGAGCCACCATTGAAAAGGAGGTGTCTCCGAATTCGAAATCAGAATAAGTAAAGGTTTGTGTGATCACTACTGCCTTCTGTGTGAGTAGACTAAGTATTTTCAAATATGAGGTCAAACTCGTGTGGATGTGGTCTTTGTGAAACAAAAAGATACAGGTTCCTATTTATCAGCACTTTCAGAAAACTATTGTTTATGTTTTAATAGTGCTCTTTGTGTTGTATTGCATCTGTACTTGTCAGTAGTCCATCCATCAACAGCGTCATTACATTTTTGCTCACAGAACATTTTGTGATGGTGCTGGCTATGAAGTTATTGTGCTGTGTGTGTCAAAGTCAGTGGTTTTTCTGCCTAGGACATGGTTCAGGTATGGGCCATTAATCTGCTTACTTATTCCAGCTGAGTTATGCAGCAACTCAAGCCTTCATGATTATGATTGAAATCGCCCTACAGCATAGCACAGAGCAGGATGACCCAGCTGCTTCCTGCTAGCTCAGATCCAATTGACTTACCAAACAGTCCTCTCCAAGCACCTTACTTTGGTCTCAATCCAGACTGCATCCTGGCTTTTAGCTAGGCTGTTGTCTGGGGACAGAACCCCCTCTCCCTGAGCTTTCCTTCCTTGGGTATTGGTGCTTAGGGACTGTCTGCTGTTTGGTGCCTGTCTGCTGAAGCTTATCTCAGCACGACCTGTGTCACAAGGCTCTACTCTCTTACCTGAGGTATCTGCCTTTGATGCAAGTCTCCCACCTTAGAAAAGCAGCGGAGGTTTCAGCCAGCCCTGTAGACACCTACAGGGTGTATGTGTGTGGTTCCTGGTGGGGCTGCAAAGCAAAAAGCAGAGATATGGGTAAGACTACCAGTGCTTGTCCAAGGACAGTGCTCCAGAGGCAGAACTCCCCAGCCCTTTATTCCCTCTTTCCAGCCTACCAAATCCCTCTGATAAAATAGCACCTTTAAAAAGCTGTTAATTTAATGTATGTCTGTTGCTTCAAACCTGTGAGCAAGAAACAAATGCAATTGCATTTATTTAGAATCACAAGCATGGAGAGCTTCTTTCAGGAAAAGGGAAAATGGTGGGCGTTGCAAGAAATCTGTTCAGCAGTAAAACACTGACGGTTTGCAGGATGTGGCTTGGTGACATGCCAGATTTCATTACAATCTATGGAATATTCTGTAGCCTCCAGTAAATCCCTGTCCCTGGTAGCACAAATAGTGACTGCAGCGGTGCAATACAAATATTGCCTTGAAGGGCTTGGCATCCACTACTGCAGAGAGCAGGGCACACAGTGGAATCTGGGCCATTGCAATATCTCCTTGCTCCATTGGGCTAACTGCATCATCAAAGGTACCGCAGTATAGTCAAGACTCCCTTTTTATTTGTTAATACAGCATTGCCAGTTCTGGCTGCAGTGCCAGATAAGTTTCTTCCCTTGATCACAAACAGTATTTTATTTACTTTTTTCTTTTTGTGGAACAGAGCCATTGTTCTTTGCTCTCAGTATGTCCTGTCACATTCAAGTGAGACATTTGTAAGAGCAGAGGATAACTATAACTTGCTTAGGCTAATAACCAATATATACAATAAGTCAGAAGTCAAATGAATCTTTAAAATCTCCCCACATTCCTAGGCCCTGCTGGGGATGGGGGAATCCCCCTATCTACCCCTGAGGTATGGATGGACTGTATGTCCCTCTCAGCAGCAAGACTTCTATGACAAACCCTAGTGTGCTACCTCTGGAGCTTGAAAGATTGCCTCTTTCAAAAAGTGTATGTGTACTTTTACCTTGAAGCAGTGATTTAATCTAAGGAAAAGGCCACTATTTGACTCTATCCCTTTTATTTAATTTTAGGAGAGCCATGGCTAACCCCTCATTTCCCACCAGACTCAAGATCTCCATAACTGTGGTTTGTTTCAAGCCACTGCTAAGAGACTTGCACATTTGTGTGCTGACACTGTAGTCAAAGACAGGCTGGTAGCATCTATTTATGCTTGCCTGGACCATCTAGGCTGCAGTAATGCCACCTCTCTGAGGTCCCAGTCCCAAGGGGTGTTTAGCATCATCTAGAGCCAGAGCCTTAAAACTCAGAGAGGGTTCTGACTTCACTGAGTTGTGTATTTTTGCCAGTTGACACAATTATACATTATACATATCACTTCACAGATGGTATTTGACAGAGAAAATGGGCAAACTGTACAAGCTGCATTGAAAAGACAAGCATGCTTCTTTATTGCTTGGTTATTGTCCTCAGCCCTTTGTATTCTCTGAATCTCAATAACTGTCACTGTGGTTATCCTCAGGAATAACTATTTTCCCATTCATCAAGAATTTTATATACTCTTTTCTCTCAATGTAAGGGTTGTCTTATAGGACAGTTTTCAGATTGCCAGGCAAAATTAATTTGGTCTAATACAGACAACTGGAATGAAGACACGGCTGAGCTAATTGTATAAATGCTCTTAAAAATCAACATAAAGAAGCAGGAACTTCATAGAGAGAACTGAGCTCAGCCTGAATTTGAGAACTAAGACAGCTCAGATGAATTGTGCCCTAGGAGTGCCTATTTCTCCTGCCACGGACAAAACTTAGGGTGACTGGCAGAGACACAGATGTCCCCATAGACACTGAACAAATTTCAGCCTAGGTGTTTGCCATACCCATGTCTGTCCCAGGGGTACAAACAGAGGTTGCAGAGCATTGATGTAGCCTCTTGCACTGCAGCCCTGACCTCTGCCATGCCCATGAGTCCCTCCTGCCCAAGCCTGGGGAAGGGCAAAGGTAGAATCCTGCTCCTTCAGCAGCGTGGTTGTGGGAGGATCCCTCATGAAAGACTCCCAACCCCATCAAACTTCTATTATTGAATAAAGAGGGCAGGAGCTGCACTAATAATTGTGTTGACTTGGGCCATTGGAGGTTTTTATTGATTGCACTGGCCATGCTAACCCAGGAGAAGAAAAAGTTGAGAGAGTTGTCTTTTTCTTTCTTGCTCAACACTTACCGTAATTGAGAAATTTGGACATATTACCCTAATGTGTAACTTTTACTGGAGTTTATTCCTATCAAATTGCATGAAAAGAAGGAAATTAGCCAAGTACTTTTACGCTTAGGGTTCTGGACAGACAGATTGTATTCATGTAATAGCAACATGTATTCTCTAAGAAGGAATGTATTCTCTAAAAAGGCAAGTATGACCTTTTTGGGCAAGTCACCAAACTCTGGATTATTTAATGCACTGATGACTTGGTTATTGGAAGTGCTAATCAACAACATTATCCTTAATGTTAAAATTTAGTCTCTCCATCAGGATGAGGACTATCAAGCTGTTCTACCTTGATGCAGTTTGAAGAACCAGCAAAAGATGTTGCAGTGCCAAAGTTCTACTATGATAAAGAAATGAAGCTAGGAAGAATATTCTATTGAGTGGGGTTTTTTTCAGGTTAGAGCAATGGGAGTTTCTAAACTTAGCAGTGTTAGCGTTGCCTTCCTACATGTTTTTATGTCCTGGCAGGATCAGTTTTAACCCTTCACTTTTGGTGTCCTAAAGCAAACAAATGAAAAGAGGAAGGTCTGCTTGCATTTAACATGATAGTTACAGTAAACTGAATTAGTAAATTAAGTGGCACATGCTAAATGCACAACTAACTTCTGTGTGTGTGTATGTGTGTGTTGACTAATCCTGGTTTGGGGGCAGAGGGTTAAGAAAAGGAAGGAGTTTTTCTGCTTGTGCCAGCAGAATTTCTCCCAGAAGTAACAGAAATAATAGGAATATGGCCACCTACAGAGCAAACCCATATGTCCTGGAGTAAGCTTATAGGCCTAAACCTCCAGCTGTCTAGTCCATACATTGTAGTTCTGAAAAAATGCAGTACATGGAATGCTCCAGTTCAGAGCAGAAGTAATACAGAATCATAGAATCATAGAATGGTTTGGGTTGAAAGGGGCCTTAAAGCCCATCCAGTCCCAGCCCCCCTGCCATGGGCAGGGACACCTTCCACCAGACCAGGCTACTCAAGGCCCCATCCAACCTGGCCTTGAACACGTCCATGGATGGGGCAGCCATGACTTCCCTGAGCAACCTCTGCCATTCTGGACCCATTCCAACAGTTCCATAACCTTCTTATGTTGAGGATTCCAGAACTGGACACAGTACTCCAGATGAGGTCTCACAAGAGAGGAATAGAGGGGCAGAATCACCTCTCTTGTCCTGCTGGCCATACTTCTTTTGATGCAGCCCAGGATCCAGTTGGCCTTCTGGACTGTGAGCATTGCTGGCTCATGTTCAGTTTCTCATCAATGAGCACCCCCATGTCCTTCTCTGCAGGGCAGCTCTCAATCACATCATCCCCCATTGTGTATTGAAATTGGGGATTGCCCCAACCCAGGTGTAGGACCTCATGAGGTTCACCCCACTGTGAGCTGCCCTACCCGTAATGGTCCAGCATTAAATTTCCTGCCCCATTCAAGTCACATGAGGCAAGAGGCATAGCTATTAACCTCCCTTTCTGCCTTTAGAGATTTCATCACTCTTCTGCCACTGCAGCATCTATCTACCAGCATCTTACCCTGCCCTGCATATTATGATCAGGACAGAATTTGACCTTAAATGTACACCGACAAACAGATTTTCAATATTTAAACACATTTTTATGGTAACCATCTTCATTGATACAGTAGTATGGTCTAGAGTCTTAGATAATTTTAACTAGATATAGTTCCACTGGTGCTAAAGTGATTTAAATTAGCAGTGTGGTTGGACTCACACAGTTAACATCTACTCTCCTACTTCAGAAGTTTTCCTTCACCTGGCTTCTTATGAGCCTACAGAAATGTTCCTTTTATCCAAAGGGGGAGAGGAGAAACTGTTAACACCAGAAAGGCTTAAACACATTTGCTTGGAACTGAAGCTTTGCCCTTGAGAGCTGCCTGGCTTTAGCAATATGATCTTACACTTCAAAATTGCCTGAGTAGCTTCTCAGATATAGTAAATCAGAAAAAGGTTTTCCAGGGAGAAAAAAAAATTGAAAAAAGAAAGAGGAAGAAAAGCTCTCAAAATGGTTAAGTATAAAATGACACACCTCCAGGGCAGCTTTCAGCTCCCACATCTTGCTACCAGGGAGCAGGAGTGCTAACTTCCTTCTCAGTTGCAGTAAATAGCAGACTTGTGGTACACTGTTGTAGCTTGCTGCACACATGGAACTGAAGGAACAAGTTCTGATTTCTAATGGACTTCTCCTGCTTTTCTATAGATCCTCCTAGGACATATGTTTCAAATATGAAATCTGATTCTTGAACACAATTTGGAAAATACACCTGGGCTGATTTGCATAAGTGAGATCTAGAGCTGTTGACAAACAAAATACACAGCCTGAACTTCAGACAGCAAAAAATGCCATAGCTCGATTGACAGACCCACAGAAATCTGCAAAGCCTGCAGCTCCTGGAGACTGTAATCTACCTGACAGCTCCCAGGACATAGGACTGCTGACATCAGAGATGATCTCAGTGCCTACTTGCCTTTATTAGTTTTAATTGTCTTCTGAAATAAAGATTGTTTGAACTGAGACAAAGATCTAATCTGTACCATTCCCTAAGGTGGTACCATCCATATTCATATTGAAACAATGAATTACTCATAAATTTTGCCAAACTTTAAAGACTGACCAGGCACTTTCATACACATAAGGCCTCATGCTTCTCTTATTTAAGTTACTTCAAAGCAGATTTGCCTGCATTCAAAAGTGATAAATGTAAAACAGGCATGAGGGAGACTCTAGCTCTCTATCACTCTGTTCTTTTGCTATCAAGCGACCAAGCCAATAGCAAGGAAAGTTTATGGGGAAAACAAGTACAACTCATGATTAAGTACAGAATCCTTAACAACAAGGACCATAGTGAAAAAGACAGGCACCCTTGTAAAAACATCATCTGAAGCAAAGATCACCTTTACATTCAGAGGCCACCTCCTGGACAGTATATGTCTGATTGCTACTGAAGTCTGATAAGAGGTGAAGCACCTAATAGCCTTTGTAGAGCTTGACAATCACCACCAACCTCAGCCTGAAGATGTAAGCTCTGAACAACTGAGAGAAGCTTATAAACTGTTTCTCAGTCTTAAGAGCAATACCTGAAAGTGAGTCAGAAAGAAGAACACTTCTGAGGACTGTGGTTGCAAAGAGTTGGACGTAATCAAGCAATAAGCAATAGATTAAAAAATAAAATTAAATTCTTGCTTAAAAAGCAGTGGGAGATTCAAGCAAAGCAGAAGCAAAACTGTTTGAGCAAGAAATCAGGAGGAAATCAGAGTATAGCAAGCAAGTCTTTCTGAAGCACTTTTTGTTTCCAGATTACCTGCTGAGTCTCTTCTGTCTATTTTTAGCTCCCATAGAGTAAAACTGGCAAGTTAAGCACATTCCCGGGTGCCTCCATCAGTTGAGGCCTCATGGCTGAGGCCTACTAATCATTACCTTATTTTCACTTAGTTTGTTAATGAGCTGCATTTCATTCCCGCGACCAGAGGCTGTGTTTGGAAGGATGTGTGATCATCTCATGAGAGCCATGGATTGAAGTAACCTCTGACATTTTGCAGAACCCTCAACTATTTAAATACAACATTTGCTTCTACTGTGAAAATTAGAGCTAATTAAATATCTGGGCTTGATCCTATGCAGTACTGTGTGCACTCAGCATTGGGTGCCTCTAATGCAAGTTGAAGGTCCTCAGCACGTTACAGTCTGAGGTCCTGCCTCCAACTCATTTGTATGGTTTTACTTCCCCGGACACAATTTCGGTATTTGAAAAGAATAGTGTTCTTGTACAACATCTGTCTCAATTTGTAACGATATCCTCCCTGCGGCTGCCTTGCTTTTCCAAGTGTTTCTGAAATATTACTGTCTTAAATTCAAACCAACCTACAATAACAAGTTATCTACAGGCAAAGAGGTGAACTGCATTTGTCAAGAGAATCACAGAATCATAGAAATACCAGGTTGGAAGAGACCCACCAGATCATTGAGTCCAACCATTCCCACCAATCTCTAAACCAATCCTCCCACTCTCTACTGTACTCCATCTTCCAGTCCTGGTTTTGGACTTTCAGACTGTGTAATGTAATCATCTTCTATAGAAGCAAATATTAAATAAATAAATAAATAAATAAATAGAGGTTTTAGGGATTGGATAGTACCGAGTGAAATAACTATCAAGTTCCGACCTTGGTGGAAAGATCTGCATCACATTGTTGGCCAATTGATGGTAAAACCTATGGTTAGAGCAATTTTCAGCTATTTATTTGGAGCCCACGTGGTTAAATGTAAACCTTTCTGTTGCCTGCTTTTTCTCCAAATATTTATAAGCATTCATGAACCCCTTGTCCTGCTACTTCTAAGTTTCTTATCCAAGGAGTTGTGGGGAACACTTTCCCACGGGAATTCTGCAGCTGAGAAATGCCTGAACACTATTATAAAAGAAATGATAATGCGATGAGGTCACTGAAAATTTGAATTCCAACCCTACCTTTAGAAGATAACTAAAACATCAATTCTGCTTTAGTTGAAGGATTTACCAGTTATTGCTGAACCACTTATCTTGGTAGTAAAAACAGTGTTTCTGTTTTCTTGGGGTGAGAGGGGAGGTGGGAAATAGAGAAAATCTAACACAATGGTTGCATCCAACACAGGTTGCTTAGTGACCAGCAATGGTAGGGATAAGGGAGATGCCCCAAAATGCCTGGCACTGCACCAAGGTCTGTGCCAGGTCTACCCTGTTTATTCCTGATGTGTTCTGGGTGGATTTTTCCTTTACCTTCCCCTAGAATATAATCTACCTGTTGTTTTGGCCACCAGAGCACGCCCCTTGCTTTGAATGAGTCTGCACCTGCTCTTGCTTATGTTGACAGGAACCAAGGTGAGGGCTGTGAAAACCAGAGAGAAATCCCACGGGGATGGTTGCAGACGTGCAGACCTTGATGGTGATGAATGGAGGGGTTTGTGGGAAAATGTTCATTGCTTCATGATACAGGGTGCTAGAACTTTTCACTAAAAAGATTTGATGTTGTTTCTGCAAAAAAAAATACTGCTGCTATTTTTATTATTGTTGTTGTTACTGTTATTATTGGTTTTGTTTGTTTGGGGTTGTTTTGTGGCCCACAGTAGTGTTTCAGATGATAAAACAGGCCCAGGCATAACCCAGGCGAGGAGGATTCTCACAGGGAGGTGTGGGCTGTTGCTCGGCAAGGCCCCCATCCTCACTATTTGTCCTCCTCCATACTGCTACTCACATATAATCTGCCTCTTTCTGGCTATTTAGATTGCCAGAAAGCAATTCTGGAGATCGGTTTGGGTAAGAAAATTGAGAAGCACCTCAGAATAGCCAAAACCTAGTGGTTTAGACCCACAGGAGGCTGCTGAAATTCCAGTTGAAGTTTCTATTCTGATTGAGACAAAATCAAAGGCTTAAAGAAGGGTTATCACATCACAGTGGTTGCCTGTTTTCAAGAAAGGAGGGTAGAAACTGTCTGGATTTGGTTTTCCTTCTGGTTTATTAATTATATTTTCTTTTTGTTGTTTGGGGTTTTTTTTGCAAAAAATGCTTGCAGTTTCAGCTTCATCCCAGCACAGCATGGGAGAATTAGTTGAAAATATAGCTGGTTTTATTAAAAGGAAAATCCTACCTTCTGCCACATCTACACATGAAGCATCAGTAGGACAAAGCAAACTATTTACAGGTCTGCCAAATACACTGATGCTGCACTAACTGGAGGGATAGGGACTGCCTTGTTGTTGTGGAGGTGTATCTGGTTACTCCAGTGTAAAGCAGGATCCGGTCCAGGCAAGCTCTGTTGTCTGCTATGGAGGACATGGAGGAAGTGGCTACTACAGCTGAGAGTAGAATCACAGAATCATAGAGTCATTAAGGTTGGAAAAAAACCTCCAAGATCATGAAGTCCAGCCGTCAGTCCAACGCTACCATGTCTGTAAAACCATATCCCAAAGTGCCACATCTACACACTTTCTGAACACCTCCAGGGATTGTAGTTCCATCACTTCCCTGTGCAGCCTGTTCCAATGCTTCACCACTCTTTCAGTGCATATTTTTTTCCTAATATCCAATCTAAACCTCCCCTCTCAAAATTTGAGGCCATTTCCTCTTGTCTTATCACTTGTTGCTTGAGAGAAGAGACTAGCACCCATCTTGCTACAACCACTTTTCAGGTAGCTATACAGACCATTAAGAAGTCTAGAACTGTGGTGGCATTTTCCTCTTTGCATGATTTTTGGCCATGCCTGGAAATGCCCCAAAATTTAAACCAGAGACCCTCTGTCAGTGAAAGCTTGGAGAAAGATTGTATCATGGAGCTGGGCAGGATGGCCTGGTTGACATTGATGTTTTCTCCAGTTTAGATTGAAGTGAAGGAGAGTTTAATGAACTTGCTGAGCAATTGTTCTGTAACAGGTTAGACCATGAGAAACTCCTTCAGAATGTTGAAAAATTATATGAAGAGATATTTTGAGGTGTTCTGAGGAGATTGCTACTTTGAAAAACAGAAAATGGTATACATGGGTGTCATGGTTTAACCCCACCCCAGCCAGTTCAGCAGCTAAATGTGAACAGTTGTTGTCCCAATCCTCTCCCCATGCAGAGAAAGGGAAATGCGAAAGAGGCTTGTGGTTTGGAAACAACAATTTAAAACAGCTTTAATGAAACAATAATTAAAAGGAAAATAATATTATTAAGAAAATATTAAAATATATACAAATATATAAAATTGTACCCCCCGATGACTAGGTAGGGGGAAAGGTCCTGAGCAGGACTCAGGAGCAGATAGGAGAGGGACTGAGGAATGGGATTCAGGAACACACAGATCTGGGATCAGGAGGCAGAAGGGCAAACAAGGTCTGTATTAGACTCTGACTATTGAAGAAAAGAGCTTGATCCTTGTGATCCTTGAGTTCTATACTGAATGTGATCGATATGGAATGGGACACTCTGCTGGTCAGTTTTAGGTCACCTGTCCTGTCCTTTTGTCCCTGCAGTTGCAACCTATTTCTCTCCTTTGACTTACAGCATTTAATTGACTTGAAACTAACCTTAGTTTCCATAGAAATAAATATAAGCCATGGCCCTTCTTTATACTAGCGTCCCGTTACTTTGGTGATATTCATAAATTTTAAACACGGTCACTTCCAGAGACAGACATTGTCTGAAAAACATGTAGTTAACTTTCAGAAAATGAAGATACTTACGTGATGCTTAGCTGAAAAATTAGAAAATTTATTCTGCTTCAGCTCAAATCAGAACTGTGAGGAAGGAAGGATGACAGTGGCAGAGAAGCCTGACAGCTGCACCAGTGCTGAAATATGGAGAACTGAGCACAAATGTTCACCTTAGCTTACCAAGACTGGTCTTCTCTCCCTCCTTCCATGGCTGGTGGACAGAGAGGCTCTTCCCAGATGTTTTTTTGGAGTACATAATGCAGAACCTGCTCTGCAGGGAAGGAGAATGAGGGCCCTGGTCCCCCTGGACTGAAGCTCATGAGCTCTGTCTCTTCTCCCTGTACCACAAGGAGAGGAAAGGAAAAAGCAGTGTCATTCGATGGGGAGCTGCTTTCACAAAAACCTTGACAGTGGTGGGAATGTGAGGAAATGGAAATTCAAAATGCTGTGACATGGGTTCCTGGTCACAGCTGTTTTGCCCAGGGAAATCCAAACCTGAAATGGGGAAGAGGTGTTATGTTCCCTGGGTCTGTGCAGAGTAAGCTGTGTGGTGAAGTTGCATCACCGCTTTGGGTACAGGGAAGGGTTTACAGCACCCGAAGCCTTTCTCCCCAGGTTGGTAGATGCTCTCTGCTGAATTTAGGGAATCCTATTTCCTTTGACTGTGAAAAAGACCTGCATGCTTACCCAAGCCAAGACTGTGCTCCTGTTTTGTGGGGAGTGGGCTCTTTATGGAAGTGTATAATGGAGGGGAGAAAATATAGTAACCTTTTCCTTATGCTTTTTTCCTACTGTCGAGCCTGAAGCTGGAACAAAGCAGTCAAAAGCAGACTCCACTGCTAGATGGCTAGGTTTTAAACAATTGTCACCAAATTTTAATGAGGTAGAGGGATTAATTTCTGTCTCATTTCTCTTCATTGAAATGGCTGCTTGGTAAATACAGGAGTGTAGACCTGCATCTTCTTGGTGATTGTCAGGATCTCTTCCGCAGTGATGACTCCTTTGCTCCCTCTTTTTATGAGGTGATTTTCCTTTGGGCCATGCAGGAGCACAAGGGAGAGCCTGTATTTCCTCCATTTCCTTGCCACATAACAAGGGCATGGTGATGTACATCTCTATTTCCAACTTCACTAGCTAGTTTCGTGGTTCAATTTAACATACATTAAGTGAGTTTAGTGATACTAAGTATACCAGCATGGGGCCAAACCTAGATGTAAACTGGTGAAATTTCCTCAAATACTTTTCTACGATTAGTTGCAGAGAAGGAGGAGTCAGCACACAACAGGCCTTCTGCTTTCCAGTTCATGTTTCTCTCTCGAAGTCCTTCTCTGACTGCCAGACAACTGGATATGATTGCAGGCATGGCCTCTGGTGTATCCCTGCAACAATTTGGTCACAGAGTTGGGGGTGACTAAGCTGTCCCTAACACTTTTTCTGCTTAGGCATAAAAGGAGGAAAAATCCCAAGCCGCTTCCCCAGTGCATTCCTTAACATCACAATGTCTGCTCAGATTACAACTCACATTTCAGTAGGCAGGAGAGCTGGAGTTGTGTATCTGACCAAAAGCTGCGAACAATCCTAACAGTCCATAGCTTACCAGACCAGAGCAGAAAGAAAACATCACCTTCCAAATCAAGGGTTGGTACTTAAAGGCCCTCCTTGCTATCCTATTTGTGCCAAAGACCTCTCCTCACTCTTCCAATGTGGTATGCCTTCAGTTAGCTCATGGAAAGATAAATCATGAAGTATTTTAATGAAGAAGCTCAAACTGCTTTAAGAATTGCTAAAAAGAAAAAAATAAAATGTACATATAAAAAAAAATTACAGAACTGTTACGAATAACAGATGATTCCAGAGTGATTCCAGGGCTGAGCTTGCTCCCATGCTGACTTTAGCTGTTCTTGTGGTTTATCTTCAGAGCATTTTCCCTGAGAAAAAAATTGTCAGTGCCTTTACTCTAGGGCCATGCATGTCCCAGATGAACGAGGGCTCTTTTAGCACATCAGCATTCATTGTCTGAGTGAATTAAGTGCTGTGCTAAATGATGGAAAAACTCTGCCATGCCAGCCCACATCAACCATTGCTTCAGCGTTCCCCACCCAGTCTCTAATTTTTTTTCTGAATTATATGATGTGAATCTGGAGACAGAAATGTTGAATGGAGTACAGAATGAGGGGAAGCAATCATGGAAAATACTATGCGTGTCTGTGTGCATGCATGTGTCCAAAGCCATGGCAATGACAGTGACAATGACAGTGATAATGACACTGACAATGATGTGGCTCTGCTGAACAGGTAGGACATGACCAGGGAGGGCACTGAGTAGAAGCATCTATTTCTGGTGCCTACCACTTCCAGCAGGAGTGTGCTGGCACTGTAGCGACACTCAACTTGTGGGCCAGTGCTGGGAACTTGGATATGGAGTAGTAGGAGAAAGACATGCCACCACAGCTGAGCTACTGAGCAAATGGGGAGGGGGAGCAAAGCAAGGAGTGCTTCTAATCGTCTCTACCAAGCAGGACCAAGCTTTCCGCCACACCAGTATCAGGGGCTGAACAGGGCAAAGTGCTGTAGGTCTGCAGCAGGACCTGGAAAGAGCTGTCTAGCTGCAGAAGGAGGGGAGAGAAGCTTGCTGGGAAGGCTTTACCCTACCTACCAAACTGTCCTGCTTAACTCTTAACTCTGTATTGTTTTGAGCAAAAATTTAAATCCTCATGTGTCCAGGAGTAAAACAAAGAGGAAGCTCTACCTCAGTGCAGCCTGTGTCATAGCTGCCCATTGCTCAGGTTATGACTAACAGCCACAGAACACACAATTGCAGCTCTCACCTACTGTTCAGACGAGCATTGCCTCAGAATCTGAGTCTACATAGGTGAGCTTCTAAGTTTTCGGCATGAGCTAAGTCATCACCCAGTTGAATTGTTCTCTTTCCCACCACCAGCCCCACCCCCACATTGACAGCAAGGCAGAAATGAGCCTTTGTACTTGTTCTCTTTCTGTCATCTTTTCTGTGCTGCCTCCTGGGGTTGGAACTCTAGCCTGCTTCTTTCTTCTAGGTGGTCTTCCATCCTAGGATCCACCCAGCCCCACTTAGCTTTGGAAAACAGGCAGAACTCAGTGCAACTCACATAAGCTCAACTACACGGCTTTAAGCTTATCAAAATTCTTCTTTTGTGGCTGATGTAATTTTTTTTCATCTGACCAGTGATACTTGATGTGTGTTGAGGACAAGTTCAGCTGGGGTGGAAAGCATATGCCACACTCCTGAAAAGTAATCTGTTTTTAGGGAGAGATATAAATAGCTGACTTTATTGTGCTGGTCGTGCACACTGGTGTTGGCACGAGGTGCATAACATCTAACTGTGAAGTGGTGATGATTACTGTGTTCCCATTTCTTCATCAAATTTTGCATGCTATGCCTGATATGGGTTTTTATTCTGTCACTTGATCACTGCAGAGATGCATTCATCAAATGCAATGACTGCCATATGAGCCCATCAACAGGGAAGATCCTTCTCTGCACTTGGCAGACTCTGCTACGCTGAGTCTATCTGCAGCAGGGGAAAAGAGACAGGACTTAACAAAGCTGGCTGCTCTAGGCAGAAAGCATTGAGCTAGTGAACTTCATGCTTTTCCTCCCAAATCACTTATCAGCCTTTGCGATGCCATTTGAGACTGATTAGTGAGGGATGGAAATTTGTTTCCCTTAATGTATGGAGAAAGAGGAGCAGGCAAAATACCTGAAGTGCAGAGTGAAGTTTCATACAGACATTACAGATTTTATTTTCTTTGCTTCCTTTTTCATTTAATTGCAGAGCAAGATTTCAAACCAAAAAGTGACAGAAAGCAGTCATATATTTTATGGGGAATACTTAGTAGGTAGATAAATCCCACTGCTCAGTCTAGTTCTTGTCCACAGCTCTCTGTACATGTGAAGCTTGTCCTGCTGGGCACATTGCCTTAAAGCCCAAATGTTACTCCTTAACCTAGATCTAGATGTCTGTGGTCTATGAGTTTATGCTGGTCAACATATTCAAGGTGCCTTCCAGTCTCTGCTTTTGAGGAGGGTGGAGGTGTGGTCAGGAATATGAGTAGAGTGACAAGAGGGACTTCAGAGGAGTGTGAAGGAGAGATTGTGGAGCAAACAGAAGAAAAATGTGACACTGCACGAAAATTAAGACTGATAAGTACTTCGGAGTTTCAGTTTGAATTTTTAGGGGACAGCAGATCCTATTGAAAGAGACAGAGTCCAAAGTATGCTGTGTAGAGAGAGAAGATGGTCCCTGCTAGGCAGTCTACATGATCAACTGACAAGGGATGTAGAAGCACATGAAGCCATGGTGTATCTCCCAGTAGCCCCTTGGTAAACTAAGGCATCAGGAGTTTGTAACCACTGTGATATATGTTAGTTGCATTAGATTGATGAGAAAGTGATTTGGGTTTTCAAAAACATGATTCCAAAGATTTTCATGACCTTGGCCCTCACCAGTGGCAAAGCTCACCTTATTTTAGGGGAGCTATCATGCAGCTTTCTGAAGGCCTCAAAGCAATAAAGCTGTGTTTGCTTCAGTATTGTTCACCCAGTCAAAGCACTAGTGAACTCTAGAAGGGGGTTGTCTGAATAATTCCTGTGGGATGCATACCTTTTGTGTCCTAAAAAAATGAGAAAAGAAAGAAAATCCAACCGGTCAGTACATCTAGTCAGATTACAGAAGAAAAATGAACCTGGAAATGAGGAACAGGACAGAAGAAGGAAACAACTAGAAAGTTAAATTCTTTGCCTAATTCTGTGATCTGCTGTAGTGGGATCCGGAGGGTTTTGTTCTCATCCCCTGCACATCCCATGGAAATGTATGTGTTCAGCCCTGAAAATATCAGATTACTGCGAGGTAAACTGCAGTTTACCTTAGTGAGTGTAATACATAGTTCTGTCCTAAAATGCCCTTATTGGAATTCTGCTTGTCATGCTAGGCAAGTGTCAGTCACCACGCTCTGCTGCTTGTGACTCCCATGGTGCTGTAGCTGCTATGGTATTGGTACAAGACTGGTTGCAGACCATCCAAAGAGAGGACCAAGGGGGTTGAGGGGAACTCCAACCCAACCTCCCTCATTGCAGCTGAGTTTTGTTCTATTGAGCATACATCTCTTCCTTCTACGACTACAGATTTGGGGGAAGGCCGAGAGGGTCATCTTCAATTTGCAAACATAGCATAGATAGTACCTACAGAGTTAGCTCTGTTATTGGGAGATGTGTATTTATGTGAGTGTGGAGCTGTCTCCAGGTGCTGTCCCAGATTCTCTGTGAGACCCACCAGCTCTGTGGGGCTGCATGCCATCCTGTACAGTGAGATGTCTCCGGGGAGACCTGGCATGCACGATGTTCTCCATCCTATACCCATCACCGGTGCTGCAGGGTCCTGGTCCAAATTCTTCTGCTTCTCTGATTCCATGTGCCATGCAAAGAGTGGTACATCCCAGCTCTGTGAGGCACACTCAGGTCAAGGAGTGAAGCGTACTGTACAGTTGCAAAGTACCACTATTCACCCTTGCCCTTGTAGGATGGAAGGCATTCCATGAAACCCAGAGAATGCGCTATTATTGGATCAGTTTCCGGCTTTTTATTGTAGGAATTCCTCCATCTTCCTTTCCAGTGACCTCAGAGGCTGCACGGACCGATGGCCCTTGCGGCACAAGGGGCAGCCAAGGCCAAAGGGGTGGGCTTGTCTCTCTTCCTGGCTGCTTACCCTGATAACCTCTCCTTGTCTGCTTTGCAGGAACGCCTGATGACAGGGTACCTTGCATGGAGAAAGGGAGCAGAGCAAACCACGTCACTCCACCAAATGACACCAGCTGGTCCGCTCACCACCCCCTCTGGCTAAAAGTCCAGCAAAGAACACAGCTTCCTGTCATGAAGCCCCTCCGAGGAAACCTCGGTCCCACGGGTGCCTTTGACCCAGAAGACAGCACATCATGGACCCACACAGTGTGCTCAGCATTCCTGCAACCACCCCTCTTCTCCTCCAAGGAACACTTTTTCCTCTTGGTTTCTTGCTGGGGGGGATTTTTCACCCTGGTTTCAAAAACCACATGGACCAACATAGGTACTTTTCCCTCTCTGATTTCAAAGTTCAGATATTTGAGACTGGACAATGAGACGGATTTTTGTTTTTTAAATTTTTATTTTTCTTTTGAAAAACTGCTGTGGTTTTGCTGCTACACTAAGAATCATGATTTGCATTGTATGGTTTTTGGACCTATTCAAGTTTTGATGGGGAAGGGGGTAATACTGGAGTAGCAACGCTTCAGTCTCATCTCTGTCCTACCCATGATGCACTTTTAAATGAAGAGTTAGAATATTTTATTGGCTAATATACTTTCCTTGTTATTTTTACAAAGGCCACCTTTATCCTTTCTAATGCCATATTTTCAGTGTTACACTTTTATGGCTTTTAATTTTTGATTTGACAGATGTAAGAAGCAGCATGAATAGTTTATACTGTGGTTTTTCAGAGACTGAATGCCAAGAGAACTCAGTAAATGTTTATTCTTCTCAGCTTTCTCTTTAAATTCCCCTAAATAGCGCCCCATTTGGGAACAGAGCAAGAGTGTTGAACTAAAGACCAAAATTCCCTCAAGGTGTAAAATAATCTGAGGGGAATATTTGCTGGGCGTCACGAAAGACTTGGATGAAATTTCAGCCCTGATGGTTTTCAGTGATCCAGGAAGGCAGTGAGACAATCTCTCCATATGCATAGCCGTTTCATGATAATTAGAATGGTATGGACAAACCAATGAAAACAAGGGTAAAGTGAGAAAGATCCCCCATGATTCTGTTTCACTGTTTGCTTTCTCCTGTCATGGTTAAGAGAAATGTGCAATTCGATCCTCAATCAGTGGGTGGAGGATAACAGGGTAGAATTTACTTGTGTGCACTTGTACAGTTGTAGCCAAGAGTCCAAAAGTACACTAGAGCATGTTATACTGGCACTGAATTGGTAAGAGAGTTGTGGAGTATCCCATTCTGATAAATACACAAAAAAAAAAGAAAAATTAAAAAAAAAAAAAAAACAAAAAAACCCACAAAACCCCCACAAAAAATAAAAAAACAATCAAAAAACTTAAAAAAAATTCAGATCACCTTGTGATTCAGTGTAACTGTTTACTAACTCGAATAAAGCAATTGTTCACTCTTGAGTGTTCAGAGTACACCTTTTCTATAAGGCTGCTGCAGGGGAGAGAGGATCAGTTTGCAGGAGCAGCGTCTCTGGCAGTGGCAGTGGTGTTGGGAGCAGCACAGCAGTCAGTTGAACCAGAGCCTTGTAGTGATGGTGCACTATGAGCACTATGTATATACTGTATTTCTATATTTTCCTTTGTACAGATTCACTTACATCAAGCTACTGTTTTACAGGTGCTCCTTATTTATTAGAGCTGTGAAAGCTTGGAAAACACACCGGGCGAGTAAGCTCGCTTTTTAAAAAAATGATTTTAAAAAAAAAAATAAGAAAAAAAAAGGGGAGGGGGCAGAAATCCAACAACTCCTGAGTCTAGGGAGAGAACTCAAAGAGATACTGATTAAACATCTTCAAGAGAGCAAGAACCTGCAGCACCCTCAGTGTGCTCTGTTTTCCTTTTGGGCTTGCAACACTTCTCTCTCTCCCTGACTGGTGTCAGATTTATTAAAACAAAATAAATCTCCAAGAAAAAAAATGCACTTAGATGTGCTGTTGTTTTTTTATTATTATTATTATTATTATTATTATTATTATTATCTTTCCTTTTTGTGCATGCGGTGGTTCATTCCTCTACCTGCCTGGTCAGAGGTCAAACAAAACTAAGTCTGAAGTCTCAGAAAAAATGTGTGTAAATGTTCTTGAAGGCTGCATCTGTGTTCCTTCCATTTTCATGCCTCCCTCATCACCTTGCAGTTTCTGTAGTTTTTAAGGCGTGGGGGAAAGAAACCCCACAGTTAGAACAGTGCAGAATTAGGTCTGATCTTAGAGAATAGCCTGGGATGGATGCACTGGCTGCAGCTTCATTCATTTCAAGGGGATCTGTGCAAGCACAGTTTGGGACTATGTACAGACTCTTCCCAAACACCCCCAAAACTCTGCAACAGCAACATATTTGCAGGCTCTGAGTAATCTCACACAATAACCTTTGCTTCCCAGCTCTTGGCCGACGTGGACAATGCTACTAATGTACGGGTTTGAATTGTCCAGTGAGCTCTGTAACTATTTGACTGATTCCATTAACCAGCCATGTAAGGGAAACAACAACAGCATAAGCACGCCTACTTGGAAGGGCACGTAGAGCAAAGCTCCCTAGTAAACAGCTTGCTGCATCTCTATTTATTCATCTGATCTTGGCTGTAAAATGAAGGCCGTGTGTATTGATTTTGCTTTTGTCAGTGGTCCAGAATTGTTAGCACACATTTTCACTCTTCTGAGAAACAACAGACTCTTTAAGAGAAATCTTTCTGTCTTGTGAACTGCTTTTTCCAGAAATGGAATCAGCTTGTCAAAAATTATCAGGACAGCAGAGGCAGAGAAAGCGATCTAGACTGGAACTGGTTTCACACATTTCCAATGATCGCAAACTCACCTTAGCTCTCCTGAAAATCTGCCCATCTTACACTTTTCTTAACAACTTATCCCAAAATTCAGAATCTGAACAACTGCTTTGGACAGTTGAATTAGTTCATTGTTTGCTATTTAAAAAAAAAAAAAAAAATCTACAGCTGCATATCTGGGCAGAAGTCTCCAAGTACACATAAACCTTCAGCAAAATGTAGACCAAATGGTACAATACATTATGCAAAAGAAACCTGCTTTATTTCTGAGGCCAAATCCATCCCCTTGTACGATGCCAACAAAATGAGTGGAATTACACAAAGGATGTAAGAAGGGTCTTTGCAATTTACAGAAACCCAGCAAAGGCTTGCAGAACAGTGCTTGCTCACTGCTGACATTGTTTATAACGCACTAAGACCTAATAGTCAACCAAGTTCTTTCCTGGAGAACTCACCGTCTATGAGCCAGAAAAAGAAAAGCCTGATACACTGGGAGATACAAAAGAAGGTCCCTGTGTGTAACAGCAAACACCCCAGCTCTTGCACATGTGCGGTTTTGAGATGTGGATAGTTCGTGAGCAGAGAGAGACAGGTCTCCAAGCAGTCAGCCAGTGTGCATCCGTTCATACTCCTGGGGCAGGAGGGGAATTTGCCGTGATCAAGTTGCATGGGTCCTTTTGCTGGCACTGAATTCTTGCTGTGAACAAGAATTTTGCCCTTGAAGTAACAGGGGCCTGTGTGCTGCAAACATGTATATAAATTACCTCCTGGGTTTTCCTAGCTGATTTTGAGAGCTTTGATTTTTTTTTTTTTCAGAACTACTACACATCAGTATTTGAGTGGCCCAATTCTCTGGATAAGGAAGTCCCTCAAAATGATAACATTTTGTGCTTTTCCTGTGCTAAATGATAGAAAAAAATTCGCTTTGTTCAAGTAAGTGCTGCACGCCAAATTTGCAAAGATGCTTATCCAAGTGAGATATCCCATTCTGAGGTCCATATTTGGACACCCAAATCAACACTCAGCCAAACACATGCGTGAGGCATTTCAGTGCCATTTGGAGTGTCCATATATAGAACTGGATGTCCTAACATCATTGCCTTTGTTTTAAAAATAGGCCTGGAATATGTAAAGGCATCATTTAATAACAACTATGATAAACATTCTGTGCTCGTATTAAGAACAAAATTGCCAGTGCCAGTACAGGTTGATTCCCTTGGAATTGCTCTGGATTTACAGAGGTGTAACTCAGAACAGGAAATAGCTCCTTGAGCTGCTTAGCTTTCCACTCCCACCCAAAGCTGACTTCATGTTTGGGATCTGTGAGTATGGGAATGTGGTACTAGGGCAGAATGTACGCATGCAGCAGAGGGAGAGAAAGAGAGAGTAAGGAACTGGGTTGAACCTATTTCATATTGAACAACTTAAATGCTAAAATGCCTTGAAATTGATAGAACAACTTTACACGGACTTGCACACATTTTACTTGCTGTTAATATGGTACTGGCCAAAAAAATGCAATACCAACTTTAGCACACCAAGGATGGCACCAAGTTGGGCAGGACTATTAATCTACTTGCAGGAAGGCAGGCTTTACAGAGGGATCTGGACAGGCTGGGTTGATGGGCCACAGCCGGTTGTATGAGGTTTAACAAGGCAAAGTGTTGGGTACTGTGCTTAGGTCACAAAACCCCCCCGTGCAATGCTATAGACTTGGAGAAGAGTGGCTGGAAAGCTGCCTGGCAGGGAAAGGACTTGAGGGTGTTGGTAAACAGCCGACTGAACATGAGCCAGCAGTGAGCCCAGGTGACCAAGAAGGCCAATGGCATCCTTGTCTGTAAAAGAAATAGTCTGTCTAGCAGAACCAGGGAAGCGATTCTGTCCCTGTACTCGGCACTGGTGAAGCTGCACCTTGAATATTGTGTTCAGTTTGAGGCCTCTCACCACAAGGACAATGAGGTGCTAGAGCATGTCCAGAGAAGGGCAACGAAGCTGGTTAAAGGTCTGGAGAACAAATCTTACGAGGAGTGGCTTAGGGAATTAGGGTTGTTTAGTCTGGAGAAGAGGAGGCTGAGGGCAGACCTTACTGCTCTCTACAGTTACCAGAAAGAGGGTTGTAGCAAGGTGGGTGTTGGTTATGATAGGATGAGAGGAAATGACCTCAAGTTGTGACAGAGGGGTTTTAGATTGGATATTAGGAAAAATTTATGCACTGAAAAGGTTATCAAGCATTGGAATGGGCTGCCCAGTGAAGTGTTTGAGTCCCCATCCCGGTGGGTATTTAAAAGAAGTGAAGATGTGGTGCATAGGTACATGGTTGTGTCAGGTAAGGATTGAACTTGATGATCTTAAAGGTCTTTTCCAACCTAAATGATTCTATGATACTGTTCTATGATGTTTTCCAGAAAGCATAGGATGCACCAGCTAAACACAGATCAGTGAAAAGTACAGCTGAACTCCTGGCTGTTTTCTTCCAAGAACAGAGGGAGCATGGCCATGCAAGGGTGCAATGGATGGAGGCTGCATGGTGCTGCAGCAGCTCCAAGGGACACGGAGGTCTCAGCCTGTCCTGTTGGCCAGTCAGGACCTGTTGGGACTTGCAACTTCTGTGGCACTGTGAAAAACTCACCCTGCTGCAAGGCAAACAAACAAACAGAGTAACTTAGAATGCTGACAGTGTCTTTTCTTGAAGATATTCCCTAGTGTCTAAAGCATCATCTACCTACTGGAGCAGGTGAGTGTCCCTGCCATGTCACTCACTGCTCCACTGAAATAGTTTTCCAAGGCCATACAAGACACAGAGAGGCAGGCAGGTACATTGACTGGGACCTTTTCTTGTAATTTATACGAGCATCTAAAAGTGGTGTGTCTCTACATCAAATGTCCAGGCATCTGACTGTCTTGGAAGAAGGGGCAGCCTTGCCTCTGCTTCCTTTGTGGGGCTCATTGGCATTTGGGCAGCCCACATGACAGGTGGGAAGCTGCTCAGGCTGGGGAGGAGAGCTTGTTTATTATTAGCCAATAAGATAGCTGAGGAAAGAGATGCGTTGCAATTCCCACCCCTCAGCAAGGCTGCTTTTTCTTTGAAGGATTTTACTGCATTGATTTTGTAAAAGAAAAAAAAAAAAGCTCGAGGAAGAAGTAATGCTGCCTTCTTTACTAGGAAGTTGTCGTGGTTAGAGGACTTGTTGAGAGGCAGAAGACCCAGATTCATTCCTCTTCTCCAGCTGAAGGAACTGAGCCCACATAGGTTCACACAAAGCAAGGTGTTGAGAGAAGCTGTCAGCCTTCCCTGTGTCCCAGGCCAGGATCAATGAGATATAATCTCATCTGGGTTGCCGACCAGAACATGGGGTATGCCAAGAAAGGCAGGAGAGGTGCTGTTGTAAAAGAGATGCGAATATGACATCCACTGGGCCAGGAAGAAGGCCCAGCCTCAAGGCACAGCCCTCAAGTAAGTACTTGAAGCTCTCTCCTGTAGTAAGGATGTCCAACAAAATCTCCTACATGGGGCTCATTGGTATCTGGGCATCCCATGCAGCATGTGACGCTGCCCAGACCCAGGAGGAAAGCTTATTTATTATTAACCGATAATATAGCTGAGGACAGAGACATGTGATTCTCATCCCTCAGCAAGGATGCTTTTTATTGGAAGGACTTTACTGCACTGATTTAATAAAGATGTCCTTCTGTTCCCAAAATGGCTTCAGAGTCTCTCTGGCAAATACTGACCCTTACAGAGCCCAGCTGCCAGACAAAGGAGGGCAGGTGGCTGCAGAGGTCATGGGTGGCCGCAAAGGTCCCAGGGGCCACCCTGCTGGCAGCGTCACCTGATTGTTTTTAGAGGAGTTGAGCATGCCAGGCTAGCAGGATTGTATCTGCAGGTCTGCCTCACATTTCCTGTGTGATACCAGACCTTGGCATTGCTGCCCTCTCCTTCTGGAGCACCTCAGGAGACCAGCTTTCAGTTCTTACCAAGGGAGAACAATTTATTGTCTCCCAGTTGATAGTGCGGGCTTTGACATGACATGAAACGCAATGTTTGGGGGTGGAAAATGACTCAGGAGCAGCCCACTAGTTATCTCTCAGGTATCTTTTTAAGCATAAGCCTAAGCAGGCGCTGAAGCACGGCTGGATGTTGGGGAAAGCTGGCTGCTGCCTGCCTGCAAGAGAGGTCCAAGTAGATGATTTACAGGCAGGGTCAGGTAGAGGAGCTGACACAAGCAGGTCAGAGAGGACGGGTGCCAGCCCACAGGTTTATTGTCAGTTGACATCCAGGGAACAGAGTGGGAAGCGGGGGAGCATGAGTTGAATTCCTTAATAACGTGAATTATAAAATCATTTCCTGTGTTACGGGTTAGGAAAGAGCAAAGGACCCGGAGATCTTCCAAACAGAAAACAGCTTTTGTTAAGGCTTTTGGCCTAAGGAGTTTGGGGGGTGGGGTGGGAAGGGAAAGTGCTGGCACATTTTTGGCTGGAAGCCTCAGACAACATATTTTTTATTCTAGTCTTTATTTTTCAAAATAAAATCATGGCAAAGCAGCAACAAAAAGGGGAGAAGAGGGGGAAATTAAGGGGAACAGTACTCAAGTATTTCCCCCTTCTTTCTGTTCCTGCCATTAAACACACAGGGTCTCCTTTATTATATACAGTAGCGGGATTAAGCCAGTGGCCCAAAGGCTTGGAATGCAACAGGATACTTTTATACTTATTGATCCTTTTTTTTTAGGGAGATTGTTTTCATGAAAGTTTAATTCACCTTTTTTAGCTTTTGAGTCTAACTGCTACACATTTTATCCTGCTTCTTTGTGAAATGCTAAATCCACCAGTAGGTTTTAGTTTTCCTGGTGTAACTTTTCAGAAACTATATCTGCATAGCAACCCCAGTGCAGGCAGCTTATGTCACAGTATCACATGTCAGAAAGATGAAAAGAACTCCAAATCTGAGCTGCTCCACAAACTTATGTCTCCCATTCTCCGACATAGATCTTCTGTACTTAATATAAGTGTCAGGAAGGCAATTTCAAGGCCAGAGAGGTGCAAGGATTTATCTCGGAGATGACAAAAAAAATGACACATGACCTCAGTTCAGCCTTGTATGGACAATCAAATGAGAAACAAAGATTGTCTTTTTCCTTCTCTCCCCACTCCCCTTCAGCCCCCACCTCCCCATGTCCCTGTTGTCTGCTTCCAACTGCAACTTGAGCCTGGATCCCGAGCCCAGTGTCCAGATTAGAGATTGTTGACTCAGATTTAGTGGTGAAACTTGAGCCAGGCCCTGTTGATGGCATAGCCTTGAAGGAGCAGGTTTACTTCAAGCCAAAAGAGAGATTACATGTCAGACGAGAGCCTGCCTTTTCTTTATCACAAACTTCCTGATCTCCCTCTGTTTTAATAGTGTGTGTGTCCCCCCCGCCATGTGCCCATTTTCAATTCCTTCTATAGTGTGTCATAAATCAGGAAATTAGCAAGTGTGTAGCTGCCCTTTGCCACAGGCAGACAATGAGCTTGCTGTGTTTTTAACCAGTGGGTAGCACTTAACATAATCAATGGAGAGCTACGCGCAGAAAGGATGAAAAATTGGGTCTCGATCTGACCACTTACAGAGTATTTCTCATCACCCAGGCAAGCTGCTTTTATGAGAATATGACATGCCCTGGAAGCTTGCTCTCCATTTTGCAGGAGAGTCATTAAAAGAAATCATTACATGTTTTTTTTTGTTCCTTGGCACACGCGCTGCTTTTCCTTGGCTTCTGATTTCATCCATCTTTCAGGCGCTTCGTGCCTTTAGTAATTTATGTGCAAGATTTTTCCAAACCTCCAAATGTTTTTCCATTTGGCAAACTGTGTCCTGAAGCCTCCACAGAATGTAACTGTAGAGTTTTCTTGTACTTCAAAACATGAGCCCTGTTAGCACAAAGACACATCTAATACTTGTAATCCCGTACATAAAAGCTATAAATTCATATAAGACAATCAAAGACATCATCTCTTCTTGTGAGTCTCTACCAGTCTTGTTGCTGTAACCCTTCATTCGATATAAAAAAGGAGACTTTCTCTACGAGCATTGTTGTTTTCTTTAACTATAGCTTTTGGAAGCTTTATGGTACCATATGGAGAACTATTTTATTCTGCTGCTGGTAGCTTTCTCAGTACTGGCTATAAATTAGATAATTTTCCTTGTGTCTGATAGCCACACACTATCAGTCAGGCACGTTTGCTCTCACAGGAAAATCCAGGAGAATTTGATAGTAAGCAATAACCTTCCCGCCATATAGAATTTAATGGAAAATTTTATTCTCTACTTTAATACTTACAATGGTTGATTAAAAAAAATATTATGTTTTTCACTCTCCATTAAGTTAATGGGTTTGTAGACTGTTTTTTACAGAAGTCTCCTCACCTTGCTCCTGTCCAACTGCATGCAGTTCTTCTGAGAGGGACGTGCTGGTGAATACCTTGGGCTTGTCATGGGCTCTCAAAGGCACTGGGCACTTGTATGCATTTTAGGGAGGCTGAGGCGGTCACCTGGCATGTTGAACATGCACTCAAGAAGAAGTTAGGTTGCTGTGAGTTGCAGTCTGGGCTGCTATGACTTTCTTCAGGAACAGAAAATCAAGGGAAGAGTCATTTAATGTTTTTTATAATGCAGTTCAGTGAATGACATTCCCAAAACAGCACGGTATGTAACCATGAGAAGAGAGATCTTTCTTCAGCCATCCATGCTCTTGGGAATTACCAGCCATTGAGAAACAGCAACAGTATCTTTGCTTTATTTTCTAAATCCTTAAGTAGTTTACAAGGTTGTGCTATAAAACACTTCTATTTGTTTTAAGTCCCAAGTGGACTAAGTTCCTGAACAAGGAGTCTGTTTTCCCAGGAGAAGTGGGTCCACATCAGGCCTAATGTATTATTTACACTCAGTTGTGCTCCATCGCTCCGTCTCGGCATGTACTGCCCTGTTTGCCCTGGAAATAAATGCTCAATGAGACTATAGAATAACTGGCAGGATAAGTCACTTCGACAGTTCACCTGAACTCCTGCATTTAAACTGAATTTACATAGAAAGAACTATGCATGCTTTGCTTAAGTAAGGACAGATCTGCTGTCAGCTAGTGCAAATCCATCAGGTCTTCCAGAATCAGTCTTGATCTAGCTTGGCACAGAAGAGAGGTGAATCAGAGCAGCAGCAGTGGCTTTGTTTTTAAAGAAATGAAGATGAACGCTGAGAGCTTTGACAGTCCAGTCCTGCCCCCATTCCCATTTGTGTCAATCCAAAGTAACTAGAGGGAAGCATTGGTGAAATGCTTCTAGCTGACACCGCTGTGATGGAGAACAGAGTTAGCCTTTTATGCGCTGTTCCTGAGCCTACTGAGCCATGGTGACATTTCTCTGAGAGGCGCAGGGCATAGGCATTAATAGTAAAAGATGTCAATGTTTTCTGGGCTATTATGGTGAATTGATTGCTATAATATCACTTTAAAATAAACTATTCCCCAACTAAATCAAATTAAGAGTACTTTATTGGTGTAGGCATGAGCCACATTTTTTCTTGTAATCTACTTCTTCCTAAGTGACTCTAGATTTCTGTTTGTCTTATTTGGTTGATAAAGTAATGCACTCAGTTGTCAACATGCATTAAAAAACAATATCTAGCCATTGAGGGAGAGAGTGTGTGGGAAATGCCAAGGATACTGGGAGTGCAAGGGTGCGTTTTGCTTAGGCTATTAAGCTGCAGCATTTTACTATTTCCACAGGTTTTTTTTTTTAACCTAGTTTTTATTTTTGACTGGCTGAGCACTTTTCCTGCTCTCTAAAACTCTTCCACATTGCATCCAGTTTGCTCTTCCAGAACGGATTGACTAGTACAGCAGGTCACCACCCCTGCTGAAATCAGCCAACAAGCCGACCATAACCCCAGCAGATGTTTGTGGTTTATAGGCCAAATGAGAGCCCCGCAGACCAGCGAAATACCAGCACCACAGATGTGGAACCTGGCCACTCAACACGAGCAGCACAAAGCCCTGTCCTACCCAGCCGGGCTGGGACTTCCAGAGGAGCAGAAGGTCTGAGAGACTAATTAGCCTGCAGAGCCAACATGCTGGCCTATGCTCCATCATTTTGATGGGCGCAAAGTCCTTTAATGAAATGCTGCATGAGTGAAGTCAGATGAGGCCCCTCTGTAACTTCACCTCGGAGTCTGGCAGTCACCTGAGTTCATAATGTCCCCGCAACGTGCCAGCCAACTATACCAGGCTCTGCCACTCGCCCCAGCTGGGCTGAGGCTGGCCAACCAGCCTCATTACCACAGCCTGAATGTCTCCTGTGCTCTGAATGCAAAATGGGGAGCTATAGATACCGCACCATGGAGATTTTTTTTTTCTTTTTAATTACAGATGCTGGCAGTAAATAATGAGGAAAAGAAAGAACAGCAGCTCTCAGCAAGAACAGGAGAGAGGGAGGATGGCACAGCCAATGGTCAACTGGACTCTTTTGCTCAAAGCAGGGGTCACTTCTCTGCTGAAAAAGTCATACTTTGTGCATCCTGACAAAACAGAGACAAATAATCTTTGTACTTAATGTTATCTCTTGAAATCTCTGCACGTTCTAGGACATGTGGTACGGATTGCCACTGGAGCATTGGGAAGGTGTGGTTCAAAGAAAAGATAGCGACAAGGTTAGGGAATGCAGTGATAGGACAAGGATTAGCGGTTTTAAGCTGATAGAGGGGAGATTTAGATCAGATATTAGGAAGATTTTTTTTTTTCCTGTGAGGCTGGCAAGGCACTGGCACAGGTTGCCCAGGGAGGCTGTGAATGTCCCATTCCTGGAGATGTTCAAGGCCAGGCTGGATGAGGCTTTGAGAGACCTGATCTATCAAGAAAGCTCACGGCAGGGGAGTTAGAACTGGATGATCCTTAAGGTCCCTTCTAACTCAGACCATTCTATGATTTTATGAAGACTCTGTGATTCTACATCACCAGCCAGAGAGGCCTCACCCCCACGTCGCTGTTGCAAGGAGCTTCCCCATGTCTCGTTTCTTACACTGAGTAATTCAAAATGAAATTGGCCCCTTCAGTGGGATGGCGCTGGGATGGGGTGGCAGCAGCAGGGATGCTTTTTTAGGAATTTAACAGAATCACAGAATTGTTTGGTTGGAAAACGCTTTTCCAGACAAGAGCAACAAAGCTGGTGACGGGGCTGGAGAACAGGCCCTTATAAGGAACGGCTGAGAGAGCTGGGGTTGTTTAGCCTGGAGAAGAGGAGGCTGAGGGGAGACCTCATTGCTCTCTACAACTACCTGGAAGGAGGTTGTGGAGAGGAGGGTGATGGCCTCTCCTCCCAAGTGACAGGGGACAGGACAAGAGGGAATGGCCTCAAGCTCTGCCAGTGGAGGCTTAGGCTGGACATTAGGAAAAAATATTTCATGGAAAGGGTCATTGGGCACTGCTGCCCAGGGAGGTGGTTGAATCACCTTCCCTGGAGGTGTTTGAGGGATGGGTGGATGAGGTGCTGAGGGACATGGTTTAGTGATTGATAGGAATGATTCGCCTCGATGATCCTGTCAGTCTTTTCCAACCTGGTGATTCTACGATTCTATGAAAAGACAGACCTTTGAGACCATCGGGTCCAGCCCCTACTGAACCAGCTCCCCGAGCACCTCGTCTAAGCACCCTTTAAACGCCTCCCGCGACGGCGCTCCAGCCGCCTCCGCGGGCAGCCCCCAGTACTCCACAACCCTTTCGGCGAAGCCATGTTCCCCCTAGCCCGCTCTGCCCCGGCCCCAGGGCGGCTGCTGCCCTTTCCACCCCCCACCCCCCCCACCATGGCACCGGTGGTTCGAGCCCCTGCCCGGCCGCCCGCCCCGCGGAGCCGCCGCCAGGTGTCACCCGCGGGCCAGTCTGCCGGCGCTTCTGAGTCCTGCTCCTCGCTCCCACAGAACCGTGGGATGATGTGGGTTGGGAGGGATCTTAAAGGTCATCCGACCCTCCCCTGCCACGGGCAAGGACGCCTCCCGCTGACCCCTCAGAGAACCATCCAGCCTGGCCTTGGATGCCTCCAGGGATGGAGCAGCCACAGCTTCCCTGGGCAACCTGTGCCAGTGCTTCACCGCCCTCATTGTGAAGAAATCCCTCCTTATGTCTAAGCTAAATCTGCCTTTCTCCAGTTTATACCTGTTCCCACTCGTCCTATCACCACAAGCCTTTGTGAACAGTCCCTCCCCAGCTTTCCTGCAGCCCCTTCAGGTACTGTAGGGTCGCTATAAGGTCTCCTCAGAGCCTTCTCTTCTTCAGGCTGAACAAGCCCAACACTCGTAGCTTGTCTGCCTATGGAAAGTGCTCCAGCTGCTCCAGCAGCTCCATATCCTTCTTTCATTGAGGATTCCAGAACTGCACACAATACTCCAGATGAGTTCTCACAAAAGAGGACTAGAGAGACAGCATCACCTCTCTTGACCTGCTGGCCACACTTCTTTTGATGCAGCCCAGGATATGGTTGACCTTCTGGACTGAAAGCACACATTGCCGGATCATGTCGAGCTTCTCATGGACCAACACCCCCAAGTCCTTCTCTGCGGGGTCGCTCTCAATCACTTCATCTCCCATCCCATATTGAAACTGCAAATTGCCCTGACCCAGGACCTAGGACTTGGCCTTATTGAACCTCATGAGATTCTCACGGGCCCACTTCTCCAGCCTGTCCAAGTCCCTCTGGATGACATCCCATACTTCTGGTTTGCACCACTGAGCTTGGAGTCATCTGCAAACTTGCTGAGGGTGCACTCAATCTCACTGTCTATATCACTGATGAAGATATTAAACAGCACCTGTCCCAGTACGAACCCCTGAGGGACACTGCTTATCATGGAATCCTAAGCCCTCTCACACAGTGGCTGTGCAAGGCAGCTGAGGGAGGTGGGGTTGTTCAGCCTGGAGAAAAGGAAGCTGAGTTCAGGTCCCCTCACTGTCTACAACTGCCTGAAAGGAGGTTGTAGTGTGATGGTGTTGGTCTCTTCTCCCAATTAACAAGTGATAGGATGAGAGGGAATGGCCTCAAGTTACACCAGGGGAGGTTCAAATCAGATATTGGGGAAAATGTCTTCACCAAAAGGGTTATTGGGCACTGGCAGAGTCTGCCCAGGGAGGTGATTGTGTCCCATCCCTGAAGGTGTTTACAAGACTGTAGATGATGCACTCAGGGATATGATTTAGCAGGGGACAGGTGGGGTTAGACTTTATGATTTCAAAGGTCTTTTCCAACCAAATGATCCTACAATGCTGTGTTCTGGGCTCTGCAGTGTTCTCTGGATATTATGCACTCACACTCATCAAAGGTGCTTGGGGGCCTGCTCACAGCAGAGGCATTGAGGCTGCTGCCTTGTGTTGACATCTGTAACACAGGTTTTGAGTGAACTAAGCACTTCATTAGGTATTAGGGACCTAAATATTACAGAATCACAGAATCATTAGGTTGGAAAAGACCTCCAGGATCATTAAAACCAACCATTCCTATCTGCCACTAAACCATGTCCCTGAGCACCTCATCTACCTGTCTTTTAAATACCTCCAGGGATGGTGACTCAACCATCTCCCTGGGCAACACGTTCCAGTGCCCAATGAATAAGGTTTTTTTCTGATGTCAAGCCTGAACCTCCCCTAGCATAGCTTGAGGCCACTATTGGTGGAATCTGTGTGATTTAGGGGCTAAAAGGCCACTGTAGATCTCTAGGACCTGTGCTGCCTTGTCATTTTGAAATTTGCTGTCTGGGTTTGCTGGGTTACATAACCACAGAATTCAATAACCGTATATTCAATAACCATAGAGTCACAGACTCATAGAATGGTTTTGGTTAGAAGGGACCTTAAAGATCACCTATTTCCAACTCCCCTGCCTTGAGCAGGGATACTTTCCACTGGATCAGGTTGCTCAAAGCCTCATCCAATCTGGTCTTGAACACCTCCAGGGATGGGGCATCCATGACTTCTCAGGCAACCTACTCCAGTGCCTCATTGCCCCCACAGAAAAAAACCTTCTTCGTAATATCTAATCTAAATCTCCCCTCTTTCATCTTAAAGTCATTACCCCTTGTCCTGAGGTCCAAGGCATGTGATACTGCTCATTCCTCTGGGCAGTTGTGCAGCCTTCTGTTCTCCAGGCAGTGATTCCCCACTGGGAAGCCAGCACACAGGATCTAGCAGCTCCAACAAACCTGGAATTGATGTACTGGTGGACTTCACTAGCATGATCCAACAGTTCTTTGTGAAAAAACTGAGTGCCTCTGTTGTAGACCAGCATACTTAAAGTAAGTCCACTTTTATTGGCAGGAGACAGGAAACAACAGAGTGATTCACTTATTCCTAAACTATGTGCTTAACTCATGGAAATAAATTAAGAAGCGTTTTTTTTTTTTTGTTCTGCCATATGTAGTTATTTATGATACTGAGTTAGGAGCCAGGTCCCAAAGCAGTGTTCCTCATTCCCTAGGTAAAGAGCTGGAAACTGTTTTCTCAACTGTTCTTCATTATGGATTCTAGAGCCCATTGTATGTAGAAGTTTACCTCTGCTGTGAGTAAACCTGTGTCTGCCCTTTGGCAGGGCTGTGAACAGCTAAATGATGCCACAGAAATGCAGATCTTGAAAGGGAAGTAGAGCACGTTTTAAAGGAAATAGTCACAATAGGAGAGATTTTATCTGATCCAAGGAATCCTTTGTGTGTGATGGTTCTTTGGATTAGATCTTTTAATTCTTTGTAATTTCAAGATAATCTCTGTCCACAGTTTTTGTTTCCTTTTATGCTTGTGGAGCAGAAAATGGAGAGTTCTTCACTTGTGTGTGGGCTGTTGCAGATCGAGAGCTGAGATGCTGCTTTTGGGAGAGGACAGTCCACTGCAGTTAACTATAAGATTTCCAGGAGTTTCAGTTAACTCTGGATCACACTTCTATGTTAACTGCTTTTATACTCTGTTCTTTAAAGTATTTCTGCACGAAGCATGTGTCACTGAAGAAGTTCCCTTTTCTTGAATAAAAAGGCATGTGTAGGTTTCCTACCGATAATATTCTGTAGAAACAAAAAAGACAAGATTGTAGAAACAAAAGCAAAGACAAGATATAAATATGCCTTTTTGTTGCATAGGCTGTCAGACAGAGTGCTCAAGGCACCACAACCTTAAAGAGAGAAAAATGAAGTAAAAAATCCACTTTAGGATCATAATTAACCTAAACTGGATGTAGAGAACATTTTGAAAGATAAAAATAAAGTCAAAATGAGTATTTCTTAATATTCAAACAGTTATTGCCACATGTGAACAGAGAAAAAACAGTTACTTCTGCAGCTCTAGTAAAATCACAAAAGGAATATAGATCTATGAACATAATCTTTTGGAACTTTATCTTTTAAAATTGCTGTGAAGTTTTCATATCTTTAGCTGTATTCCCACTTTATCTATGAAATGGACTTTATTATGATTAATAAACTGTCCACTTAATTAACTTCATTAAAATTAATTTACTAAACACCAGCAACCACTATCTTTGGCAGAAGGAAAAAGGTTAACTGATGAAATGGGGTTCCCAATGGGTCAAATGGAACACTTTTCTGTACCTTTTTTCCCTATGCATCCTTTCCAAAAAAAGTACAAGAAAGATTTAGGGTGAAGAGCAGAAATGCTGTTTTCTTCAAAACAGTTTTCTCTTCCAGATCTCACCCTGATCTACTGTTCCACCTGTGTCCTTGACAGTCCTGTTAGCTTCATGGCTTTTTGCACCTTTTTCTGACTAAGGGGAGAAATGCATTCAATCTTGCTCTGGGGGCAACGCTGAGGAAAATAATGTTATGGCTCATAGACAATACACATAAAGGTGCATGAATCTTTATGGATATTTCCAGGGCATGCTCTGTCCCATATTGAAGAAACCATTCCTCAGCTGCTGTGAATAGCTTCAGCATGCTGGAACAGAGCAGAACTAATGACTTGCCTGTTAATGCCCCATCCAAGATTATGACAGTTAGTAAAGGCACCAGTGACAAGGTAATTTTTTACAGGATGAACGGTGTGTCAGAATACTAATAGGGAACTAAAACGAGTGGTTTCCAGGGGAGTCACCTCATTGCTTGAGTAAGAGAGGGGACTATTCCCTGCGGCCCTTTCTTCAGAGCTCCCAAGGACTGTCACTAATAATGATCCAAATCCCACAGTCTCTTCTGAACTACTGCTTAATTGGGAAAGTACTTCTGAGCAAGAATAGCCAATCCTGCAAGCCACCCAGACTTCCCAAACCTCACTGGGCTTATATTAAGCCTTGATGAGTTCAATAGATTTGGAGGATTCAGCTGGTTTATGGTTAATTTACGTTGCCTAAAGAATCCCTACCAGTGACTAAGCCCCCCAGGATCACAGATTGTCTAAAGAGTTGGGAAAAAGCAATCTTAGTGCTAAAGAGCTCGGTTGGCACACAGATAAGATGAATGACATTCCCTGCATATGGACTGGCAAGGGAATAGTGGGAAATAGGAAGTTCATGGTGGTGTTGAGCTTACTTGAACTCTGAAAAACAATTGGAAGCTTGAACAGGCTCCTGTGCAAAGGGAGAGGTAGAAGGATGCAGCTTTGGGTTTAGAGACTGAAGGGCATAATACAACAGAAGCACAGAACAGTGGCATGGGAGGGCTGGGTAAAATATTGCCACCTACCCCTCATAATATGAATATAAATTAATAAAAACTAGTATAAGGATTTTTTAGCATTGCATATTAACCTAAGGATACCATTGCCACATGACTTTGGAGCCAGAGGAGTTTTTAAAAGGATGACATGTGTTTACAGAGGGAAGAACATTCATTCAGAGTTATGTTTCCCAGAGCACAAGCCAGCTGTTAGCTGATAGTGACTGGCAAAACATCTGGATGTATTCATGGTCTTTGCATTTTCTGATACTCCCATTGTGTGCTGATCAGAGACCTTACAGTCTGAAGTGGGCTTGGAACTTCTAGGCAATTTTGCTATGGGTAAGACAACACTGGCACGAGTGAAAACCAGATCAATTCAGTCCTTTGTCTATACAGTGGTAAATCCTGAAAATAATTGCACTCAGGTTTTGGCATTTTGTGAGCGTCGTGCACTTATTTTTAACCTATCAGCGCAGGATATGAGGAAGTGGTAGTGGCATCCTTGTGTGATAGCAATAGTGATCCCCTTGTGTGATAGCAAACCCATCATATCTTACCTGCTATCAGAAAATGTGTCAAGGACTACTAGATTACTGGTTTAATAATGAAAAAGAAGCATACTGAAACCTTGATTTGGAAAGACTGGTAACCTTTACTGCAGAATTGCCTGAAATACACTGAAGAAAATGTGTCCAATCAGATTTCTTCCAAAGAAATTTTACAATCTTCACTTTTGCAAGGAACCCCACCAAAATCAATGGAACTATTCACTGTTAAAGCTTGTTAATGTGAGAGCACGTTTACTTTACAGGAACCAGCTGCAAGAGTCGTCTCTTACCAACCAAAGATTGATCTACCCAGCAAAGATTTACTGCTCTAAGGCTAAGGTTGAAACATGTATATCTGTATATCCCTGTAATTACAGTATGTGTCCTTTCAATTGCTTCATCTATCTAGGTACTCTGAGTGGCCTGTTAGCAGTATGTAAGATAAATGTTGTGAACTTATCCTTTAAAAGCCTTTGTGCTTAAATGTAATGTTTTCAAGGCACATGCCATCATTGCCATTCCTGCGTTTAAAATTAGTACCAGCCTGGTCACAGGTAGGGTTGTTAAACAGAAGACAGTCAGCAGTTTACAATAATAACTGGGTTTTATTCTTATTTTAGATTTCCCTCTAACCTTTGTCAGCAGCTGCAGCTGCTTGTTCCTAACTCCTCCTGAAAGCTTTTAGTCCTGGCTTGGACAATCTGTCTGCAAAAACTGCTGCTACTTTTTCGTTCATCCTGGAGGAGGAAAGAATTTGCAGGGAAGAGGAGACAGAAATGAGTGGTGAAGGGGGGAGGCAACAGCCTTGTGTCAAGCACCTTCTCACACAACAGAAACTTTCTCCACCAGTGGTAGATTTGCTGTCAGAAGATTCTTTACCTCTTGTTTTCTGTGCCTTAGTTATGCTGGACCCAAACCCAATCGTTTGTCTGGTAGCCCTCTGGGTGTGGCTCCAGAAACCTCCCTCTTTTAAGGGGAGAGGAGGTTCAACACACAATCACTGTCTGTTGCTATTTTCTTCCATATCAATGCATTTAGAGAGCAAAATTAGAAGGTCTCACCACAAGTCCGGCTCACACCTGATTGATAGACACTAGAGAATGTATGTGCATAAATATAGATCTGTCGTAGTCTGGTTCTAGAGATGCAAGAGGTGTATAGATGCACAGGTAATGTGGATACATGCACACATGAAAATTTAAGTGGGAGACTAAGCAGCCTCAGACCTCAGTAATGCCCAGGGGCCAGAAGGACAGTATTTCCTCCTGCTCTGCTTCTCATTGATGTGGTCTGGGACTGCAGGGATTGTTCCCAGTCCAGTGACAAGATGGTAGCTTGTCAGCTACCTGGTTTCAACCAAACGAGCCTACTTTTAGTCTGGCCTTGAAGGTTGCCCCAAGGGTGTGGTATTGTGTACAGATTTCTCTGTGCCTGCATTGCAGCCCTTTTGTCTCAGAAAGCTGGCACAAAATTTCATGTTTTGATGGTGAGGAGGTCAGAAATCAGTGGTTGTGGTTACTCAGTTTAGGACTGTGTCTACCTTCCAAGCTTTGTAATGGCTTTCCCTGTATCTGTGACACTGCAAGTCTCCTGCAGTGGTCCCTAAAGACTGGCAGCTGTGCCCTATGTTATGCATAGGTAGAGAAAGGACCCCAAGAAAGGGAAGGGCATATTCATGGGACAGGTGCCTAAAGCTGTCACTTGGGCATGTCAATGACAGAGATCTTTCACCTCTCAGGCGCTTCAACATCTGGAAAATGTGCTATTTCTCTTCAGAATCAGCCCCCAGGCCTCTCTTGAAATTAGGCACATTATAAGACTATTAGATACATAATAAGAAAGTAATGAGGGAAGTCCTTTAATCTGAAGCCTTCAAGTTGAGCAGTACTGAAATGCTATAAATGTCTTGGCCCAAAATTAATGATTTCAAATGACAAATAGTAATCCAACATTTTGGCTTTATCCAGGAAACTCTCAGGTAAGAAAATCACAAGTGACACTGAGTAAAACACCATCTGGGTTTTGCTCTCACTGGGGGCCACTGGGATGATGTCATAGAGTTTCAAGACCATACAACTGGTCTGGATTGTCAGCGGGGTGTAATCTAAAGCATGTTTTGCCTCTGTGCGTAATAAACCAGTTGACAATGCAGATAATAAACCATGAACCTTCCTCAGAAATGCCAATTGGTCATCTTGATCAAATGAAGAGTTTTCGAGGGCCAAGGTGCCCCTAAAGGTTCTACAGCCAACTTCCTGCACTGGAAGGGGCTGCCCTGGACATAGTACAGCTCTGTCCCCTTGGCTGTGGCTGCTGTGCCCAGAGCTGTGGTGGGGGAAGCTTTGGTGCATCCATTCCCACTTGACTGTGACTGCTGAACTGCAGCACACTATCTTGACTTTGCAGCGTGCAGGGCTGCCCCTTGAGGGAAGATGAGCTTGAAGTGAAGTGCAGTTTGTCTGGGTCTCCAGCCCTGCTAGGAGTTCTGTGGTTTAGCATGCAGCATCTCTCTCTCCTGACAGGCAAGGGTGAGTGTCCTTTCCATGGAAACTTGGCCACCAACAGGATGGCAGGTCCAGGGAATTTGTCCAGAGCAGCACTGATGGTGCTTGGGAAACAACAGACAGGATTTTCTGCAAACCAGGAACATAGAAAACTCGTGTTCTGGGCGAGCCATTGCAGTGTCTAACCTCTAGGTGAAGGGTTTAAATCCTGGGCTGGAATAGCCTTCTGATTTATGCATGCAAACCCCTTCTGGTATGGGGCACCCCGACTGATGCAGATTAACCTTGTGTCCTTGTATCCCCCACTGGATGACTAAGGGGAAGATAGCTGCTGCCTCCTGCCCTCCTGGAGCCAGAACATCCATGGTGTGAGTGACTGCAGCAGAAATCTGAAAGTCACGAGTGCCCCTGCTGCTGTCCAAGCTCCCCTCTCCTTCCCAAAAGGCTCAGTCTGTTTATCAGTGAGGTCAGGAAAGGCACTCTTTGGGTTAATGTACCTACCCCAGCCTTACTTCAGGAAAGTTTTCATTAGAGCTGGAGTGCTGGTGACAGCTAAAGCTAAGGCTGCCAAAGTGTTTCCATTATGTTATATCTCCCTGTTTTCACTTGCTTGTGACTGTCCAAAAGTTTCACGTAGAAAGCTGAAATTTTCCAGGCCTCCTTTCTGGCTGGAGGTGAAAGATTTTGCAGAAAGTTGGAGGGAAAAAAAAAGAGAGAAAAAAATTATTCTGCTCTTTTTGAAATGGCAGCACCCAGACAGAGGTGTTAATTTATAAAAACAAAAGTTAAGAAAAGCAAGCAGTGCTATTGCAACCTCAGAAATGACTGACACTTTGAGTTTTGGATGAATCTCCAAATAATTTTTTCATCTTAAGTTATCCAACTAATTTTTACTTGGCTTTTTACCTGCATCCTTCCCTTCAGCTGAGGGTTTCCTCAAGCAGTGCTACCTGCCTTGCACTGCTCAGCCCCCAGCTCCCTCTTTTCATTCCCTCTGTTCTCTGTCCACGGCTCCAGGCTTAACACTGTCTCTGTGACCTGAAACTTCTCCCTGAAGCAGGGTCTGGGTGGTTCCTGTGAGGAGTGAGGCTCTTCTTCCAATGCACCTTTGCTTTTAGCCTGTTTTTGTCACCTGAGCATAGGTCTGGTGGCATTCAGAAAAATCTGTTGTGCTGAACTCTGTGTTGGAGTGAGTCTGAAAGCTGCAATATCTTCCATGTGGAGCTTTAATGCAAGTATCCATGCTGAGCATGAGGTGAGCTGCAGACAAAAAACTGTTAAAGCACACGGCCACATAGCATGAAACCCTAGCTAATAAATTTTTCATGTAAAAATCAATTAGCATTAATAGAGTTTTTATTAGCGCCAAATGTAGGTGCTGTGATTTCTCTGGGAAGTGTGCAAAGCAGAGAAATCTGAAGCTAAATAAGCTGTAACAATTAATCATGCTTTTTAATTCAGTTTACTTCTTCAGCTGGTGGCTTTCTCCCCCAGATTGCTCATTTGAAATTATTTCTGAGCTACACAAGTTCTGGGTTGCTGCAGCTGGTGTACGGACCTATACAGCTGGCTTAAAATGAACTAGTTCACATTTGAAAACCCACGCTTCACAGTTCTCTGCAAAAGAAACAAGCAGTCATCTCATTAACATTTCCAGTAACCACTAAAGGAAACCCAGAGTAATTCATTCACTCTGATGGAGGTTAGCTTTTTTTTTTTTTTTTAATTATTATATAACATATTGGCTTGGAGGTTTGCATCCTCTTTGGGTAGTTTGTCTCTGGAGACAGAAGCCCACTGCTGCCCATGGTTATTGGTGATGCTTCTTGCACATAGGCAGTAATAGGAAATGGTTTGGGCTGTGAAAGGCTCATTCTCAGTCCCTGCTCATGACTGATGGTGAAGCCAACAAAAATACCTAAGTCAATAAAATAAAAACCAAGATGAATATGTCTAACTGGATAATTAAAACACAGGAGACGGATGGCTTTGTATGTGGAAATGGAAAATCAACATATGGAAAATTAGGAAAGAAGAAATCAGAGAAAAGCTATCCCCTTCCTACCTCCCCTGTCCTTCCAGTTCACTGTCACTTTGCTGTTTTCTGATGAGAGCTTTCACAGAACTCATACTGGGCTTATCTGACTCTCTTGAAGGAGATCTGTAAACCATCCATTACATAATAGTATTCAGAACTGTAAGATCTGACTTTATGTTCCTGGTCACTACACAATACCCCTGCCCCCTTCATTTCTGGGTTTATTTTCAGGCAGAGATCACCTGAAGCTTTCTGATGGAATATAGTATGGACAAGAGCTCATCTTAGACTTTATGCCTCTCTCCTTCCTAGAGTAGATGAGCTCTGTATACTGAAGGAGGTACTTTGTTTTAGTCAGGATTCACAGCCCTAAACCTCCTGGAACTAAAGGCCTGGTTGTTCAAAAGTTCAAAAGAGCTCAGTCCTTCTAAAAGACAAGCCGGTGACATCGTGGCAGATCTTTTATTTGGCCAGTTGATGGCTAGATGTCTAGCTGAGGTGTGGAATAAGCCAGAATAAATTTTCAGCCCCAGTGAGGTGATTAAAATCTACTAGTCCCAGGAGAAAGCTGGGACAACCCCGCAACTGCTAGACCAGGCCCTGCAGATGAGATAAGCAAAGAGGATATTTTGTGTTCTCTATAAGTACAAGTAATGTGCAGTCTCACCCTCATGAGGGCTTAGGAACTGCTGTCCTTGTCCCAGACCAAGCTGTTAGAGTATGCAGGGAACTTTCCTGGTGAAAGCTGAGGTCCTTACATCACCTTTTAGTGGAGCTGGCATCAAAAGAAAGCTCTGAGGATAATGGTTTGGAACCTTTGTCCCTAATATAAAAGCAGATGTTCACGACAATGGAGACATCAGTTGTAATGACAGCAAAACCAGCTCTTACACAAAGAACGGCTGTTGTGTCAGTGTAGGGACTCCATAAATAAAACTTGAAGGATCTCAGCAGCCCTGAACCTCTGCCCTATGTGTGAGTGTATCAACTGGTATAAGGGTTAGGAGGGAGAAGGTCAAAAGGAGATAGACAGGGAGACATTGTCCCTTCCTCAGGAAGTCATGCTGAAAAGAATTTTACTGATGTGCATCTGATTGAAGCTACATCAGCACAACACATGGAGGCAGTAGTGTGGGAAAGCTAAACACCTTCTACATCATCTCCAGGGTGCTCAGAGTAGACTGCAAATACAAACCAGATTCAACTTCTACCTCTCTGGGATGTACCATTTTCTGTATGTGGTGGTAACTTCTCAGGGTCTGGGCACAGGGAGGCATTCATATATATACATGTATACGTGTGCACATATACATGTATATGGGTCTATGTAGAAGATAACTTGTACTACTCCACTGGAGGTCAGCACATGAGAAAATAACATGTAAAATATACTCATCGAGATAAGAATTATTATTAACTCGCCTTTGCAGGGAGGTGGACTGAGGTATAGCTGAGGTGGCATGACTGAAGGAACATCTTTGGCATCAGGAACAGAAAAATTGAGAAATGCAGTGGAGGTCACTGGACTGCTCTGAAGCCACGTACAACCTTTCATATTGTACAGCTGTGACAGAAAAATGAGTTCTCAGCTTTCCAGACCTGCTCCCTGGAGCTTGAATTTCACGCCTGTCTACATTTCCCAGTTTGAGGAAGAAACCTCTCCTGTTTTCTGTCTGCAGAGATCCTGAAAGAAGGATGCACCTGGAAGAGGATTTTTCTAGTGCAAAATACAAACTTGCAAGAGAAGAACCAAGCTGTTCTAACTGGGGAGAGCAGGGAGAGGAAAGTAATTATTAGAAAAAGGATGATGTCTAAGTGAAGGAAGAATACAGAGGTGCAAGCAAAATTGGGAAAATATGTGCAGAAAATGCATAAAGTAGAGCACAGCCAAAAATTACAGAGTTCCACCCAACAGGAAACTGTACATAGCTCTAAGACATACCAGTGAAAGCAGAAGATGTGTTAACAGAAAGAAAAGTCAAGAAGAAAACACCAGACATCACCAGCCAGCATCATCTTAACTGAGAAATTCACAGGAGAGATTTTCAGTGCCAAGAAAACAGAGCGCCAGGGATTCAAAAGGCAGTTTTGTATCAGACTCCGACCCTCTGGTCCTGAGCCCTTCTCAACTTCTGACAGGGACTGCTCACGACAGGTAGGATACCATGGTGCGCATGACATATTTTGTATTCTCACGGGCCACATATGCTTCTCCTTCAAAACAACCATTGTCTTTCAGCTTTTTCCCTGTGAGGGAATAAACTTCTCCTGGACTAAAGCACAAGATTTCCTGCCTGCCGCCTGTATGCCGTTACACCATCTTTCCTTCCCCAGGGGACCACAGCTCTGTGTATGCTCCAGAAAGGGGCTGCCCTGCAGTCTTGGGAAAAAAAATGTGAGTTTGATCCTGAGCACAGTCTTAGTAGCATCAAGAGGAGAGCAGCCCTATCAGCACCAATATAGGGAACCACCTGCCTGCACCTATCCCAGCACAGAGGCTGAACAATGTACTCCACAGTCAAACCAAGTCAACATTAAAAGGGACCCATGGTCACTGCTGCAGGGATTGCATCTGTCTGTCTGGATGGGTGCACATATGCAGAATTGCAGAATTTTGAGAGCAGGTCAAAATCCTGCTCTCACCAATAGCCGTGTAAGTTTGGAGGTGTGACTGGAGGTCATGGGAGGGTGCCAGGTGTGTAGGCAATTTCAGATGAAGTGGTCAGCAGAAGTGAGGCTGCTGCATTCCTGCAAAGATAATTTGTCACTAGAAGGAGGAGCTTTGCCTAAAGCAGATGACTTTCGTATGGCTATCTCTGGAAATGTAGATAAAGAATGTTCCATAGTGGAAAAATGCCTTACTGTTGAGTTAGCTATTGGCACTTTTCATCTTCCATTTCTAAGCAACTGGCTGGATCCTGAATAGATTTGGAACAAGGAAAGCAGTACTAAGGGGACTAGTAATCAGGGAGCAACTCCAGCTCTCCGACCATGATAAAACACATTCTTGTGCTCTTCTTTGGACACTGATGGCAAAAAAGTCCTACTATCTAGTAAGAGAGTTGAAATCTGGGATGGTGATTGCATCAGTGGAAGGAAGCCAGATTTGCAGTGCTCTAAATGAGCAAAAGATCTGGCTGACAATCAAGACATGCCATTATAATGAAACTTTTTGGGTTGCTTCCTATTTCGTTTTGTCCTAAGTGACTGTGCCACATTCTGATTTCACTTACATCAGACTATGCCTGACTTTAGGAAGATACTCATGCAGCAGTAGTGTGTCTGAGATCAAAAATTAGCTCTCTGCATTTCCATTGCACTCCAAAAAACAAATTTCAAGGTGCTAATAAATACTGGAATAAAAAAGATACGTAATTTTAGTGACAGAGTAGCAAATTGATGCTGAATGTGTGTGACACTTTTTCAATTTTCCTCTGTTTTTTCCTGATGGTGTTTTGTGCTAAACATTACATTTGCAGATGCAAAATTTAAAGAACACTTTATCTTCAGCACTGAGAAACATAACATGTAATTTGCAGCTTCAGCCAAGAGTGATGGCCTTATTAGTAATGGGAATTTACTGATTAACTGCTGTTAGCAAAACATCATCTTCAAACCCGTTAGTCTGAAACTGGCAGCCGCTCTGTCGGCAGGAGCTTTTTTATTTCATCTCGGGGGAGTTCTGTAGAAATATTTCTCATTTAAACAGCTTTAGCCTTGGCCTTTCAATAATTTTTATGGTCTCAACTAATAGGTTAACAATTAGTTAAGAGCAACTATCAGCTTAATGTCAAGTCATTCACAGGGAAAAGTTCAAGGAGAGAAGTAACACTATTTCAAAAGATGGCTTATTTTTGAACAAAGAGCTCCCATCAGTTTGAACAGCCAGAAGGATAAAAATGAATTAAGAGAGAAATTGAGAAATTAGCAATAAAGAGGAAAAGCCTGGAGTCCGAGTGGGGCTGGGAGAGGGGCTACTGGAAAGAGCATGAGAGGCTCATGGTGCATGGCAGTGCTTGGGGTTATCCACAGTCTTGGTCCCCACCCCTACTTGGTGAGGCCATGGCTTGCACAGCAGCATGAGGAGAGTGTATTTGCAGGATGACAGAGCTTTGCTCTCTGCTGCAGCTACCTCTGAAGATGAGGGTACCATACACCACTGCCTGCCACTCTTCACCTGTTCTTCGTGTCTCTCTGGTAAATCCTAGTCTCTGCACAGTCACTGATGTGTTTGGAATATGTGCTTTACCCTAGCTCCTAGCTGTAGCGTCTTGTCCACTTACAGTCCATCATGGTCTCCACTCTCCTTCTCCACTATTCCTTCGCCATCTTATTCCACATTTTCTCTTTCTTTTTTGTTTCAGCATTTTCTGCTTCTGCTTACACTTGCCTTCTTTCCTATTTTCTCCCAGTCTGAACCAATACCATTAGTCTTCCACAACTCCCAGTCTCTCATGTAAGTCCAGGCTTTTGTCCATTCTCCTATCACCCTGTCCTTAAACTGAGCTTTCCACCTCTGCTTGGGATATGTCTTTCTCTTTCACACTCTCTTGGCACTAACAGGGCTCTAAGTAAATCGACAAGGGATATGTATGTTCTTCCACTTAACTTCTGTGCCAGATGTCACAGCGGTCTACACACAGCTGAGAAGAAAAGTCCTGCTCAGCTGTTGATAGCGTATGTGCAATCAAGATGGCACTGGCAGATAGATGTGTTCATTAGAATGAATCTAATTCCCAGGACATGAATGGAGGCTGGGTTTTCCCCTCAAGAACTCGCATACAGACAGATCTTGAAGTTATTTAAAGGACTGGAAAAGTGTGCATTTTTGCTTCCAGAGTAAACCTCTGCTAAACTGGAGCTCTGTGATCCTTTTCCTGGATATGTAGAGTGAGTCAGGGGCATGGGAAGCGACTCTGATGTTCTTCCAGCTTAATAACTCATCTTGCCTGACATCATTTTTTAACCAGAAGTTTTCCTCAAAATGGTAAATGAAAATCATTCTTAGATGTCTTCAATGTAAGTGACCATGGCAAAGGTTGGCAGAGCTTTCCTTGCAGAGATCTGAACAGGCTGAAACATCCCTGGCACATTACACTCCTTTTTTGTCTGGAAACACCAGATGAACAGCCCATGCAGAGTGCTGAATAAAAATTCATCACCTTCCATATCTCAGCTATTGAACCATATGTCATTGGCAGATGTGTGAGAGGTAACAGTTGTATGAGCTAGTGACTGAGTGGTCTTGTACTGGTGAGGTCTTATACGGAGAAGGACAGTCAGGCAACTGCTGCCATCACACAAGTAATTTGGGAAAGAAGAGAGCCTGCTATATTTGCATGAAAATTATAAAGTGCATCTGATCTTCTGTTTTCTTTGCACTTCTACATGCACACGTATACTTTTATATAGACATGTATGTATAGGTACGTAGAGATGTATATACATTATTGTCTGAGATCTAATTCTTAGTCTGTAAATTGTGCAAGGCAGAAATGCCAATGTCTCATTTCCTTGTATGATCCTTCATGGAGCTGGGACATGAACCCCCAGCTGGGATCTTTAGACAGAATAGTAAATGAAACTGTCACATGGACCATGTCATTAAGTGATCTTCAAGATCAATGCTGGCTTCTTGAAGTCAACTCTATAGACTTATTATAATCAAAGGAAGGAAATTCCTCCCTCTCTGCAGCATTTATTATAGACAATGTCTGATTTTCAAACCAAGGTGATGGAGTACTTCACAGACACATAAACCAACAATGAAGTTAAATTGCTTCACCTCAGAAAGCAGGTTCCAAATGACTTCAGACAGCTTCTAAATATATTCACTCTGAAGGAAAAGTTCCTTATGGCTTTAAAGTCTGGAGATAAAAAAACTTTCTGGTGAAAAAAAAAAAAAAAGCAAATTTCTCCTAGCCGGAAGAGCCAAAATGCTGCAGTCAATTATTTAGGGGCACAGGGAGGTGTATGACTGAGGTCAGGCTTGATGTATGAAGTGGGTCCTAATGCAGTGATCCACTGGAAACGTGAGCACCCATGGCAGGGGAGAGAATTCTGTGGTTGTTGGCAGGAGTTGGGCTTCGTGATCACTTTGCCAAGGCCTTTAGTTGCTCAGCCCTGGGACAAGTATTTTCCTGCTCTTTCTCCTTTTCCTTGAAAGGAGGAGCAAGCAACAAGCCACAGCTGGGGATGAACAGCAGCTATGTTGCTACGTATCTCACAAGCCTTCTTTAGTCTTAGAGTGGGAAGAAATAGCATAAGGAGGAATGAGTTTAAAACATTTTTTTAAGTCTACTTTAAATTCAGGATTAATAAAGAGGTACCAGAGTCAATGAAATTGAGGGGTGACTTCAAGCCACTTTTCTTTAGTAGAGTCTCTTGGATATGTTCATCTACTTTTTCTGTAACTTTAGGCTTTGCAGCTGATTTCTATCAGATCATGGAGAGCAATAAGAAGACAGGACCCAAAGACTATTATCCAGGGGCCTATTCTCCCGTTCACTGACGTGGATGGCAAATTGACTTCAAGGGAAACTTTGTCATGTTGTAGAGTTGATAACATCATAGAAGAAAGTGTAATTAAAGGGCAAAAAAGTAGGGAATCAGTCAGTGCAGTGTATTTCTTGGATACCTAGAGATGCCTCATTACTTATTTTCTAGAGGAAGTTTGTTAATGGTAGTTGAGCTGAGATTTTTTTCTCTTTTTCAGGCTTTTTATTGAGACATTGCTAGAGTATTCCTAGCTACCTAGCAGTGCTAGCTACCAGCATGTAAAGTGGGCAGATCAACCTTGAAATATTATGAACTTGGGACAAATTTGTCTCTTGTTTTCTCCATAGTATAAATCCAGAGTAACGGTAATGACGTCAGCTGAGATACTTCAAATTTACATCAGCATAAATGAGAGCAGGGTCTGTCCATGCAGATGCAGCCTGAGGAACAAGGGGTCTGCCTGTGTGTTGTACCCTTGCTTTGAATTGACATCCTACCTTTAGTTCAGCAGAGAACGAAAGAAACCGCTTGCCCTGCAAATGAGCACTGATGCTAATGTATTGCAGTGGGGATTTATTATTTACTGAGGCTGACACCTCAGTAGTCATCTCTTATTTGCATAGTAGATAAACGTGAATTGAAATGTGAGATTAGTTTTACACTGGTTGGGATACGAGGTAATTCTGGCATTAGCAGTGCTGCAGGCTAAGCCACAGGGAATTTAGTAGGTAAAAATGCTTTGTGTGTCTATGAACACTGCAGGCATGTAAAGACTGAGACAAGGTTCTTATTTTAAAAATACAGTTTATTAGATAAAACATACATAGAACCAAGTAAATAAAATTCTTTATTAAAAATACAGAAATAATTTTACAATAGTAAAAGAAAGTACTGGCTTTTCCTAAGAAACATAAATCTGAAGGTTTGGGACCTTTTTGCTTTATCACAGCTGGTCTCCCTCCATACTACATTCTTAAACATACTGCATTAAATTGTGAAACCCAAGTAAAAGTCTGTTGTACAAAACTAAGAACATTTAGACCAATAATAGTTTAATTAAAATGCAAACAGTAGCATACAGCACACACAGAACAGTCAATATACAGCTATAGATTAAAACATGCCTCTAAATAGTGACAGAGAGTCCATTGGAAGGAATAAGTTACAAATAACAGAAAACAATGCCTGAAGAAATAAAAAAGGAATCACTGTTTGACCCTATACTTGTTAAATGGGTTGCACGTGTATTGGAACACTGTACATATTAAGACTGAATACACTGGACCCAACCACACAGAACATGCTAAATCAACAGCTATTCTTTCGTTTGGATGTGTGAATATGTCTGATGTGTATATATGGTGGGCAGGTGCATATCTGTGTGCATACCTCAGACCTGTGCCTACATGCACAAAGAAAGGCGCACACCTCCACAGCTGAAGACAAATCACTTCAATAAAATCCTTTGTGGCAGGGTGAGAGCAAACTAACATGCTGTTTGTCATAATCATGCTGCTTCTAGAACTCTGGGCATTTTATTCACATGTTATTCTCACCCTTAGGTTCCACATTCATTTCACCTCAGCTCTCCCTTGTTTGTATATTTGCAAAGTGATTACAAAACTATTCTATACAATGCAGTGCTCACTGCTGGAAATGATTTATTAGGGGAGGTTTTACTGCCTGAGAAACAGCAAAGTTTTAAAGGGTTTTCATTGTACTTCCAATATGTGGAACTAAAGGGCAGATGTCTCTTCCCTGTTATTGTTAGCATCATATGGTAATCCTGGCATAATGAGTAATGTATCCTATATGTCATATTTAGTGGAAATTCTTGGTAAAAAATGGAGAAGGCTTGATTAAGAAAAGTCAGACTGTTTCTGTAACACCTAATTGTTTAGTACCACCTGACAATAATAGAAAAACAAAGTACTGCTGAAATACGGTGCTAAGTAAAATGAATGAAAAAAACATTAAGTGAAAAGACTACTTGGGCCTCACAGAACTAGATATTAACTAGATTCGGAAAAGCACGTCAAGCAGTCATCTTGAAACAAAACTGAAGACATTGTGGTGATACCAAAATGCATGTTTGGCATCAAATGGCACCAGCTGAAGTAAAACCAGGCAGAATAATGAAATCAAGTGGGACAGTCTGAGCCAAGGACTTTCAAAACACATTGGTCTTATGTACACCTCACACTGAGTCACAAGATCTAAGACTGAAGTCAGCATTGTTCAAGCCCATATTCTCATCATGACAGTACATTATTATTAAAAAGGAAATCTCATTATTTACATTCTATTTATAATATACAGGCTGGCAGGTGAAGGAAATGTGGTGAGCTACTGTATGCGAGCTGATTGCTCTGTTTTGGAGACAGTTGCAGGGGAAAGACCTGTGCCATTTGCTGGGCAGGCTCCTGTTAGCTCCTGTGGGATTTGGATGAGAGCAGTCACAAACGCATTTTTCTAATGATGTAAGATGTGGGGATGTTGTGTCTGTCCGTGCTAAGTGGTGTAGCCTGTAATAAATTTAGGAGTGACTGCAAGACAGTGTGAGATTGAATTCTTGATGGCAACAAAATTGTTTATATATGCAGGGGGGGTTTCTCTCTGGCAGATTTTGTTTGTGCTTAAAAAAAATTAGAATAACTTTCTAGTCACTTGATATATGATGTTCCTTACAAAATGTCTATTCCTAATGTTGTGTGGTACAGGGAAAGAGATGGTCACCTTTCAAGGATGGTGAGATTAATATATATAGTAGATACATAAGAAGAAGTCCAAAATTGTAAAATACCTGCAAGATGTGATGAAGGCAGTCCTACTTATACAGCTGCTGCAGAAACTGAGGCTTATCTAGCAAATTAAAGAACATTAAAAATCAAAACTAGCACACTTTGAGTCCAGTTAGCAATACAATAGCTGATAGCTGCACGTACATCAAAAAAAAGCCCTGTACATGCTTCACTAGCCTTGGAAGCTAATGCTGAGGAGTTGGAAGAGAGCTCAGAGCAGCATTTAAAAAAAAAGCGTGAGCAGGAGTGGTGCTACTTTGTGGCCTGATTTAAGGCTGCCACTTTCCAGCTGGATAGAAACTGTTCTGCTCTCATCCTTCACACTGTTTGGAAACAGAGACCCAGAGCCAAAACCTGATCTCATTCCCAGCGGCAGAAGTAAGCAGTAGCCCCACAGAAGCTACAGTCATTACTCTAAACTCACACTTGTGCATCTGTGTGTGAATCTGCTCTGCGTTATTGCAGTATAGAGGATGATGCTGTAAATATTGCAATGCCAATGCCATGCAGATTTTTTTCACAACACTCTATGTAGACTTGCAAGCATTGCTTTCCCTCACTGCTAATTTTCTCTACCCCACCATTGCCTTCCAACTGGCCAACACCAATTTTCTTCCTCCAGCCGCATGGCTCTTTTCTACCTTCTGTTGTCCTTCACACTGGCAATGGGCACCTCTTCTTTCCAACCAACTTTCTGATGCCGGCTGAAAGCAGGCTGGATTTTCTCCAGATCTGTGGGAGGATTGCTGGTGGCTCTGTGAACAGCACATCTCAATGCTCACACCTGCCTAATGGTGTGCCTTTTGCAGGGCCAAGCCCCATCTACATGGCCATCAGCAGCAGGGTGGAAGCCAAGGATTCATCCCATTGAGCAATCTAGCTGGGATTGTTCAGAGCAATAAACATTTAAGCAGCTTGAACATCAAGAAGCAGCACAAGAAAAGATGGAAGGTAGAGAGAAAAACTGCACTTACCCTGTGTAAAAGTGCTGAGCCTTTCATGAGGTATTTATTTCAAGTAGTAATCAGCCAACTGGTTAAAAACCATTCTGAAAAAGTGCCTTTCATGATGGTGAATGGAAGTAGTGGCTGTTTTGGGTTTTTTTTGTATGAGATAAAGAATATATCAAATAAAATACAGAAAAGCTAAGTCAAAGATGTCAGCACGTAGTAGTCTTTGTTGCAGCAGAATTGTTACTAGACTCTCCTGTGAAGGACACTTGACTGAAAGGAAAGAAAGAGTTGTAGAAAACCACAGAGAAAGAGAGAGGAGAAACAGAGAACAATGTTAAGAGCAAGGAAGAGTCAAAACGAAGAGAAAGCATTGCACCAGGGATGATGGAAACACATACATGGTCACTGAAAGATGGAAAGGAAAGGAAAAAAGAGATTCTGCAAAAAAAAAAAAAGAAACAGAGGAGAAAAAAGTGGAAGTAACTACAGTGGGGGCATAGGAAGGGAAAGGAATGGGAGGTTGCAGAAGAAAATACTAGAGAGCAGAGCAGGACTAAGATGGAGAAGAATGAGGACAGGTTGATGGAATAACTGACTGTTAAAGGCCAATATAGTGCTATTTTTCAGATGCATGAGAAGTGTAGGCAAGGGCTATGCAAGGAGTAGGTCAGCTATGGACCACACAGGGAGAAAGGTTGGAAGGTGGTGAGAACAGTTGGTCTTGTGGGTAAGGCACTAGATGCAGACCAGGGAGTCTGGGTTCAAGGTCCCAGCTTCACCAACAGTCAGGTTTAACAGTGTTGGGAAAGAGGCAATATAGTTAACATATTTGGAAGTTTTAGTTAATTTTTCTCTGTGTTCTGCTATTTTCCCTTCACATAAATATGGGAAATTTGTGCTGTTGATTTCTATCAGTTTTCAGAATTTATCTGCAACAAGGAGGGAAAACTGCCTCTAGAGAACCCTTCTCCTTAGTGCCTCATGAAGTTGTCAACTCTCTAGAGCAGGTTGACTGTCTCGTAGTATGCCTGAGCAGCGCCAGACACAATCTCTGCATATCATTACAATACAAACACTGATAGCGAGTTTTGATAACATCAGCCAAACATGCTTGTATTTGAACTGTTAGTATTGTCAGTGAGTAGATCAGATACTGATCTCTTTTACACTAGTAAATATGTGGAATAACTCTACTAAATTTACAACAGGGTCAATGGAAGATTGATAGTTAGGTTGGCTCTTGTAAGAATATAGACTGGGTGAGCAAGAGTCTTTCTTTTACTACTAGGTTTCTGAGAGGCATGAAATGAAATGCTGGTGCATGTTGACCTGCTACACAGCTATGGTTACAGCTGCTTTCTGAAGTTTTTGTGCCACAAGGGAAAAAAAAAGTTTCTTTTAAAATACAGGCTCTTACCAAGCTAATCAGAAGCCTTCTGGATGCTACAGCACATTAGAAAAGCCATGAAGAAGACAGATAGGTTTTAGAGACAGTCATTTAGTTCCAGTGGAATCTGGACACATGGATCAATTCACAAAGCTGCCACTACAGCAAATGCTCCGTGCCATAAAACACATTACAGATCAGGAACCCATCAAAGCAAGGGATAAAATTAATCACTAGTCTTTCACTGGCTTGGATTCTCTGCAATTCAGAAGGCCTTTTTCTCCCCTTCTGTATTTCAGCTGAAAGACACTGAAAGCTGTGAAACTGCTCCACTGTGAAATGTCCTCATTCCTGTACCACTTGGACTTCAGTTTTTTCCTATTCCCCACTCTTTTATAGATCTCTGACAAGAGGAAATTCATTGCCCGTATTTCATGTTCAAAAAGAAAAGGGCAGCATGATCCAAGATTCATATAACACCAAGGGAAAACTCTGGGTAATAAAGACATACTGCTCTATGCAGGGAAAGTTCAATACAAACTTGGAGACAAGGCACAAACTCCATGGGAACCCCAATGAAGCCTGACAGTTGTCCATTTTTGAAGCTTATCCTTCCTAGCTGCTTAGCCCTGCTCCTATTTCACTTATTTCACAGCCTGTCTGTGCAGCTAGGCAAACCTCTCTGAACAGCACATACACTCTCATATACCCTTCAGTCCAGTCTTAAATGCAGCTTTTTTGGCTGCTGCCCACAGACCAAGAGGAGCGAGACTCTAGTCAGAGATGGAGTCTTTTTTGAGGTCCTGAAAACTATTCCTGTCCGATTATGGCACTACCAAGAGACTCAACTGTTTGAAGTATGATGAAGTGCTGTGGATGCTGAAGGAGCCAAAAATTGTGGGTCCCCTGGACTGGTCTTGAAAAGTTTTATTTTTAAGTACTACCTAGGGCTTCACCTCAGGAATGTGTGGAAATCTCCTAGTGAAGTCATGTTCAAATCAGGGCGAATTTCTGCCTAGTGGCATGGCTGAATCCTCAGCGGGCAGGCTTTGGTTTGCTGTGAAGTGGAAAACCCAAACCACCCTCCATGAAACTCGTTGCTAAAACACAAAACCAACCGGAGAATGTGTTGGGATCAGGTAGAAGTGCAGCTGGAAGAGCTTTCTACCAGGAAGCTAGCAGCTCTCCTGGGAGCAGGGGATTGGGGGCTAGCCAGCGGCGGCTGTCTCCATTCCTTGTAAGGGAGGATGAAACAGTCTGTTAGGCTCTAGTTACTATGGGACGTGGCTGAAGCTTGACCTGGTTTATGAGCCAAGCCCTGGACTTATGAACTCAATAGAAAAACTTACGTGGACCTCAGTGGGACCTGGGTTTGGCCTAGCATGCTTTATTTAATGTCTTAAGTGAGGGAAACATTCTTCTTCAGATTACAGTTGAAAGATTTTTGGGTTTCAGCTTAAGTCTTATGGTGGCAATCTATTGCACACTCATGTAACTTTCTTTTTCTTTAATGAATGATGTTTCTTCTGCACTTAGCCTCTGATCAAAACCTGTCTGCTTGAACTGCTATAAACCTGGCTGGTCGGTGTTGTCTCTGCTGAAAGCAACCCCTCCAACCACACCATGCATCCACCAGCTGACATCTGGACTACAACAACCCCACACACTCTCGAGCTTCAGGCACCTGGTGGGAAGCAGACGCTCAGGGGGCAAAGGGAGACAGCGACTGTAAGTTCACGTTTGCGTAGTTGTACTTGTGAGGCACAGGGATTTGCTGGAGCTGGGGCCAGAATGAATGAACTGTGCTAGAATCTATCAGATTTGTGAAGTACAGATGTGATAATACCACTGCAACCACAAAAGAATTTACAACAGGAAGCGTTGCAGCTGTTGCTTATTAGCATTAGTACAAATTACACAAAGCAAATTGTTAGCAGACATGTTTCCATAATATTTAACTCATGGCAGTGAATGAAAGTGATTCTTTCTCAAGCAAAATTTTAGATTTCCAAGGGAATCAGTTTCCAATTGTCCATGAAGGGAGCATGGATTAGAGAGCAGCATGCAACTCTTGCAGGGAATCAGAGGCAGTGTGTGCAGTGACTTGCCTGCCTTCTCTGGGGAAGATGTGCAAATTCAGGACCATATTTTTTGGTGAGAGAAGCAAAATTTGTGTGGCTCTATATGACCCAATTACCAACAAGGGAGTGACAGCAAGTGGTCCCTGTTCTGGAGGTGCTGCAGTAAGGTTCTGTGTACAGAACTGCTTGGAAAGGGAGGAAATTTCTTGGTGACGTGTCATGTCCCTGAATTTTTGCCCTCAAAGTGCTTATTATGAATTATTTCCCTAGCAACTCCTAGCAGCCTGTTGGTGTGGAAGCAGCCTGTGCCATCAGAGTAGTCCTCTAACACTAGTTTAATAGGTAAAAGTTGATGAATTTGTCCCTGAGATCACTCAGCCCCTAGACGGTTCATCTAGGAAGGGAAGAACCCTGCACCCCACAGGCGAGAAAGGACTGTGAGGTGGCTGTACTGGGGCAGTAGGAAAGACCATCCATGGCTGCGCGAGTCAGAGCCAGCCTTTGAATCTCTCCTTCTCCAAAGCTGTTCACCTGCTCCTACACTGCCATTTCATATTGCCTTGCCTACGTGGCACAGGTTGAACTGGAGGATGTTTTGTGTTCCTGCTGCTCATCCCACAGAGGCATCTTTTCATGCTAAAACTTCATCAGCCATTTTCTTATTGTTTTGCAGATTATTGCTGGTTTTGCTAGTAATGTTGTAGTTAATCTCTCATAAGCCATCCTGTCTTTAAGAATGAAAGAAGTGTAACTCAGGAAGACTGCTGACAAGTCACGGAAATTCAGCAATCAGTTTAAAGGCAGTAACAGCCCAGAGTGATGCTTTACTTGCCAGTCCCTAGGGCACCTGCCTGCATTAATCAAATTAAGCAAAACTGCTAACGCTGCAAAGGCCCTCACACTCTTCAGCCTGCCGAACAAGACAGTAGGCTCAGAGAGCTGGAGACATTTCTACAGGCATTTCTTGAAACTCAGGTTTGGTTGAGGAAGGAGGCATTTATTGGTGTGAGAGAAGAGGCCATGACAGCAGGTAGGTGGGAAGGTGGCATAGCTGAGTGGTGTCACAGCAGAAGCTGGTTCTCCCCAGCTCCTTAGACTTTGATTGCCTGGATTTTTTTTTTTGTATTAAAGTGAATGCTCACCAAGTGTGGAAACTACCTGAAGCAACTGAAGTGCTTCTTGAACCAGCTGAGAGTGCTTAGAAGTAGAAGAGATACACATGTATTGCTTTTAAGCAACATCCACTCCTCCGTTGAGGACAGTTCAAAAATAGAGCTGGATTGGCTGCAGTCTGAAGCAAGAGCTATGAACATAGCAGCAAGCAAAGTAGTTTGTACAAGCAATGTCTAAAGCAGCAGCCAGTGGAGAAGTGGTTGACATGCATGTTCTGGCTCTTTAGTGCTTGCTCTGAGGAAATGGCCTGACCCCCTCAGCACAGCAGAGCTGCTTAACTACCATCACCAACAAGACTTGAAAGAGAAAAATTAGCTATAATGGCAATATTACTGCTGTAATGTTTGCTTCTTAATTGCCTTTTGGTGAATGAAAAAAAAACCAAACCAAACCATGCAGTGAGGAATTTTTATTATAAGTGTTACTTACATGTAAAATGAATCCACTAACTGCCTCCCCTGTAAAAGACAGAACATTAAATATCACGTCCTGGACAGTTCTGCCATCCCTACAAGTGTCATTAAATAAGACAGCGCCATTGACTGGATGTATCAGATATATACATGAAAACTATTTCAGCATATAAAAATGTAGGAATATCATTGCCACTATGAAGTCTGTAAATACTGTGTCAGTATTATCAGGCCTCTTAGCTGTAATGTCCGGAGCAGGGGAGGTGGAGGAAAGGGGAGAGACACAGAACTGAATAGGAAATATTCCTGCTTAGGAATCCTCTCAGAACAAAATATGAGGCTACAAATTCTCCAGGAATGTACGATCAAATGCAAAAATCTTCTTGGAACAAAAATGTTCCATTTCCAAAATGTCAAAATGATGTTTTGACATTACCGAAAGCTGTAGTTTCAGTTGAATAGGATTTTATGTTAGAAAGTGACATGCTTTTATGAAGAGTTTTGATTTTAACAAAGTGGGATTTTCCAGCATTGAAGCCATCTGATAAAGTCTAACCAGCTCTTCCTACTGATACAGTACAGCAAGGTGGGTTTTTAAGTGGAGGAATTAAAATCACCTATGGAAAAAAAAAAGCAGTTAACTAAGTTCAAAATTATGGGGGGTGGGGAGGTGGAGGTGAAGAAAAATATTGTTGGAGAGCTCTCTGCAAGTTTTTAACACATTTTCCCAGTCTGTGGGGAAACGATTAATGTTTTTTATAAGAATGTAAAGGTGAAAAATGAACTTTATAGGTTGGATGTCAACGTGAAGTCAACTCTGCCTCAATCAGACAGACAACAGCTAAACAGATTTCTGTTCTATGCACCACGGACATGAACTGTTGTGGTTGGGTGTTAACCTTCCAAGATCAGCATGTCTAGGATTCAGTATATTACGTCACTTGATAATATATGACTACTCATTTAACACACTTGTTCAGATATTCCTGTTTGGGGGGTTTCAGCAGGCAGACAGGATGTGCTGAGAGCCTGTCAGTCCTGTAAAGATCCAATCCCGCAATCATCTGCAGGTTTTAATTTGGAGGAGCAGACTCCAAGATTTCAGTGAAAGTCTTGTGGGATATTGTCTCTTATATTGTCAAGTATTTTCAGGATTAGGTCTTGAACTGGTATCTTTTCGTGGGGATTCTAGTCTAGCAATATGCATCAAGTTGAATTTTATTCCACGAGGTATTTTTGGTAATACTCTGTTCTGCATATACAGGATTGGACACTATGATTTCTTGCATATTATCAGGACCCTGTTTCTCAATTCACTTGAGGCTAGCTCTAAAATAATCTACATGACTTGAAAAACACTTCCTACAACTCTTTGTCATGCACCAAGGGTTTAAATTGTGTGGATGTGCCCCTTTCTAATCCTCCTTTGTGAAAGATGAGAATGAGGGCATACCTATGCCACCAGGTACCTCCTCAGCCTGAGACCCATTCTCTCCTGCCTGTCTATGTGGAGTATCACTGAGCAACTTTTGGATTTGTGTAAGAAGCAAAAGAGCATTATTTTTGATCGATATGAGACAGAAAGCCCAGCACATCTGCATGCGTGCTGAAAGCTGCAGCACAATCAGGAGCCAACCCTACAAAGTCCACCCCAGACATGACCATTACCTCAAAGTGCAGAGATGTGCCCTGCATCGCCAGCTGCACCTGGCAAATGCTCCCATTTGGCTCCCTTGCTTTTTTAAAAAGCTAACAAAACCAAACCCAGAAATGCTGCTTTTTCTTAAAGTGCCACAAACTGTACACCACCCTGAAATGGCTCAAGGAGGAGAGCTAACAGCTGAATGCACCAGACACCGTGGGAGCCATCCTCTCCCTCTTCGGCATAACGGGAAACACCCTGTCAGAAACAATCTCTGCAACTGGGCTTTTTCTTGAATTATTATTTGTAAGCAGTGAGAGGCTTATTCTGCTGGGTACCTGTGATTCCTTGCAGCTATTTATGGTTGTGCTCAATAGGAGAGTCATGATGGTCAAAGCTCATCAGACAGAAAGCACCATGGCATCAGAGCTCCAGCCTCAAGTCTATTAGGACTGCTCCCTCTAGTGGGAAAAACTAGTTTAGTTGCAAAAATCTTTTTCCCCCCACTATTTTATTTTTTTATTTTTTTATTATTTTTTCTTTTTTTTTTTTTTTCTGAAGTGAAGAATTCAAGTTTTCCAGATAGTGCAAGACATGAGGCAGTTCTCATCAGACAACAGATGACCAAACACAAGAGCTTTGAAGCCCTTGAGCATCAGTGGTGGAGCTGGAGCCTAGTCGATGCAGATCAGCAGTTGCTCCCTCCAGGCAGACCCATGGCAAGTGAGGGCCTCTTAGTTAGTCTTCCAGCACTCCTCAGCATATGCCATAGCTGTGTCTGGTTTTGATTTCCCACTTCTGATTACAAAAATAGGACTTACTATAATCATAATAATATAAATGATACAAAATAATTATTGTAATTATATTTTTTTTGGCAAATTATTAACACAAAGCAGCCCAAAAGAGCCTATTGGATTAAAAAAAGCTGATGATGCACAACTGTTAAAAAGACAATGTCTTTCTTAAAAAAGAAGGAAAAACAATCTGCAAATGAATGCACTTCTGTAAGGCAAAGTGTTACCTTCAGTTTTCCGTCTAGACTTAGGTCAGGCTCTGTGGTTTTTCAAGAACTTGTTAGAACTTTGCTTGCTTGAGCTTATCAATGTGGTAACACAGTTTCAGTGCAGGTCCCAACTTCAGCCCCAGGTATTTCATGATCATGTCACTTTTCAGCAGCAACAAAGCATTGCCATCAATCTCCTGGTTTCAAGAAAGACAGACAATCAGAATTTGTTAAAACTTCCTAGTGCTGTGTCCTGACACATTAAACAAAGTGAATCAAAACCAACATGCCTTTTGGGGCAGAGGTAGCTGAAATGTCACGCAGTTTGAAACTTCATTTAGAAAAACTGAAATCTGAGATACAACAGAAGTAAATTCTAAAGGAAGGGTTGATCAAATAATATTTTTTATTCTTCAAGGAACTGTAAGGTTTGTCTAGGTTTTCAATTATTTTGCAATTAAACCATGAGGTTTTAAAAAAAAAACAAAACCAGTTTTGCTCTAAGCCCAACTCTGAGAAAAGCCAGTCAACCCTGAAAGAAAGGAGTGAAGGAAAGAGGAAGAGTGATGTGGCCTCGTAAATGGCTAATAGCACATCTCTGAATCTCAGTTCCAGCTTTATCCCTTGCTATCTGTGTGCTTTGCATATCCTCAGTGCATATATATCTGGTGATATATATGTTTATTAAATTGAGAATAGCAGTATTTCTTATTTTATTGCATTTATTAATAAAATTTGTTCAGATTTCATTTAACCATCATGTAAACGGAGGAAATTACCACCAAGTTCAGTTTTTTATCCCAGAACTGTTGGCTTGAAAACACAAAGTAGCTTTGGTGAACAGAAAAATGGTCTTGGTTTTACTATGGACTGTAAAACACAGAAGCTTCCAGATAAACTGTCCTTCCTTGGATCCTGAGCTGGCCTGGGTTTTTCCAAATATATTAGTAGATCTGCTAAAACCTACTACCCTTTGCCACATTTTCCACTATGCTTACTTAGTCAAACAATGGGAGCTAAAACATAACGAGTGCTATATGTTTGTGTGCATAGATATGCACATATACACTCATACAAATGCTGTATATATTGTATTCTGGGTTTGATGGTCAGATCTTTCCTCTGTGGTCCATTACCTACTAATTAAGCAATGCTATGGAACCTAATTTGCCCTGATCATTATTATTCCGTTCAATAGGTGATTTAGCTGATGAGTAGTTAAGGTCACTTTCTGATTAACTCAATCAATTAATGCTCTTCATTTTGCAACCTGAACTCTATCCATACCAGAAACTCTCTTCACCTTCCCCTTATCCCTCCCATTATTTTAAGAAAGCTAAAGGAAAGTAAGAATAAGCATTACATGTAATTAATATTTGCATAAGAAAGGAAAACAAACTCTCAGAACTGTGGTGCCACAGTGTCAAACCACTGTCAAGGGTCTGATGTGGAGGCAGCTGTTTCTAAATGCTGAGCTCAGCATTTTGTTATTTCCTTTATCATTACTGTGTAGGGGTCAAAATTAAACTCCATGACAAGAGTACGCCAGAGGGAGCATTCATATCCAATTAAATATCCCATATTAGCCATGTCCCTGTGCAGACTGTTGACTCGACTTATCTACTGTATTACTGTGTCAGCCCTTTTTGAAAATAATTTTAAAAAGAAGGCTTCTATAGTACAGTTCTCAAGTCTGCAATAGTCGCACCAGAAGGTCTTGAACCAGGTCTGGAGCTGGTAAAATTGAGTGTCATCAGAGCAATTAGCTTGTTTCACAAGAGTTGAGATCCATTCCACAGCAAGTTAGAATATTACAGGACATCAGTGCCGTGTTCCTGAGGGGGGTCAGACACAGCAGATGTATGAGCTATGAGGTCATGCACAATGGATATAAACTTATGGCTTCTATCTGCAAGAATGAGTTGTACTGTGTATTTGCTGGTTTCTTGTAGCACCTGTTCTGAGGATACTGTTCAAAAAGCAGAGTAGCTCCTAAACAAGCCCAGTGCCATGCAAACAAGAATTGCACCTGGCGGTGGATGTCATCCAGGTTGAGGCTTTTAGTGAGAAAGATTAAAGTTCCCATCTTCATAGGTGTTTAAGCACTTAATTGATCTATAGCCTGCTTGGGATACAAACTTATATCCCTACTTTTGAATTCTGCAGTCTTGTGAACAAACACCAACCCTGGTAAGCCTACCACCAGTGACAGGAGTGCAGCAAGTGGCAGGTCAGTGGTCAGTGCTCAAACACTAAAGATGAAGAAGATCCAGAGAAAGATGCATGCTCAGAAGTCTGACATCTAGCACTGAGAGAGATGGATTTCTATTTGAATAATTTGGATTGATTATATTAAACTCAAAGGGTTTTGCCTCCTTCATACATACATTTGCCAATCACTGGCCATAATTAAACTGTCACACCATAACATTGCTTCAGTCCCTTCCACCTTGACCTTTCTACCTGCTAATTCCCTGTGTAACTCATTCCCTCCCTCCATTTCCCTCCCTCAGTCTTTCTACCAAGTCTTTCTGGCTGAGAGAGCGCTGTATGGAGTTTTCACACAGTGTCAGTATGAGGTCTCTCTTTTACATAAGGCAAAAAAAAAAATCTGTCAGTTATGGGCTATGCTTTCCTCAGCACACGTGCCTGCCAATGGAACAGCAGAGGGGAAGCAGTAAGCAGTTCGATGGTATTCGGTGGACTTGTGACAGAGCTCCTTGGGTATCTTCCTAAGAAGAGCTTCTGCTTTGGAGGGAAGAGCAGAACCATGGTAATTCTGCAATGCATATGGTAACTGTGAAGTATGTGGCTGCACCTCCTTGCTGCATCCTGGAAGAGCTGGCTCTGAGGGCTGTGATCAGCAACCGAATGCCTTCATATAGAATTGGGAAAAGAGCACTGCTCACTCACAGGATAACTCCCCATGCCTTTTCTTCCCAGTGGTCCCACCACCCTCCCCTTCCAGTGTCATATCTCAGATGAACTGATTGCCAAAGCAACATTTTCAGGTGATGGCAGGGCCTGGCCAAAGATAGTAAGTGCTTCTAAGTAAATTATGTACCTGCTTCATAGAAAGATGGAACACACAGGCTAAAGTTAATGGACTAATCACTTGCCTCTCATCCCTGGGGTCTCTGTGCTAACCCAGATGAAATCTGAAGTTTGAAAAAATTGCAGGAACATTTATAACTCAAAGGCATAATTGAATCGAATTGTGTGGCAGCCTTACATATGTTCTCACATCTACAGCATATTTTATAAGGAAACCAATGATAAGTAGAGCCTATAGGTGCTGGGTGTTCTACAAGGGGTGACAAGGATCAGATTTAGTGGCAGTTTAGCTTGGTCTCTGATCACAGAGCAGCTGTAGTCATGCCCCAGTGCAGCTGGCTCATGACCTCCTGGAGCACATCACTAACCTGTTGCTAGATAATGTTGCTAGAAAATACTGCGCCATCCTTTGCTGCAAGTAGAAACTAGACAAAAGTGATGCTTTTGCACTGTCCATAATTACAAGACGAACATTTTTCTTCTTTGGGATGTACCTGTATGCCTCAGATCATGGCAATTCTTCCTCCCTTGATGAAGAGTTTTGTTTTGATGAAGAGACCCTTCTGATAGTCTAAAAAATTCAAATTAAAGCAAGGTCCTTTAAATCAGAAGGTAGCTTGTTTATGTGCCTGGTTACCCACATGGCCAGTATAGACCATGTTTTCATTATTAGTTTATAAGGCAGATCTGACTGCTCTCCAGAAGACGGGAAAGAGGCTGGCACCTGACCTGTAACTGCAGGTTTAGTCCTGGTGCCGCTGTGCCTGCTTTGTTTTTCTCATCCCAGCATCCTGTCTGCAGAATGGCAGATGGCCTCAATATCTGCTTGGGGTGAGCAGGCATCAAGGCCTGTGTTCGTCTCTGTTTTCATCTGTTCCTCAGCCACTTCCTCTTATCAGTCTCTGGAAACCCTGCATTCAGGGTGTAGCTGGAAGTCCATCAGTTGTCTCCCTCAGCTTTTGGCTGTAGCCCTGCATTCCAACCTGTCCTTGCTGATCCACAGGCAAGGAGTGGGACCTGGAAATCAAACCCTCTCTCTTGCTTTGCAGCTTGATGCACTGATCAGGAGTCATGGCTGGGAAGCACTTCTCAATTAGACCTAGGTCCAGGTGCTTACATCTAAAGATATTATCTCCAGCTGAACAAAAACAGGTCACTTTTTAGGGTAAAATCCATTTTCATAGCCAGACTGAATTGATCAAGGAGGAATGGAGGAGGAGAAGGAGAAGGCTGAAGCTGCTATTAGATGCATTGATGCCAACTCAACACGTCTGTTAAATTTGGTTATGTAGATATATAAAATCGAGAGAAAAAGATAGAAAGTTTGGCTGTTTTGGGTTTCTCCTGCTAAATACCTAGGGGAAAAAGTTCTTCAGAGAGGAAACATAGGTACCAGGGGAAAAAATGTCGTTGAGACAAGGCTTTTTTGTACCAATGAGTAAATAAGGACCAGATCCTCTGTTCTTTCTCTTAGGTTTGGCATAGAAGAAATTTGTGCTACGATAGTTGGGAACAAATAATGAGCATTTTCTTAAAACATTGTTAGAGTCTCCTCATTGATGGATAAATAGGGATAGGGATAGGATAGGATAGGATAGGATAGGATAGGATAGGATAGGATAGGATAGGATAGTAGGAAGGGACACACTACAACACTCATCTGATCCAACTGCCTGACCAATTCAGGGCTAACCAAACATTAAAGCATATTATTAAGGGCACTGCCCAAATGCCTCTTAAACACTGACAGACTTGGGGTATCAGCCACCTCTCTAGGAGGCCTGTTCCACCCTCTCAAGTGTTAAGTGAACCTTTCTCCAGCTCAACACCCCCTAGCCCGTGGTGCAGAACACCTTTTAGGGCCCTGAGTTCAAACCTGGCAGAGCATGAACACTGGTTAATGGCAGCCAAAGGCAGCTGAGGTGGGGTGTGTGGTGTGTAGTGGGTGTCTCTTGGGACTGCCCATGCACTTGGCTTACATTACCCAGAAGAAATAAGGGCCGCCTTTTACATACGTGTTTTCTGAAGAGCTCCACGTGGGGACCTAAAGCGTGAGGGTCTGCATCCTTCACAAACCAAACCACATCATCCACTGTCCAGGTCAATGGGTTCTTGCTTGATGGCCGAGCTGCATCTTGTTCTGGTGAAGGACTTGAGGCTATTGGTGTAAAAAAGGGCATAACAACTCATTACAAGGCACACAGCAGTTTCCTTCATTTGTGAGTGTGCAGCAGTACAGCAACCTCTCTGTGGCCTTGGACATTGGATCTGTGCATGCAAGTGTCAGCCTGAGATGGTGGGGTGGCAAGAGAAGGGGACTTGGAGCAGCTTCCCATCTGACTGTTTATTGGGAGACACAAGACCAGCTGGCGAATTGTGTTAGAAAAACACAAAACTCTGAGGTTCCTGCTGGGGAAGGAAAAATGTGCCAGCTGCCAGGCTCTTAAACCAGGCTGCCCCCGCTGTCTGATCTGCAAGCAGTGGGGTTCTTGGCTCGAGAAGATACCACCCTCCCACCTGGAGAGAAATCACTTCAGCACCAAACAAAGGAGTTTGCCATTGAATGTGAAGACTAGAGGATAACATCAGGATTTATCAAATGTTGGTTGTTTGTTTCTTTGTTTGTGTCTTCACATTCAGATATTCAGGCTTATTTTAGAGCTTACAGGAAGGTTTCTAGTCAATATCCTCCTAATCTTAGACTCCCATAAAGCTGATGGTCCTCTATTAATGCCTTTTTGGAAAGCTAGTAAAACATGTGAAGATGAACACTGCATATGTGATTTTTTAATGGTATAAGCCCTAGATGATTTAAGGTCACTTCAGCTTACTGTAGCTTTAAATCAAGTGAATAAAGGCACATTGGAATGAAAGTGCATTTATGTTTTTGCTCCTAGTCTCTCCAGAATTACAAATCTCAGCCTCCACATAAACCCCCACTTTTGCTGTGTCACTGTTATAAGAACTCTATTATGCTGGGTTACAGGAAAACTGTTTAAATTGTTTATGTCTGCAGCAAGAAAACTTTGCATTAGCAGGTGGCAGCACACAGATATATAAAATACTACTTGCCCAGACCTGCTCATCTCTTTCTGTTACAGCCTAGTTTTTCTGAGAGACATACAAATGGTAAACAAGCAGGCACTACAGAAGACAGAAGAGGAAACAGAAGAAGTGCAAGTAGAGGGAGACCATATATACCTAAACTGGAGCCTGGAGAAGCCCCAGGTAGTCAAGAGGGCAATTAGAGCTGCTGAGGAGAGAAGGGCTGAGCTATCCAGGTAAATACTGAGCTTATAAAGACAGATGGGATATATGAGAATCTCCATGCATGACTCAAAACACGGTCCTAATGCATATGAGCAAATGTAGTGGGCTGGGTTTGTGGCTTATGTAGATTGTAATTCCACTGACTTCAGTAGAGCCATGCAGATTTATATTAGCTGAGGATCTGCCCATATACTCACAATAACAGCTTTATGTGCATATTGGTCCTTTTTCTCTTGTAGCCATGCTCATTTTACAGTGTAATATAATGCGATACATTTTGCAGTTATGAAGGATGAACTCCAGTAAGCAGCAGTGCTATGAATGTGCAGATCTGGTCAATGGGCTTCATAATGGGATGTGATGTAAATATCATGATAATTACACCCTCATTTGCTAAGTCACTGTTCTGGATATAAAGGACAAGCAATAGCCACAGGTCCTCTTAATTAGACAGTGAGGACTGGTGTTCGTAGGCACTCAGGCGACCCTGGGCTTCACTTGCAGAATAAATGCAATACACAATGGTATCGACGCCATCTGGAGCTTTTGGCATGAAACAGTGAAGACAAAGATTGCAAAATGAGCAGGGTAATCTTGGCCAACCCGTGGATCATCAGTAACATCAAGTAACTTTGTCAGGGACAAGTGGGAAAACTGAGACTTGTCTTGCAGGCAGTGGTGAGTACTTCTCTCCTACCTGATCTGCCAGCAGTTTGGGTGCCAGCTGATGTGTGAGATATTTGGCACCTCTGTACCTCAAACTAAAGGCAGGGAGAAACCAAACTTTCACAAACAAGTCAGAAAATAGAGGAGGGAGAGAAATGTTTGGCCATGTCCAATGGATTGCAGAAGTTTCTATGCTTCTGCTATAGTGCCGTTAGGGGAGATGTGCCACTACTGAAGATCACAATTTTTCCCCTTAAATTTGTATGCATGTAAGGAAAGCCCAAGAAGCTTAACCTGAAATTTGCACCATGAACAGAGAGAGCAGCCCTGGCCCAGTGATTCCTGCCTGCAACCTGCTGCTTTCAGAAATGCCAAGAAAGGGCAAAGGGTAACAGAGAGCCCCAGGAGCAGCTGGGAGCCTTCACAGGTATTGGAATTACCTGTAATGAAAGTAAAAGGGATGAGAAGAAAAGCTTGAAATGACAGAGGAATTCTATTCACTCCTTCACAATCTAGCATTCTTGATTTTTTAAAGACAAATATATAAATGACCTTTCTAGAGAGAGTGAATGGCTAGAACTCTTCCATGCCCTAGCGAGTGAAAATAACCCTTTCAAATCCCTACCCAAGGTATAATACAATAACAGAATAACTAGAATTATGTGTAGATATTAGCTCTTCAAAGACTGTTTCATCTTTATTTAACTACCTAGAGTCAGGTCCTGGATACTATGCTGCTATTTCATGAATTAAGGTGTTATTTTACTCCTGTGTAAGAGGTACCTTTCAGTGTTGTGAGTAAAATGGGGATACCACTGGCTTGCAGATGAATATCTTGAACACAGTTTGTAGCTGGTGAGTCTGGGGGAAAAAAATCTTTTTTTCCATATATTTTTAAAGTATTTTGTTGTTTAATTTACTCTGGCTTTTTAACACAGTTTACATGGTTGAGTGTAATCTCTCTATTTACAAAAGCAAATAAATCACTCCATGTCTACACAAAGGCATGGAGCTTGTTTCAATAGCACCACTTTGCTAAAAGATCATATTAAACACAAAAGTGTTTGATGGCTGCAGGGCAAGCACTATACATTTTTTCTTATCTGAAGGTATTCACACTTAACCTAAGAATTAGATAAATGAGGAAGTCTCATGTCTCCTGGGTATCCTATGCCATTCTGTCATCAGAATTAATCAAGATGATAATGAATACTCAGATTACAAAGAGATGGGAGTGCTCATGACCAATAATTATTTTCAGAGATTGTAATCTAGGTCAAATCCAATTTCCTGTTTTTGATAGGTGGCAAAAATTTGTCAGATTAATGGAATGGGATATGGAAATTCAGGTAATTAGAGGAAGGCACTTCCCCCTCTTGCCTGAAGCGGTTCTGGGGAAGGAGAGTGAAGAAGCTGTGGTGCTGGGGAAGAAGAGTGAAGAAGCTCCTCTCTAGGAGAAGGTCTTGGGGCACACCAGTTGAGACCATTACCTGCACAGAAATGACCGGAGATACCATGTTAGTGACCAAAGCCTAGCAAAACCAATGGAAAGATGTGTCCTGGCTTGGCCTGAGCTTTCACTCCATACAGGCTTTTCTCTGCCACCGTCTCTGGCCTCAGGATCTTCCTGAGAAAGAGGAAGAAGAGAGAGAAAGCCAACGGCCAAATGGTTGCAGAGACATGACAAGAAAATCTGCTGCTGAAATGGAGTTAAACCTGCAAAAGAAGGAAAGATAAACAACAGACTCCCTAAATATGTTCTTGGCAAACATTCAGAGCCCAGAGGGAGTATGGTCATTGATAGATAAGAATGGAAAGGGAGTGACAGATGAACTTTAATATTGCTGCAGGCCTAAATGATTTCTTTGCCTCAGGGGAAGGGGGTGGGAATGAAATTTTGAAACGTTCTCTCTGATTGCACTGGAGCAGATAATAAGGAGCAACAGATCTACTGAAACTAAGCAGAAGTAGCAGAGCATCAAAGGTGTAGAGAAATTGAAATTGTTTAAAAAAAACAAAGTGCCTCCCACTATAAACCAGGAAAGGAGGAAGGCTTTGTAGAAGACATTTTTCTGAAAGTCTAGGGCACACCAAAGCAGAAGAGGAGAGGCATCAGAAAAGAAGGTGTGTGGGAGAACACAGTAACAGGATACTTGTAGGCATGGGGTGGGGGATGGATGACAAACCAGAGTTAGCAAAGAACTCTGGAAAAAATATTGGGCTTAGTGCATTGATTTGCACTGGCAGGGGCTTGCAGGAGATGCCATGCACCACCTGGCTTGTGGCCTCAGCCCCATGGCACATCAGGGCAGAGTCCTCTTCCCACGAGCACAGTGGCTGCTCCTGCTCCCAGCATGGTGCACAACATGTGAGGATGCAACATTGCAGATGCTCTTCCACACACTGCAAAAGCAACCCAGCATCCAGCTGCATGAGCTGCAACTATAGACTGATGTTGCATATTTATTTGGGCTTTTGTTGATTTGCCTCTCTTTTGCAGGAGTGGGGAGAAAATAGACAGCTCAGTGAAAGCATTGAACATTTCAGACTGCAAATGTTCTCAAAAAAACAGGCAGCCTGTCTTTGTCAAAGAAGTGGTACCTAACACTGACCCCTACCATGCCAACAGCAGCTCCTTTGCCACTGCCTTGGGGAGGTACTGGACTCAGCCCCCACAGGGTGCTTGCAGTATTGTTCTGGAAAAGGAGAAACTTCAGATCCTTATACCCCCAAATATTTTCAGGAAATAAATGTTTTAGCAAGCAGGATTGCCTCTTTAACAAAGGCTCTAGGGTGATAATAATTAACTGCTAACATTGGATAATAAAATCTACATTAAAATAACAAGCTATGGGGCAAGGTTAAGGTTATTATATTGTGGTTAAACACACAATCCTTCATATTGGGAATGAAGGCTTTGTTTGTTATGGAAGCAGGCTTAGAAAGCTTTATGATGTCCTTGACTATTCCTTCCCTGATTTAAGACCTTCAGTTTGGCAAATGATGACAGGAAAGTGCACACTGATCTCTTAGCAGCCCCAACCGGCATTATGAAATGATATTTTTGTTTGTTTGTTTGTTTGCAATTTTTTAGCATAATCAGGGAGAATTAGGCATCAAGCTTCTGATCGCATTAATGAGAGCTTTGAGGTTTAATCTCATCCATTCCGCTTGAGAGACATGGTCTGCTATGCACTGAGATATGTTTTATGGTTATGGCTTTTTTCCATGATATTTTCCCACCATGAGAAATAAGCCAAGCTATTTTTCAAAAATATCCATAAATAAAGAGGATTGGTTTTGAGGTTTCAGAGAGAAATTATTTCTCTTATTAATGAGTCCTACCCATCCCTACTTTGTAAGTATACAAACTGAGGTGGATAAAGATAGAGAGTGACACGCACCACTTACTCATCTTTGCTTAGTGACGATTCAGCAGTATGCAAACTATCCCTAAAAAGAGGAAAAGTACATGTAGAAGCACTGTAGTGACAGTGCAGATTCCAAAGACCTTTGCAAAAGAGACTTCATGAAGACAGTAATTGAACTCTAGTGTACGGGCACTAAGGCAGTTGCAGAATATGTGTGTTTTAAAAGTTGGGAATTGTGAGTAAAAGTGGAAGCAGCATGGTGGATGAAAGCACGATAGCTGTGAAGAAATACAGTCTCTAAATTTAATGAGGAACAGGCAATGCTTTGTAGGACTCTGTGGTGGGAATTCCAGTCGTACAGAACTGATGCTGTTGTAAACAGAGTAGGAGATGAAACCAGGCTGTGACTGAAAATGGTATGGTTTCTTTAATGAGAGGAGTGACAGCATAATGAATCTGTGGACACCATGACTTCATGGACTGTGGAAGACTCCAGAAAGCAACTAATCAGAGTATATGTGATGGATGGTGGTGGAATAAACATGCACTAGCCTTTGTGCTGATGTTCAGTGGTGCATGTAGGTGGAGTACAGGGCATTGCTATTCCTTCTGTTGAAGACCTGGACTGCAAACCCATCTCCATATGGGCTTATGTGTACCATGATGGCAGGTCCTGATCTACAATGGGTGATAGTGGGACTAATAAATTGTTGATAATTGTAAATGAACAACATCAGCAAATTAATAAGTTTTCATGATGTCCACTGCGTAGCTGTTGGTTTTAGGAAATCTTTACTGTTGATCAGTATATGTTTCAAGCTAGAGAAATTTAGAAACTTGCAAATCCTATTGCATAGCAACTGTATGACTTTCCTGAGATAAGAAACAGTGGCATGCACAGTCAGAAACAAGAGGGGTAAGTAATCCAAATGGACAAGCGTAAGGAGATCTGATTTTGCACCTTAGTCCCTTGAAGATAGATTCAAGCCTCTGGTACTAAGGATTTTCTTAACAAAATTCACATTTTTAAGCACGAGAACTCTACCACAGTATTTTCTGGACACTGCAAATGTGCAAAGTATTCAATAAGCCATTGGGTGATACAAGGAAGAAAAATATATGAAGAGTTACCAAATATTAATCCACCATTTCTGGTTCAGGAAACCCCTGAGCCACAGATTTCTGCATTTATCTCTTCTCTAAGGGTGTGCTATGTCTCATACTTGAGACAGAATGTGCAGCCAGGCAGACCTTTGTCCTGAACTGCTCTGACCCTTCGTATGTACTACAAAGAGATAAGGACTGATCCCACATGGAATGATAAAGATTTTCAAAGCAAGCAAGTAACAACATCATTGTTAAATCTTGGCTCACGGCTGCCAACTAAAAAGCTTGACGAAAGGGTCCTGGTTCTGCTAGGAGGCTCTAGGGAAGCAGTGGGAGAGGAGAAAATTAATTCTGTGCACAGTAAGCCTTTTGTCCTCCCTGTACCTGATTATGCTGGCCTGAGAGGCACTTGAACAAGACCTGAAAGAAAGGACTTTTCATTTCCTTTTCTTTGTAACGGAGGCCCCTGGTTCTTAGTGACAACAATTTACAAGTTGTTTACAGTAGTACATTTCTATACTATCCAGTGTGCTTTGAGTAAAGTTGACTCCGTAAGTAAAAGAAGAAACAATGATGAGAACCAAAAGCTTATCTGTGGTCTGTATAATAGAGTGGCACTGGGGTAAACCAGGGAAAAAGGTATGTGAAAATAATAACAAAGTGAGAGATGTTTTGGAGTAGGTATCGAACATTTAAGAGGTAAATTTAGACAAAGAAAAAAAAATACAGGTATAAATACTGGTAATACATATTTTAGAAGAATACTGTTCTAAAATATTAAATACTGAAAGTTCAGGAACAAGAAATAATACAGACATTGGGGCAGTGAGGGATGTGAAGGGATTATGTAAAGATCTGAGGCTACTGGGAAGAGTCTTTGGAGTGGCTATTAAGCAAGAATATGCAGAACTGCTTGCAGTTTCCAAGGCAAATGAAAGGGCAGAAAGACAGTGTCATAATCTAATAGTAGACAAAAGGGCTAGGGGAACTTCTGCAAATATATCAAAATTAAAAAAAAACCCTAGAGTGATGGTAGATTCCATTAATAAATGAAGAAGGGAAAGAAATTGATGACTAAAAAATGGCTGAGACACTCAACTCCCTTGTTAGATCTATCTTCAAGATGAAAAATGCATAAATGAAGTTTGAATAATTAGTAAGGGGTAAAGACATTGTTGGGCTCACTACTGACAAAGACCTGTTAATGGGGAACTTGGAAAATGCAAACGAAGACAAATTTAACCAAAGTTCAGGGAATTAGCTAACCCATCTGATGAACCCAGGTCGTTTCTACAGAAAAATAAATCATGGCATATATGGAATATAGCTAATGGGGAGAATGGCCAACCCAGCAAATGTAATTCCTAGCAGGGTAACTGGACAAAAATACAAAGGGAGGGGAAACGAAGGGTTATTGAACGCTGTGGGAATGGAATCACATGAATTTGAAGATAAACTTTTTGAAACTTTGCTTCCTGAATGTTACAAGAACCTCGAGCACTGAACTGGATGATTTCTAAATATATATGTTTTGCTGGGCAGTCGTTTTCAAGCAAAATCTGCCTTGGTTCATGATTAGAGGGGCAGGACAGGCCACATAGCTAGGAAACTAATCTTTTTGCTAAAATGCTTTGAGGTAAGCACTAATATTTGAATTGGCTCTGCATTGTATCTTGTACATGTGGTATCACACAAATAACACATACCTGCCTGTAGGCAGTTTCAGCCTGTGAGAGGAATGTCTTATATATTAATATTTATGTCTCTAAGTCGATAATAACAGTTGTGATTACCACATGATTATACCTAATACATATGTTTACATAATTAATAACAGCATTGGAAAACATTCACCTTTTTACTTAATGATGAACAGATTGATTTTGTGTTTACATAGGTTATTATTTCTCCTTCTAAATGGAAGCATGAGTGGTCTGGGTGTATGTCATCCCAGACCTACCTCACTCATTTTCATGTGAATTTAGGAGTGAGTTATGACAGCAGCATGGCACCAGCATAGCAACACACATTGCTAAACAGAAGATATTGCATTACCACTTCTGTTTCCTTCAAGATAAGTCCCATTCCTTGTTGGGCTTGAGTTCTGATGCCGCAGGCCAGTAGATGAGGAACCTGCCGAAGACATTTGGGCAGGACGATGGCTGCAGGAGGAAGAGGAACCTCCAGCGGGACATCCATCTGCAGGACTCTGCCGCATGGCATACATTGAGCCCATGCAACTGAAGGGAGAATCATCAGGATCCACATTGTACCGCTTCATGTTCGCAGGATCAACCAGGTAGTCCTCAGGTGTAACTGTTTCTACTCAGGAAGCCAAGACACAAAAGAAACATCAGTAAAATAGAACCAATTTTAATTCAGCCCTTGAAAAAAAACCCCAATATATTTGCCAAAATTCCCTTTTTTTTGGCAAAAAGTTAAACTCCATTTCCAACTTTCTGTACAGGCAGCTGGCTCCAGGAGGGTTTCTTACTGAGAATTAATTAATAATGAAACCAAGCACAATCACTCAGAAGTCTGCTAGAGTCACAACTGGAAAACTGTGGTTTAATGTTACACATCCATGTCAGCTTACAGCAATACTCTTTGTAAAGTCCTGGGCCACTGACTGCTGTGTCCCATTTGCCTCATGGTACTCCCTGAATACCACTGAGACTCGAGGATCATGCAGCTACTGTTTGTTCTGTCCTTCACTTAAAAATATGAGGGTTTAAAGGGAGAAGACAGAGGAGGACAATAAGACAGGCAGTTTGTTGGGTTCATAATGCATGGCAGTCAGTTGGAGGCAGTGAAGGTAATAAATCAAAGCATTTGCAGTTACCAAAATTATTCAGAAAATATACCAATCAGTGGACATCCACCATGCCTGGTGTCCCACAAGAAGAGAAGATTTCATGGCCAACAAGCATGCCCAAGGTTTATCATGGGTACAGATGTGTGAGAATGTCACTCGTACTTGGCTAGCATTCAGACATGTGTACTGGCATCACAGATGACTGCAAACCATTGCTTTGGTTCCTCTCTGCATTACACTTTCCACATCTTGTGAGGATAAATACCTTGCTTTAAGACTCCTCCCAATAAAACCTAATTTTGCATTTGCAGACCTATTTTAGAGACATATTCCTCTTTGTTTAGAGGTCTAACACACAGGCACGAAGGAAGGGCTATCCCACAGAATTTTTTTGCTAATTCCCCTCATACCTAGATCCAAGTCTGTTGCTTTGCTGTCTGGACTGAGACTTCCATGTCTGTGTCATTGCCCTTCTCTGGCCAGTCCCAGTCTCTTCCCAATAGGTCTTGATAGCCAAATGCCTTCCTACTTGTCATTTATATCTTCACAAAACATGGACAAAACTCTTCCTCCTCTTCCTTCCCATTACTATTTTCCCTGCAAAACCAGTCCTCTTATTCAGCCCCAGGACCCTCTCATCCACCGCCATCAGCACCACTGCTGTAAGTGGGATACAAGCAGAGCCCCTGGAAGCTTCTCTGAGATCCAAATCCTCATGTAATCTCACAAAATACTGGCAACCTGCACTTCAGTTTTCCACTCTCACTGGGTGAGACAAGGTGTTAACATCTGGTGGGCAGGGAGCGCCTAGTCTTGGAAAGTGCCTCCCATTGAGGCACAATGTTTCTTTGAGCTATTGAAAATGCTACTTTCCTCATCATGTATACTCTTCCTTCAGAGAAATCTGAACAGGGTGAAATTATCCCAGTGCTGTCACACATCTCCTTACCTACCTGAGCAATACTCTCCACTTGACACATTGTGTAGCCTTTATTGAGTAACAGGAAGAATTTATGCTGTAATTTATGCTACGAGACCCAAACCCTGTCACTAATAGAGGTTGAGACTGTATATAATGGAGTTTTCCTTTTAATTTACATTCTTACTCTTTTCCTTTGGAAAAAAAAACAACCCTTGGCAGCTGTGTTCAGTAGTTGATGTTAAACAAACATGATTTAGTTTGACAACTCAAATACACAAGAATTGTACCATGCCAGCCTCCTGACTCGTGTGTCAAGCTACAACACAGAATTTTGATACATGATTGCCCGACTTTTCTAGTTTTTTTGCTGCTGTATTTTAAAACTTTGTCCCATTCTGGGCCAAGGCTGGGCTCGCCATAAGGCAAACATCAGATCTGAAGGACAGCATAAATGTGAAGCTTCCTCATTTTGGGGCATTTGCCTTTGCAAAGGCAAGTAACGTTTCTTTAGCAAGGCTTTTTTTCCTTGAGATGATTTGTATTCTTGCAGTGTGCATTCAGGTATCATTCTGCATTTTGCCAGGGATTTCTGAGTTTGATTCTCACACAAATACAGGTAGGGTGTAATTCAATTGAATTCAACGGAGCTCAGCTAATGTAACACTAGCATAAGAGAAATGGGAATCAGACATTCTGAACCTTTCTCCCTAACCTCCAACAGATGCCAAAATTGTATAGCAATTGAACTAAGTACCTTGCTTTTCAAACTCCTCCCAGTAAACCAAAGAAAATCCAATCAAGCCTCCTCATTCAAAGGAATTTAATTACTGTGTAGCGCACTTGCAATAAAAGCCTCTTACACATAAAGAAGACAGCTCTTTCTGCAGCATCCTGCCTGCACTGCATTGAATAATTATGCCTCTTGTGAATCATTACCTCTTAATTCCACGAAAAGAATGCTCTTTTAATATGATTACAATATGAAGAAGACACGGACTATGAAAACAACAAACAGCACATTAAAAGAGCCCTGCTAAATAAACAGCATTTGGCTTTTATTACTTTGGATGTAAATTACTCCAAAATTTCTGAGCTGACATCAGGGATTTTTTTGACTGATTTCAGAGTCTCTCAATAATCTATGTGAAATAAGATATTTGGGTGATATCTCCTCATGGAAGAATGTCCATGAGTTGTGTACAAGACTATGCTAAGGAGCCAGATGCTGTCAGTTCTGTTCCTGACCCTGCCTAAGACTCTTCTCTCGAACTAGATCAATTCATTCCACATGTCTCTGCTTTGAGCTCCAGCATGGGTGTAATGATGCCCATTGTCATGGACCAAGCAGCAGCCCATGTTCATTACTGTTAGAAACATGCTTCAGTAGAAGGTGCTGTGGGAATTTGAGAATCAGTATTCATGTCTCCATTGGATGGGGCAACCAGGGGTTATCTCGTACAGCCAGGATGCTATGCAAGCCTTTTCAGAGCTCCTGATCTTCAAGTTGACATGAACAGTAAGTATATTACAAGAGTAACACATCAGAGTCACCTCCTCCTGACTGGAAGAAGCTCTTGATGAAATGCAGGTCACAGTTAGATTAGGAAAAAGGAGGTTGTATGTTCAAGTAGGTGTGGTTATGGATTATAAATCATACGGTTTTAAAATGCGTTGGCCAGCTTCTATGCTCTCTGCTGAGTGCAAAACTGATTGGATGGTGAAGCATAGTGGGTGGCCTTTAATGGATTGTATGGAGGCCTGTAAAAACACAAACCTAGTATCCAAATACAGAATACCAAACAGACATGGGCAAATGGGTAAGTTCAGAGGAGGTCCATCAAGATGCCTGTAGCACTTGTGAAGAGAGGTTGGGAGAATGGCATGTTCAGCCCGGGGGTGAGGCAGCTTGAGTGCAGGAACCTAACAGCAGCTGCATAGGACCCATGAGGAGGTCACCAAGAAGAGGGAGCCAGCCTATTTGCAGTAGTGCACAACAGGAGAACAAGAGACAACAGGGAGACAATGAAATGAAAACTTTAGCCTGGATGTAAGGAGAAACTTTCTTTCCTGTCAAGACAATGAGGCAGTGGCAGAGATTGCCTGGAGAGACTGCACAGGCTCTGGCACTGGAGATTTTCCAGGATGAACTGGGTATAATCTTGAGCAACCTGTTCTGACCCTATAGCGGACCATCCCTTGGGCAAGCGGTTGGACCGCAGACCTCGTTGGGTCCTTTCTCATCTAAATTCTTCTCTGATATTATGACTGCTGTCTTCTCCGCTCCAAGAACCAGCCATAGAAGGTGGGGAAGAACAGTGGCAAGGGCTCGTGTGAGGGGTCAAGCACCACTTCCAGTGGCACAGGAAGCAGCAGGATTGACAAGTTCCACTGTCCAAAAACTACAAAAGACTGGAAGCTCTTTGTGTCCGTATTTCTCCAGCTGCTTGTTAGTTTCTACCACAGAGAAGCTGAATGAGTTGAGGCTCCACCAATGAGGTATATGAAAATATCTGTGTTTTGTGCACTCCCAAAGGGCCTAGTAAAGTGTATGGCTTCCACAGCTATTAATCTCACTTTGGCCAATTAGGGAAAAACATGTTTTATAAAGCAACAGAAGAAAACATAACTCTCTATTGAGGTTTAAAATGAAACAGTTTCATAAATCTGTAGTTTAGCCCTTCTGTATTTTGTTATGCTTCCTTATTTTATTTTTTAGGACGTCAGCATAAGGGCACATACTACAGAGAAATTAGAATAGATGTTTTAAAGCAGGATTTATCAGAAATCTACACTGAACCTTTTCTTTGAGCACAGTAGTTTCCATGAGAATTGTTCAACACCCTGAGATGCTCTAGCCATTTTGGCATAGTTTTCCTTTCCATGAATGGTCCACAGTCAACTGGATTGAAAAGCCCAAGGCTGTACCTCCAGCACACCTTAAAATGCAGCAAAAGAGGAGAGAAAAAAAAAAAAACCACCTGCTTTCCCAATTTAAAAATGCACATTTCTTTAGCTGAGTCTCTTTAAAATTCTGTATGATTCCTAGCCAAATTCCTGAAGGTAGGTCATCTGAGACTTCAAACAGCGTGAGAACCTGCAACTTGGATCCCAGCTCTGTTGCAGACCTCTGGAGTGACCTTACTGAGGTCATCTCTGGACCCCAGTACTCCATTGGAATGAAGAAAAATGCTTGTTGTGTCTCTCACCTTGGTAACATCTTAAGTCCTCTGCTACAGCATGCCATACATGTGTGAATGTAGAATATAGACAGGGAATCTTTGGTAATGTGTTCTAAAGCTGCTTTTGCACACCAGCAGCAATACACTTTTCCCATTTTGCCAGTTATTTTCCCATCTACCTTTTCTATTTTCCTTCCTCCCACAGCACTGTCCTATATAAATATTTCTTCCTCAGGCTATTTAACTTCCATCTATCTCATACTTTCATTCATCCAGCTTTCCTTTGCCTGATAAATCTGTGCCTTTCTCTGGGCTGATCCCCACTTGGACAGCTGAGCCTGAGGTCAGGGCAGTGAACTGGGTCCACGGTCTCCACTCCCAGTTAATAGGTCACATCCAGCAGAGCCAAGGAGTGGCTGCATCTGTGTGAAGGTTGTACAGGGCACCAGTGGAAAGCCAAACCCCCATGAGCATGCTGGACACTGATCCCCAAGCCAGAAAGGTCCTCTTTTACACACTGCTAGCTTCCCAGGACAACTGCCTGTCCTTCTAGAACAATACTTTTGTATCATTTCATAACCTTTTACTCCACCACCTCCAAAGCTTGGTCATTTGTATTTGCTCTAATTAAATTTCCCATTAACTACTTTTCCTCACAGTCAATATAGATTTCTTTCTTTATTTTCTCCTCCAGCAATTCTTCATTTTTTGTGTTGTCTCCTGTTTTTATATTGTTCAGTGACAGGCTTTGCCCTCTGTCACTTCCCTGTACCTTTTTAAGTGCTGCTATATATTTTCTGTAGTGGCTTGACCAGATGTGAACTCTGTGTTTTAAGCTGCATGATATCATACCTTTCTGTGATCTCTCCTTTCCCTCAGCCAGGGCCAGCCTTTTCTCATCTCCCAGTCATTTTGAGAGAAGACAGCCACAGTGTAAAAATCCTATTGAGAGAATCCTTGTATGGTTTCATCTTTGCCTGTATTTTATAACTCCTTGAGCCTGGCTCCGGCTCCCCACACAAGTGCATTTGCCCCATCTGGGAGGCACTGAGGGTGAGCGGGAGGAAACAGTTTTAAGCAGCTGTGGAGGTTACAAACTCTGCATCTCAGCCTTAATGGAAGGAAAAACAGAAGCAGGAAAACACAAAAAGCAAATGCAGAAACATAGAAGGAAATACTTAAAGTGGGTTTAACCATCAGGTCCATCTAATGGAAGATGGAGAGCGAGAGAGGAGAGGGACCTAAACAGTGTTTAAGAGTGTGAAAGATATGCCTTGGTTCTGAAATGTTATTTTCTATTTTAACATCAGCCCTTAAAAGACTAAAAAATAACTTTCTCTGTGTCTGCCAAACAGCCTCACACACTTCTGCCCAGTCAGAAATAGACTATGGACCTTATCTTCCTTGTAGTTTGAGCCTGCATGCATCTATCTAAAGATAAGAGCTTCCTACGATGGATAAAGACTTTCCAACTCTGCCTGCTGTGATTTACTCTGGGATTACAGCACCAACCCATTTCTTTCAGATCCATCACCTGTCAAGTCATGCAGCACAATGAAAATATGTCACCCCTTCACAGGTGTTTCTACACCACGTCAGTGCCACTCTCCAGTGCACACATCTGCACCCTGCATGGCTGGACGAGGACTAGACCTTTTCTATACCAGCCCGTGCTTGACACAGTTTGGCTGGGCCAGGAAAGCATTACAGAGAGTGACATCTGGTTCATGGCAGTGGAGCTGAGCTGCTCACTGTTCACCAAGGTGGAGTGGCACGGAGACAAGTCCCCAAGGAATCCCAGCATCCCTGAGGCTGCTGCAGAGAGAGGTGCAGCCAGCAAGCAGGCAGCCCAAGGCATTTGCTAACAGCGGTTCAGGGCTGTCATACCTGCATTCTTGGGTCTACAGAAGAACTCTTACATTGATTATAGGAACACACAACTGCATCCATGGAGGAGAAAAGGGATGGGGAGGAATACTAGTCAGTCAGAACAGGAAAATGTAAATAAGCATCATCCACTTGTGAATAGTAGATATTATAAACACTGAAACCATGGTCACACTGTGGAGATAAAACCTGCAGTGAATTCTCCAGGGTTTAGTCTGAGGTTTTACTGCACAATATATCATCTCACTGTGTCTTAACTGCTAAAAAATATTTTGCAGTAACTGAAATGCCAAATCCCCCAAGGGGAAGCTTCTAGTCAGTTAACATCAAGAATCTAAATTTTTTAGAGACTTTCCCAAATTCCAGTGTTGTCCTGATTACAAAGACTTCAGCATAGGCGGGTTTTTTTCATTATTTAAACAATATCCCTGGAGTGTCTGCAACCCAGACAACAGCCACATTGTGTTTAATGCAGTAGAACCAGGGAATGAAACCAGCTGGGAACAGATGAACACAGTTTTATTGTCCAAACTGAGTAAAAAAGGTAGAGTAAATTCACAAGCTAGCTGCTGACAAATATATTAGATTTGATAATAAAAGGTGCTCACGTGTATAAATAACCCACCGAAGATATTTATATATTTTTTCCGGTTAGGGGATTGGTGATAACTGAGTAAATGCTTTGTGTTGCAATGGAGAGGTCTTAGTCCTATCATACAGCACAGGCAAATTGTTCAGGCACTGCATACAGTGCCTGAACAGTGACAGCAAAGAGTGACAGCAAAGGGATTTCAATGACATAGAGACCCATCCTTTAGAGAAAGCCTTCCTTTGGTCTATTTCTTCTGATTTCAGACCTGCTCCTCCATTGTCTTCTCTTCTTTTTTACCTTGATGTTACACCAAAATGTACATCATGAAAAGGAGATTTATCAGGGTTGTATACTTTTGTGTTTTAGCACAGCAATAGTTCTACACTGGCAGAGGGAGATGGGAGAGGCTGCTATCAATCTCTTCTGTCTCCAGCTTCTAGCAGGACTTAGAGGGGGGTTTTATACCTACATAGTTTATAATGTACTCTGTATGCTTATAAATCAGTACTGATAAAAGTCACAAAAAGCAGTATATAGAATGAACTAGATGGAAATTACTGTGTTATTTGAAAATTTCAAGGTGTCACACAGGGATTCTCTGCAGCCGAAGTACTTAGTGCATTTCTGTTCTGCTACCACCATGATGAATCTCCCTGAATTATATGGCCTAGTACTGGCTTAAAATATTTAATAGCAGGGGGGGGTTGTTTGAAAAACAAATAATATGAAACACAAGAAGTGAGATGACTTGATACAAGTGTCATAACTGTAAAATAAGCTGCACATTAATAACTAATAATCTTATCCAGAAGTTTGGTGAAACATATAAAGCATGAGCCTGTGCAGAAGTTTATATGTAGGTATAAAATCTTTTATAATACCTTTGCTTCATTTCTCCCTGTTTAGTGCTGCAGGTCAGGTGGACTTACTGACATTTCCTCTGGGGTTTCCTCTGCCATATAAAACCAACACAGTTGGCCCCTAAAGCTTTAACTCCCTTTCAAAAATATTTTCTTTTCCTGCTGTCTCTATTGCTACTTCTGATGACTCCAATCAATATCAGTCCCAGCAACTAGGAACTCAGCAATTCCCCCTTCTCAGTTCTTTTTACTCCCTCTTCTCCCCATGATTCCAAAGAGCCAGTTTCCCTTCAAACTGGTCTGATGCACTGCACTGTGCTGCCAGGAAGCTGGGCTCGCCCCAGGACCCCATCCCAGGACTCATCCCCAGCCTCACTACATTTTCCTTAACTTTGTCTTCTCTTCTGAAGTCTAGCAAGCCACTACCACCTTTTTGTTGAAATCACCCTGTAACCTTACCTTTTCCATAAAGAAACCCACTATAAAGCACCTGGTTCCCCAAACCTCTATTCATCGCTTACTTTCAGTGAGAGATAAGAATATATTTCTCTTGCTTAGCTGCTAGTGATGTAAGTCCTCACTGTGCACCCATAGCTTTCTCATTGCTGACCACATCAGGCACCATCCCAGCACAAACACCAAACTGAACATCACTGCCAACAGTTTGCTTCTGCTACTCCCTTAGTTGCTTTAATCTCCTGCTCTGCACTCATTTTGCCAGCAGCTGAATGTTCTTCACGCAGATGCTGTGTTACTACTTCTCTGAAAGGCATTTTGTTGTACTCTGTATAATTACTGCGAACAAATAAATCCTAAGGAGCTGGGGAGCACTGCTGATTAAACAAGGGCCAAGAATTTTCAAGAAAAAAAATGGTTGCTTTATTTCCATGGAACTGGAAATGCCATTGCGTGGGGGTTTCTATTTATTTTGTAGTGAACTGGAAAAGGATAGAGAGAAACAGAAGGTAGATGAAGATAGATAAAGAAGAAAGAGCCTTTTAATCTAAATGGCTGGAAAAGACAGCAACATGGGGGAGTAGAAAAATTGAGCTAAACCAGTGAATAACATCCAAGCAAAAATCAGTAATGTCCCTTGAAAAGGAATTCTGAATCTGCTTTGAAACCTGTCAAATGGTAACAGCTTATACACAAGATGCCCTTTCCCCCACTTTCAGCTGGCTCTTCTTCCTCCCATGGAGGTGCGAGCCTAGGCTGTATGCACCACGTACCAGACAGTTCCAGATTCAAGGGCCCTCTGGTCCAGTTTCACAAACCATAAGCAAATGTTCATCCCTCTTCCAAAACATTTCTTGTTTTGCCTTTAATTTAGTAGGTGCTGGTTTTGCTGACTCTCAGAGTTCCCTTCACTGCCATAGCCAGGTTTTGCATTACTCTGGCTGTGACTACAACCCAGCAGCAATAAGCTACACAGCTTTCATGGACCATCAGAGCCTACATGAACACACTGTATGCAGCCCCAAGTGATATTATCTAATGTGACTTGAACTGGCACGAGGTAAGGATCCTAAGGATCAACTTTCTCCCACCTTGTACCTACAATAAAGCTGGTGGGTCGTGTTGACTAACGCATGCAGCACTTGGACAGGGGAGATAGGTTTTTCATTAGCAGTTATTGCCTGTGCTTTGTACATTTATGTCCATCATTTTATTCACTTTCCTTAAACACATCCTGTGAAAGGCAAAAATAAAACACCTTTTTTTCCCTTCTACAAACTCCATTTCATACATAGCTTATCTCTCTCTACTAACCTCCATGTCTGCAGTCTCCAGGCAATCTCCAGCACTGCCAGAGTCTGTGCCATGAGCTGAAGGACAGAAAGACCTCTGGGCATTTCCGCAGCAGACTGCCAATCACCCCCAAGAGCAGCTTTTCAGAAGGGATGGATTTCCTTGCATCCCTCAAGAACATAGAGGTAAAACAACCTGGCAGGAGGTGGGAAGGAGGTATTCTCTTGGATTGTCTGCTTATAGAATCATAGAATCATAGAATCACCAGGTTGGAAGAGACCCACTGGATCATTGAGTCCAACTATTCCTATCAATCACTAAACCACGCCCCTCAGCACCTCATCCACCCATCCCTTAAACACCTCCAGGGATGGTGACTCACCCACCTCCCTGGGTGTCCTCTGCCAGTTCCCAATAATTCTTTCCATGAAATTTTTTTTCCTAATGTCCAGCCTAAATCTCCCCTGGCAGAGCTTGAGGCCATTCCCTCTCATCCGGTCCTCTGTCACTTGGGAGAAGAGGCCAGTTCCCTCCTCTCCACAACCTCCTTTCAGTTAGTTGTAGGGATAATTGCTTAGCATCCACAAGGAGATACAATTTCATAACTTCAAAGGAATAGAAAAGGACTCTTTCTTCATTTGGGGGTTAGCAAACAGTAATCACACAGCTTAAAGGTCAGAATGGTCGATTTATCCAATTCTGTCACTTCTATAGAGTTCTGGAAGATTATATCACAGGTGAATTTAATGTATCCCATCGCTCTGTCATTTTTCTTCCTGCTAGGATTTGCCCCTTAGATATGTTTCATTACTTTCTTACGGTCTAGATTTAAAGGGCCTGAATGCCAAAGCCCCTACTACCACCCTCATGAAGCCCCACTCCAGGAGCATCACCTCACTGTCTTATTTTCTTTCACTCTCCTTCTTTTACTTCCTACGTCTTGTACCATCTTAAACTGTTCCTGTCCCTCCCCAGATTTCTGAATGACAACATGCAGCTCCAGGCTGCAGTTGCCTCTCTTTCTCCTCTGCCACAGAGTTATGACCCTGTAGACCTTGTTTCAGGAAGTTAACCCTGAGGATGGTTCCCCAGCTCTGGGCAGGACCTCAGTGTGGGTGTCCTCAGTGGGATGCCTTGCCCTTCAACCAGCTGGGTCCAGTCTGGAAAAGGATGAGGCACCCCGCCTGCTGAGGGATGCGCAGACTCATGTACTCATGTCAGGAAGGAAGGAAGAAATGCCTGCAGCCATCCCACCCTTTCTCTACTCTGCTGCAGGCTCTGCCACCAATTCAACTGCACCTAAGGCCAGACAAACTTTTTATATTAGATTTTGCTGTGGCTGAATGGCTTGTGCAATTCCTCTGCTCCCTCTTTAAGAGTGACCTTAATACTTTATTTATTGTTTAAAGGATAATGTTCATGGTAGAGGAATATATGAGGCAATAAATGGCCTTTGCAGGTAATTAAATGCTGAAAGGAGCCAAAGCTATTGATAGCCATAAAAGCCATTTATTCTGAGCATACCGAGAAGCCAGAAGCACTGTTCCTCATAGGGTGAAACAAGACAAGATTAAACAAACCACAGTACAAGAAAGAGGAAAGAAAACATTTTTCTTGCCCTCTCAGGGCTTGAAATTTCTGAGCTGCTGTTTATTTGGTGCTTGGAAGAGAAAATATTGATTGTAATAATATGTGTTTTTCTATCACGTTATTCTTTTTTCCAAGCTGTTTTAGGAGGGCTTTGTACATGGTGGCAAGAATTATTGCCTTCCTTGGAGAGGTGCTCAAACAAAGGCACAAGAGGGAAGAGTGACTTGCCCACACAATCAATGGGGAAGTCTGACAAAATCCAGCTTCCAGTTTAGTGTCCTGCCTACTAGTCTCACTTTTATAATGCACTGCTATAGCACTTCTTGAACCAACTTTTCAAGCACCTGTAGATAGGAAGAGTACACATTCCTATATATAGAAGCACTGATGTAGTATACGATACCTCTGCCTCCTTCTGTGCTTCTGCTCCATATGGGGTCCTACATCCAGCTGCTGCCATGGTCTCCCCTGGACAGTGGTAGAGAACACCAAATGGTACCTACGCATACAAATTTTACTTGGCCACAGGTTGATGCAAGGCTGGGGGTCTTATTCACAGACCTTCCTGTCTTCCCTTCAATGAGGTCAAGGTTAAAGGGCGGCCACAGAACTTCTTGTATAATGAAAGATTGGCTGCAGCTCTGCATGGAGCTCAGTAGCAACTGTCCAACAGCACAAAAATAACCAAACCCTAAGGTTCAGCAGGGAAAAAAGCAACGAAAGTGTTGACCAAATGGGGAAAGAAGATGCATATCAAGTTTGATGATTCCCACATAAGAGAATCTACTTCAATTTCTGTGACCACCATCAGGTTGCCAGGAAGTTTTATAATAAACATGTTTTCCTCTGAACAATAAGTCTAACTCTGCATAGGTGCATGTCACTAGTATGAAGGTGTTCCAGAAATGTCCCTTTCCCATGCTTACATCCAAGCCTCCACTAGTTCAGCACAGGACGACCAATGGAAGCTGAACGCAGAGGGTGTGGATGGAGAATCTTCATAGGATTTCTGTTGGCTTCTGATCCGTGTTGTCCCTGGCACACTTCACAGCATTTACTGCAGAGCTCACCCAGATCTGACCAGCATTTTAGTTCAGACTGCATTACCACTCTCGAGGAAAATTGTGGAGTGCAGGAGTAGAGGTGCCGACCTAAGCCAGGTGCTGCCCAGATGAAGTCCTGGGAGTCATCCCACAGCAGTTCCCCACAAATTGTTATCATGAAGCAGGAAATCTCCTCTCTAGGGACTAGGTGCTGGTGTGAAAGTAGGCAGGGCAGGTAGAGTGTTGAGGTTCAAGCACAGGGAGGGTAATGCATAGCAAACAAGGCTCAAATCAGAGGCCAGTGTTGAGTACAGCCCAATTAATGTGTACCTCTTAGACATGTAAAACGTTGTTGTAAGGGATACAAGCATATATCAACAAATCCCACCTGGCCTGTATGAAGCCATTAGCATCTGGCAGTTTGCTGTGAGCACAGGTGAATAATGTCTTAGGGGCACATGCTTCAGGGCAAGGTTAAAAGGTGATTCCTGTATGGTGTAAGTGGATTAATATGACAGGACACAACATCAACTTCTGCCAGTGTAAATCAAGAGTTACTGCACTGAAGTCAATACATGTATTAAATTCGTTAATACACAGCAACTGACAAGCACATGATTTTAAAAGAAAGTACATCTTGATTACAAGCTAGAGAACAGAAACAACAAAAATTATGGCTGCTTTGCATGTCTTCCTGTGGTGCTTTATTATGGCCTTACTCCTTCCATGTGAGTTCTATCCCAACAGGCACCCTTGCAGACCTGCCTGAGAGAAGAGCTCTGTCCTCCTTATTTTTGCCACTACAGGAAAATCCTGTCTGCATACTGTGTAGGAGAGGTCTCACCTGTGCTGACTTTGCTGCAGAGAAATACTGGCTGACACAGACCTTGCTGCACAGAAACACTGGGACACAGAAGGAGATTTAGTCAATGCAGCATTAAACATAGATTCGGTGGCTTAGGTCCCAGTGCCTGAAACTGGAGTTATTCCACTGATGTCAACAGATCTGTTGAATACAGCCTGACATGATTAACAGAAATAATATTTACCTGTTTGGCTCCAGCTGCAAACAGCATGAAAGGTGTGAGGCTGCCTACCTTTAAATCATAGAATCATAGAAACATAGCATCGTTAAGGTTGGGAAAGACTTCTAAGTTCATCATGTCCAACCATCAGCCCAATACCACCAGGCCTGCTACTCCAGTTCCTCTGCTGTAAAACCGCGGACAGACACCTCCTCCAGCTGAGCACGAGTTGCCATGGGGAAGGAGCAGTTTTTGTCCTCCCAAAAATTCCCCATTTCAAGGGCCTTATGTAGAAGATTTACCATCTCCTTCTGTGCCTTCATGTGTGCTCTGAGGCAGAGCAGTAATCTTGCAGGTGGATTTTCCAAACAACTACCCAGCTACACTGAAACAAGCCCCCAGCTCTCCAGCCTGTATCTTGGAGCCCACAGCCATTCAGGCAGCAGGTTATCTGGTAAAGAAAAACCTAGGCACATACAGAGGCTTCAGCAGAGCAACTCAGGTTTACCAAATTTGGTACATCGCACCAGTAGTGAGCAGAGTGCTGAAAGTGTCCTCAAATCTTGCCTCACCATGGTTTTCTGGTAATCTTTGGTGGAAGGAGAGCCCCCTTATGGGGCTGCCAGCTCAGAGAGTCACCTGACTGCCCAGCAGCTCCAGAAAAAGAACTGCTCATCACAGCCTCCCTCACTGTGGGACCAGGTATCTTCTCCATCACCTCTTCCATGTCCCCACTTCAATGGAGAAGAAATCAAATCTCTGCAGGTCATACTGACCCACACTAAAGCTTTCTATCTAGCAGGCCAGTGTCTATCAGACCACATTGATGGAGCCTGGTGGGGGAGTTTTAACCCTACGTGTAACTGCTGCCCTCAGCTGTTTCACTGCTCACATTCTCTGCTGCCTCAGCTGTTTCACTGCTCACATTCTCTGCTGTACCACACTGCTGCTGGTGATTGAGATATAAAGCCCCAAGAGCTACTGCCTCTTACTCCATCCCACTCCCAGGTAGAGAGGAGGAGAGCTCAGTCCAGCACTAGCCCTGATTAGCTCAGGCTACCCAGCCCCTGCTGCTTCCAGAAGGGCTATTAATTGTTCACCCCTTAGTAGTGGGAGAACCAGGGAAGAGAAGCCTTCCCTACTTCTATCTCTCCTGTCTGATCTCCTTCCTTATTATCTAGGCAGTCAGTGGAAATTGTGTCAGGGATGCCGGCATTGAAATGATGCAGGGAGGAAGATGCTCAGAGTGTAACAACCACTGTAAGAATTCTGGTTGTGGTGTTGCCTTCTATCACAAATAGCCTTGCTGTGCAAAATAAAGTGCAAATGTAAATGCAAATGAAAATGCAAATGTGAATTCAAATGTCAGGCCCCCTGGGCTGCACTCACTCAGTGTTACAGAAACCCCTTGACCTCTTAGAAACATTCAGGTTGCTGTAAATGTCCTAGTCCAGAAGGAAAAAACATTGTTTTCTGGTCTGAGTTCCTTCCTTTTCTCCCCTACAAGATAGAGTGGAAGCTGGATTTCTTTGCATAAAAAGGTAATTTCTCCACAGCCCATGGTGAAGCAAACATGTAGGGTCTTCCTGGCAAAAACGGAATTTGTGCATTGTCATTGTGGACACTAAAACACCTTTCTCTCAGCTGCCAGCATGTTATCTGCTATTAAACTGAATGCATGAGAGACAGTGTGCTCCCCAAACACCCACAGTGTTGTTAATAAAAGAGAAGGGAAATTAATTTAAGTCAGGAGGAAGCCTGCAGGTCAAGCAGAGGTTTGGAGCCATAACTTTGCCTCTTTCTTTTTTTTCTTTTTTGCAATGTCTATAGCAAGGCCTCAGGGCAGCTTTCCAGCCGCTGATTACAGATGAGGACTGCAGGCACGTCCCATCTCCATGGAGGCTACACAGGGCCAGCACCCTGGACCGGCACACTGGGCTACGGACAAGAAGGAAGCCCAGATGTGCCATTGACCTGGGAGCCTGGTGCTGCTCGGGACAGGTTCCTCTTTGGTCCATCACCATCCTTGGGTGTAACTTCCCAAAGCCACAGCCTCTCAGGGCTTCACCCCACACAGTCAAGCACAAAGGCAGAGACCTTGATGGTGCCCACAAGCATTTTAAACTGGCTGAAACACTCCACAAGAGCAAGGCAAGCCCCTTAGCAGTCACAACTCTTATGTAGGTTTACAGTCACTGCAGAAGGTGACAGGTCAAGATCCAGGTTGAATGCACTTCAGCTAATAACCCTACCTTAGATTTATGCTAACAGTACTGACCCAAAACTGCACTGCTGTGAGTGACTCCCTCTTTTTGCCCAGTAAGAGATCCCCTCAAGCAAAGGCAGATTTTGCTGCTTTGTAAGCAATCCTTTCCTCTTTACCTTCCTACGTACCTGAAACCTGAAGGAACTTAATCTCTCTGAGGCTTCTACCCCAGGGCCAGGTATGCTTGAGGAGGCCAGAAGTTATGGGAGAGAACTGACAGTAACAAGGACAAGGAGATTATATGAATCTTGTTTCCTTAGGAAAAGAAATAGAAGAAAAAAGGCTATAAAATAATAATTAAAAGATAGTATCCCTATCACTGCTGCAGCTCCTCAACACAGTAGTTCTCACCTGAAAGCCTCCTCTATAGCCACCGGGAAAAGTACTGCAAGTCAGTCCACTGCCTTCCCCTGGAAAGGTCCCACAGAGGCCTGCAGTTCTCTAGCATACACCATAAAGGACCAAAAAAAAGACAGTAATTTCTTCAGCTGTATTAAATCCCGAGCCCAAGTTGATCAAGTAGCCTACCTGCCTCCATCTGTCTGTTTTCATACACCTCAGGGCTTTCCAACGTGGCATTGTACTGCTGGGAAGGCTGGTTGCTGAAGAGATTGTCACACAACAGGCTGCGACAGAGTTTCTTCAGGAAGCGCAGGACATACCCAATGCTGTTCACTATCTGCAGGTTCAGGAGATGCTGCTTCCCCTCAAAAGAAGCTGAAACTGGAAAGCAAGCAGAAGTAATTCAATACCTGGGGATATGCAGCAGGAGAGAAGAGTGAGAGCAGGTGGGAAGATTTCACACAAGTGTTTGTATGTCTTAAAATATTTTGCATAATTATCCCACCTGAAGACCAAAATAAACTTGAAGAGTTTAAAGAGCTGAGTTTTTGTGGCCCAGATTGCCTTCCTCCTGAAGTGCTAGAAGATGTCAACTAGTATGGCCAGCAGCACAAGGATTTCCAATACATGCATCCAACTGGAAACTGTATTGTATGGTTGGAAGGAGGCAATTATGTTACTCCATTTTAAGGAAGGGAAAAGAAACTGATCTGTCAGTGATGGACTATTACAGTGACTTCAGCAATACCCAAGATTTTAAAAGATAATAGGGAGACAAGAATTAAAGACATGGATTTAAATGAAAAAATGGTACGAGGGTTGTACTGAAGAGAGGGCTACCAGCTTCATCACAGATCTTTATTTACTGATGTATTTGCATTTAAAGGTGAGTTATTTCTGGTCTGTCTAGAAATCAGTAAAGTATGAGAAGTCTTTTGTTAAACTGGAAATGATTGCATATGAATGGTGGAACAGGAGATGACTGGAGGCTGCAAGCGCTGGAGAGGAACCAGCAGTGGTCTATGCTGGCACAAAACCATTTTGTAGATGCTGTAAGATAGGAGGGATTATCAACGGAGAAGAGGTCTGGGAGATTGCTCATAAAGGAGTAGGTGATCTTGAGCTCTGCATTCATAAAACCGAGTGGAATAAATACTAGAACATACACAACAATCCATAATCTTTTGAGGAAGGTCAACATAGTGTGATGAGAGGAGAAACGATTGGACAGGCTCACCACATGCCCATGAACCACCAAAGTGACACAGCAATGAAAAAGTCAGATAGATTTCAAGGAAATGTTGAACAAAGCATTTCCAGAAGAGACAAGGGAGGTCAATACCACTATATTTCACCTCCTATTGAAACCTGAGCTGGACCAGTGAACACCATTCTGGTCACACAGGCTCAGAAAGGGCGAATTCACAGCTGAAGAGGAGCACAGGCAGGCTAAAGCAATGTTCAGGGAGCAGAAAGGTCCCCTGTGGCACTGCAGCCATTGCCATCTCTGCTACATGGAGCTGTGGTAAGACACTTCCTTCACTAATCCACCAATCTTCTGCAGCATGCAGAGAGGACATGAAAGAAACATCCAAGATGGAACTCAAGGGTGAGAGACGAGTAATTAAAATTCCTGAGCAAAGCAATATATCAAGGAATATATTTAGCCAGGTATTTAAAATGTCGAAGTCCCAACCATGAGGGAGGTGAAGGGTTCACAACAGATTCACCAGGATCAGTTGTAGCAGGACCCATTTAAATTTCAACAGGTTTGCATGGAGGACGAAATGATATGACTCCCTGAACTCCATCACCTGGGAAGTTTTTTCCTGTCCTACAGCTTCCAGTAGCTACTATTGTAATGTTAGGCTTATAATCCTTGCAATAACTTCAGAGATTTCCTGCTGACCTGAGCTGCTGTAAGGGATCATGTTCCACGGCTGATTGAGCATCTGTGTGCTGAGCCATGGGAAGATTGGTAAACCCATGAGAAAATCTGCCTACCCTGCTGCTGGCTTGGGAGAAAGCTACAATCTCAGAGCCCCACCATGACTAGGAGGTCATTCACCCCTCCTCAGAGATTAGAAGAGGCATGAAGTTGGGAGCAATGTTGACCAGGTGCTTTTATCTCAGGTACCTGAAGCTGAGCCAGTGCAGTGGAGCTGAGATCAAGGTGCGTGGCAGGCTTGGTGCACAGCATGGTTCTCCTGCTTGTAATGAAAATCATATACACAACACAGAACCAGGCAAAAGTGAAGCTTTGCACTGAATTGCTTCAGTCTTGTGTTTCTATGAACAAACCTAAATTATTCTTAGAGTATATCTGATGTCCCTTAGGGAAGGCACATCAGTGATTTGAGAGAACTAGAGAAAAGGGAGGAAGCATGATTTATATGCAGTGGCATAGCTGAGCTGCTGTGATCCCTGCAAAACTGATTAGACTTGTGGTCCTTGGCTTTGTTTTCATGCCTGACTCATCCACAGCAGCTCAATGGAGAGAGTCGTTCCTATGTTCCCGTCATTGTTTCGATCCCACTGCATTTCCATGAGCTAAAACAGTACTGCAACACAAAATTCCTGCTGTGATTAAAAATTCATGTTTGGTCTGAGAGCTGGGCCAGGGGATCTGGTGAGGGATGTGGGAGACTCATCAGGACACCACAAGAAGTGTTAGGGCAGGAAGATGAGAAGCTTTTGGGAAGTTCCCTCTGATCTCTGATTCTCTCTGATATATTTAGATAGTCCCGCTGTACAGGGAGTTGCCACGGAACTTTTGCAATCCCTACAGCTGAGAGCAGATTTAGCTTATGAACTGCAGGTGGAGGACACACCAGCATCTGAACTCTGTGAGAGTTTTTCTTTAGAGCAATATGTGGCAGCAACAGGTGGCATGGACCAGGCTTGCAATGCTGCTCATCCTCGTACACCTTCACGAAAACTTCAACTCACAGACCTGGCCCCAGCACTGTTTCAAAGAGCAGTAAGCACAGGACTCTGGAGCTAGCCCTGTTCTTCCCCTTATTTTCACTGCAATACTCTTAACTGGTACACTTCCATCTGATACCAAGACAATTCCTGCAGCAGTTTATTTTACAAAGGCATAAGTGCCATTCAAAGCTGGTTGTCAGTTTGCTGATTTGAATGGGACAGCTGGAATAGACTAGTCCCTAGACTGGGGATCAGGTTAAGATTTCAAGCACTTCCCACATGGCCACAAACTCCTTACAAAAATGCTTTACCTGACACCGTCTCGCCTCCGTAGCCCTGCTTGATGAGTGAGAAGACCACCTTTTGCTGGAGCGCGCAGTCAATGCAGGCCTGAACAGCTTGCTGCAGGGCCACTGATGGTCGCTCTGGTCCAAAGTGCTCTGGCAACTGCTGCACTTTTTTTCTGTCAAGGTATGGCCCCAGATTTGCTTGTTTGTTGACATAAATGCAAACTGTGGACACAAAATCCCCACAAGGTTGTTACAAAATGGCCCTGAGAGCATCCTAGCAAATCTTATACATTCCTATCTATTTCACAAGCTCTTCGGTTCACAGGTGAATTGCTTCCATTTGCCATGGCACAACCAGGCTTCCTTGCACTGATCACCCATTGTCTGAGCGAAGGGAAGCCTTACGCAGCGTCCTAGGTGAGGATAAGTTACATGCAACTTAAGAAGTTCTCTTGTGTGCCTGGGGTCCACTGTCTTGCAACCTACGTTGCCCAGACAGCTCGGGACCAGAAAAAAATGCTCAGCAAGTGCAAGACAGTGACCAGTAGGGGTGGCCTTACGGCTGTGACCATACTGCACAGGGATCTGCAAGGGATGCTCCAGCCTCCTCACAGCCAAGTCCTGCATGCCTCCTCTCACCTGCTGTTGCCTGCAAAGGCAGTTTTCCTATGTGCTATCAGGCCTGCTGTCAATAGCCAAAAAAATAGTTTTCTCCTCTCACTAGCATGAACTTATTTTAAGACTGGCTTCTTGGAGGAAGCAGAGGTAACACTGTGGTAACTAAGGGTGACTAAGACATAGCCTAAAGTCAGACTAAAGTGAGACATATTATAATAGCTGGGTGAGTGTGCTAGAGCTGTCATCTTGCAGGCAATATAATATTATCCTCTGACAGAAATCAGATATGTGACAAAAAAATCATCAAGCAGAGTGCAGGACATGATGACAGCTGTGTAAAGTTGGAAATAATTTACAGTTTGCATCACCGTAATGAAAATCTAGCGCAACTGTCACAGCACACTCTGCTACCCCATCTCTCACTGAGCAGCAGAAGGGGCTCAAGCAGTATATCTTGCGTAGACAGGAGGATGATAGCAATCACACTTATTGTTACGTACCATTTTACACTTTCCAAGTGCCAAACAAACAAAGGGTTATCACACCAAAAAAAAAGCAGGACCATGCATGAATTGCAGGGGGCTGTTGAGGTACAGCTTTCCCAGCATGCCACCCTGTCAAACCTAACCTAATTTGCTAGATGTGGCTTCTACCATGACAAACCACAGTTTTTGTCCAGGGCTCAGCTGCAGAGAGGATTCTGCAGCCTGCTGGGTCCCTCACAGAACTTCCTACAGTCCCTTCAGTGCAAGTAGAGAGGTAAAAGTTGGCCTGAGTCTGCAACCACCTCCTGCAAACCTTGCTCAAGTGGGAGCCTACACACACCATTGGGAAAATGCTAGATGAGTCGGTGCTAGCAGCATGGGGATGGGCAGACAGAGGTGCAGGGTGCTGCATCTGCAGAGCCTGAAACAACCCAGAGAGTCTCTGCCTTTGTGGCAACCCAGTGACCTAGTGGGGCTGGTGGACTGTGCCTCCCTGTCCCCCTCTGAAAGCAGCACTGGGCACCCCTCTCAGGTCAGCCTCATGAAACGCTGCTCAACTGATGTTTGCCAAGCACCCTGCAGTCTCCATATGTGAAGGGATAAATGAGAATAAAATATATTATTATCGTCATCGTCACTACATTTAGTATCATTCTACTACCAGAGCAGATGGAAAACTTCTCCTCTGTGCATCCCAGCTAAGAAATAATGGGATTTATGTGTTGTGTTTAGTGTCTAATGTTATCTAATCCATTTCTCTGCAGAAATCTCAGGGTAAATCATCTGTCTTGTTGATTTTCTTCTCATTTGCATCAGCTTAAAAGTGTTGACCTGTGTTACTTCTGGTCACATAAGCAAAAAAAAGAATAAGGTTATGTTTTCCCTACTTGCAGTCCGAAATGACCTGATCTGCTGCTGTAATATGGCATTTGGTTTTATGTGCTGATAATCCTGCCTACAGTTAGACTGTGGATTCTCCATCCTTATTCTCCCCACAGCTGCAACAGCTGCTTCATGTTCACAGTGGGGTTTAGTCTGGTCATTGCAAAACATTTGATGGGCTGAGTGTTGGGTATGGAATTGTAGCATTCATTGGAATGCATGTATTTCAAGAAGAATGGATCTGACATCTCTGCAAAAGCTGACATATAGCATTCAAAATACAGTCTTGCAGGGCATCACTCTTCTTTGTCACTGGTCACCAGTTTAGTCTTAAAAAAAACCCATTTTTATGAGCTCTGCCTGTTCTGCAAAGCACAGCATCTGGCTGCCTACCCCTAGGCAAATGAGTACTAGAAGCTGGGTACCTGTGAGAGCCTGTGGGGTGGCTGAGTTGGGTATCGTAGCTGCATCCTGGGGTATTGAACTGATATTTGGCTCCGGCGTGCTTCTCGGTGGAGAGACTGCTAAGGGAGTCATCAGAACACGAGACTTCAGCTGCAAAAAAAATAACCAATTGGGTAATGAAAGTATACACAAGATATTCTAATTTTATTCCATGTATGTCTCTCCCCATGAACTCCCACTCATTAGCAATCTGCTATTGCATCACTTTCTCCAGGCCAGGAGCATCCATTCTGCTCCTCAGAGGATACTGAAGCCAGAAGCCTGACTGATTTGCAGCAGATAGGAATGCGTTAAATTACGGGATGCAAATATTATGCCACCCAGCGGGTAGTTATTTACACCTGAGCAAATTGGGTCTAACACTCTAACAAATCAGTGCAACGGTCTTTTACAACCCACTTCACATGGGTGTAAACAATTCACCGCAACTTGGAAACACAGGGTCTTTAACTACATCATAATTTAGGGCTAAATCCTGCTCTTGGTTACAGGGGTGTAAATCTTGTGTAAAACCAGTGGCACCAAGAGGCTACCTCTCGCTGCCACCCATGTAAATAAGCTCAGACCATGGTCCGTAGTGTGTTATTACCAGGTAGTAAATACAAACTCTTGCACTGCAATCTTTGTGACCTGGGGCCCAACTTGGAGAAGTGAAACACAATGGGAATTTATGGTGCAATATCACTACTGCTGGTACTTGGCAACGCCTCACCAGTAATTATAAAGGGTTGATGTGATGGATACGACCTGAAGGTACCACTCTTTCTTTTCCTTTTGCTATGAAGGGAGGTTGGGGGAAGCAGAGAGCCAAGCACGCAGTTGGGTGGTTTATATATTTATATATACTACTAGATGTTCTTCTGGCAGGTGATTTTTTTTGTTGTTGTTTTTCAGTGGTCACAGCTAAAAATGATGTAAGTGATGAGCATAAGATTAAAAAGGTACTTTTAACCCTGGCAAATTTGCAGAGTATTGCTTCTCCTGAGGCTTATACCCAAGCTGGAAATAATATACAAAATATATTTTGGAATAGAATTTTAGGTAGAAATGAAGCCAGGCCACTACCTACAAACCAACTTTGAGCAATTCCTGGTGGATAGTAGAAGTAATTTTAGATAAAGATTCATTTTTTCCATGAATTATGGAATTTCCAATTATTATGATTACAACTGTCTAAAATAATTGTCACTGTTTCAGTGTAATGGTAAAAACAGAAAGCTGGGAAAGGGTGAGGGAAGTCTGTTGGACTTTGTACCATCCAAGTGAGTTTTTAATTGTTGAATATTTGGGAATTTGGATCATTCCCCAGTTACTGGTTTAACCCAGAAATGGCTTCACTAAGATAGAATTCGTGGTCTTGCTTTCAGTAGCACAGTAGCCTATGCTGGGGTGGTGCCTGTCAAAACAAACAAAAAAACCAGCTTGTTGAGATGGGTGTAATTTTTACCTGCCAGTCCTCCATCAAGCCTTTTGTGAACTTGCTCTTTTAAACAACCTAGAGTTTCCCTCAGAGCAGCCTCTGTGGAAAGACGGGTGTGACAAGACCTGATGGGGGAAAAAAAAAATTGCTGGCACCTCACTCAGTCACCATTCCCTGCAGGGCACTGTTCAGGGCACTGCTCAATCCCTTTGGATTTAGCCAGAACAAGGAAGAATATGTTTAATAAGTGAATCTAAGACCTTCTACTGTATGGCATCCATAGTGTATGAGGGACCCTGAGATGGCCCCTGGCTAGTGTCTGTCCATACCTGCCTATTTTGTCCTTTTTTTTTTTTTTGTAGAGCTTTCTTGCCTATGGACTGGGATCTGGAAAGGCCAGCAGCAAAGTGAATTTCTTTTCCAATCAATTAAAATAAAAGCGAGAAAAATGATGTTTCAAAAATCAAGGTCCCCATCCAGGTTTGGGTTTATCCCAAGTGAGAAGGTGAGAAGCAGCATAATTTGTTATTTTCTATAGCAACATGTCTATGACTTGCTTTTCTATGGTGAAGTGGACTAGCACTGTGAAAGTTTGGGTAACACATATGCCAGGCTTCTGGACTTTCTTTTGTTCGTACACATATATGCTTGTATAATAAATGCATATATACATATGTGTGTTCACAGATATAAAAGTATATACGTTTATAGAAAGATATACATGTATACTTGTATATATTTATATATATATATATGTACTCACACGTGCACACATCTATATAGATACTCTTTTGGAGACAGCACACCTAGTAATTTCTGTTTCACTTGCTTTTTGGCTCCTTAGCATCCTCACTGGCTCACAGCCCTGTGGCTCCAAACACAGAAGCAGAAAAGCAGAAGTCCCCTCTCCAGCCCTTGAACCTTCTGCATGATCTGAATGTTAGCAGCCCCACCAGCACTGTCACCCCAGTACAAGTGGGACAATGCCCAGCAGATCTCTTTCTCTGCCTATTCCCTTGCTCTTGGCGGCCCAAGCAGACTTATGTTCAAGAGCAAATAAATAGAGGGCAAGACTTGTGTAAACTCTCTAGCTTGGAAGCCCCTTCTTGGCAGTTTGCTGTTTTAGTGAACAGCTTACTGCAAATTTAATTGCAACAGTATGTGCTCTACAGCCTCTGGATGCTGATAAATGCCATTTTATTAGAACAGCAAAGAATATGCCTTCATTAGATCAAAACAAAACAATGTCTGATTACAAGAGACTAGCAAACATGGCTTAAGTACCTCCTGGCCACTGAAACCCTGAGTAATCCCTAACTATCACTGAGTGTAAATCTCTAAGTATTTCATTTAAACATATCTTTTCTTGAACTGATTATTCTCAACCAAGAAGCCAACCTAACCAACCAGCTGACTGACAGAGAGCTTGGCAGTAGAGAGCACATATGCATGGATGTGAAAAAAGTGATGAACAAGAGTGAAAGAGAGAGAGAAAAGGAGACAGGGAAAATCTGTCTGAGCATTTTGGGAAATCCTGGTGGTAAGGCATTCAAATCAGCTTTTTGGTATCAAATGTCATAAGTTTTAATATGCACAGCATGAGCTACAAAAAACCCCTCCAACACTGCTATAAAAAGCAGTGGTTGCTTTAAAACAAGATGCACAACTAACCCTCCCGCTCTTACGGACCTTCTACTATGGAAAAGAGACCAGAGAAAGCTGATCACAGATTTAGGGTAGGAAATAAGTGTGTCTACTTCACCAAAGTCATTTGCAGTAGATGCAGAGAGAGCATGGACGCAGAAGAGGAGGATCCTGTTGAGTCCTAGAGTTTCCTTTACAACCTGCACACCTCTTCAGAGCAGTCAGGATTTATCTAAGTGATATTTCTGTCATCCAATACCAAAAAAATAAAGAAGTGGAAGAGGAGGAAGAATATTTCCCAGGTATTTTTTTTCCTCCTGAAATAGATTATATAATAAAATACACAGGAAAGAAACAAGATGAACCACAATGCCGGGGTCCTTGGCTGCACTCATGCTCTCTGTGCATTTGGCTGCAAGTGAGGAGGTTCAGCATGAGGCAAGTCAGGGCTTAGCTCAGTTGCCAGGGCAGAAGGGGTACAATGCTGTGCTGGCAAAGGCAAAACACAGTCCGAGATCTTTCCCACCTTTTTATGTTATGCCGATACCACTCTTCCGCTCTGGTGCAGGGGAGACTGCATGCAGCCTCCTACTTCCCCTAAATGTTTTATGGTGAATAAGTCAGGTAACCTTAAGAAGAGTGTGTGTAACCTTGAAATCTAAGGCTGTAGCCCAGGCCAGACGGATAGCCAGGACACCTTAAGACTGTGGAATCCTGGTCCCACTGTGCCCAAATCTTGATTCCTTATCTACCAGCATTAATAGTGACTTCTAGGGCAGAAGGGGTGCTTTGTCACAGCACTGCCCTGAGTGTTTGTTACTACCATGTCCTTTAGCATCACAAATCCCCCCTGGATCCTAACACAGCCTTCCTTCGCTGCTCCTCACTTACAGTCAGAGAAATAAAACCAATCCATTTACTAACCTCCCCTCCGGGGGCTGCCAGAAGACTTTTTCCTAGAGATATAGACAGTCAGAAAGAATATTGTATTTGGGGAAAATGTAGCATTTTACAGCAAATAGCTCCACATCAGGTACAAAACTGGTTTTGGAAAAACTGCTGACAAAATTTTATAACCAAAGCTGTGAAAAAAATAAACAGGATAGCAAGGAAAAGGTCTTTGCTTGGTGGTGAAGTGTGATGAAATGTCATTTTAGGAAGACACAGAAATTTGCTTTATTATCAATGAAAACAGGCAATGGGTCATCTGGCTATAAAGAGCATGTGATTAAAAATGTCTGTTATTCACATCTCGGTCAAAATAGATTTAAATCTAGACTCTAAATTCCTAGTTTGCTAAAATTTCAGAAGTATTTTTCCATCTGTTCTGTAATAATTCAGCTATCTGGTTGCTATAAAGAATTTGGTTGTCTGCCATTTGGACAGGGAGTCATTTTTTAAAATGTGTGTAAGTCTCACGGTATCTGAAAGTCATACAATTAGCAAGCTAATTAAATCAAACTAGAATTCCCCATCAAAAAATGTAATTTTTGACTCATGCTGGGGAAGTGTCTTTGATGGAGAGGGGTTCATTTCAGCTGAGCACACAATGCACAAAGCTGCCTCACAGAAAATATTGCCTTGGTGTACGAATCCTACAGCACAAATAAACAGTGTCAGGCCAGATGCCACGGATGCTACAGCTCACAAATGTCAGGTCCAGAGAACTAAGCCTTTGGTTATAAAAGGATGTCTTTTTAATTCGCCAAGAAATAATATCCCAGATTCAGCACTGAAGAAGGGATGCTGTCACCTCTCCACTAAGTCCCTGGGAAAAGCGGAAAGGAGGAATGCATAGTACCCAGCCAAGGGAAAAAACATCCCTTCAGAGGAAGATGGGTGAAAGCAACCAGGTACTTGGCCACCTAGGTCCAAAGCACAATGTTACTGCAGCATTTCAGGAGATTAAATATTTAATCAAGTTTCCTTTTTTTGTTTCTTCTGCTTACAAATACGTAGTGATTGGAGAAAGGCTTTTTCACAGGTGGATGGGTGCATTTTCACAGGTGGATGTGTGGAACAGAATGTATTCTCCAGCATATTTTTTTGTCAAATTACAAATCAAATGTAAATGTAGGAGTAAGAAATGAGGGTCAGCAAGACAAGCAGGGGCAGAAGACATGGGGTCTGCTGAAACTTGGTATATGTATTTTAATCATCCCAGGGACTCAATTTCACCACATCTTGTAAATATTGTTATCTCAGACTTAGATGGTTTTGATCTAAAAAACCTACAAGTGACCCAGCTTTACTGATAATAATTTAAATTATTACTTGTAATAAGTAAAATAAATATATAACATATATAGAATATAGATAATAAATATAACAATATAATAAATAATAAACTTGTAATAAAAAGAGCCTAGAGTAAAGCAATTCAGATATTTCTGTCCCATAGTTTTAACCTCATACTGAGGCGAAAAATAGGTATTTCCATATCCTGCATTCCACAGAGCACTAGAGTGTTTGCCCCAGTCTAAGCCTGGACATGCGGCTCTATTTTTGACTTTTGCTATAAAATTCTGCAGTAATCCCAAGAGGACCACCTTAGTCTGCTGTCAGGTTGGCTGTGCTTGGTTGCTGCTGTTATATCATTTACATTACCAAATTTAAGGCTTTTCAGAAGAAATGGTAAACTGCAGCTGCAACAGTTTCCTAGCCATGCAAAGTCTGTTTTCAGCACACTTCAAAAGCTCACTTCAAAATGCATCCCTATAGCAGAGAGTTATACGTGAAGCAAGGAGAGACACAGAAGAAAGTAGGAGATGAGAAGAAAACATTAAGGGCTGAGGTACTGATGTCTGCTGCAATGGGTGTTGCACAGGGTGGGTGAAGAGGAACAGAGAAATCTGGTAATGGGATGCAGGGGGTGTTGAGGAAGACTTGACTGGAAAAGAAAAAGGAGGGAGGATGGAGGTTGGAGTATGAGAGGAAAATGGTCTGACAGGAGGTGAAAAGAAGAGCAACAATAAAGGTAGCCTCCACCAGATAAAACCTACACCCAAGGAGTTGAGATATTCAGTCCCTGTGCCCAGAGCTCACTTGGCAGCACTGTACACTGTGCCTTGCTGTCTCCCATGAAGTAGGAGAGATCCAGTGAAGAGCTGGGCAACACGTGGGTCCAAGATCTTCTCCAGAGAAGGCTGGGACAGACCCTGTAAGCGCTCCATTCCTTTCACTCACTTTTCTGTTTTGACATCGGAGATTTAAGCAGCTATTCTTTTCTAACGGCAATTTGCCTTCCTTGTGGAACGGACTGCATGTCTGTGCCTGCTCCCATTAAAAACAAGGAATAGGCACAGCAAACACACGGTGCCTCTAGCTGGCTGTGAGCAGTGACAGAGAAAATAACAGAGAAATCTACTGACAAGACCCCTCACTACAATGTAGCTCATTTTCACTCTCCAGAATAATTTCCCCTCCCCTCAGCACCACGGTCCCATTTTCTCCTGGTCTGAGGCAAAAGGGAAAATCTACTCTTGCCAGTGCTGAGAATGCCAGGAGGGGAACGGTGAGAGTGCCCCAGCCCAGTGACAGAGCCTCAGCTCACTGGCAGCAGGTAAAGGGCTTAAGGTGCCCAGCGTTTCTGTATTTAGCCAGGCCTCCTGACAAGGGTTTTATTGAGAGTTGGGTATGATTTTCCCCTAGAGTGAGCAGACAAATAATCAAAACTGCCCTTCCCTCAGTAAGTGAAATCTCACTGCTTTCTACAGTGTTCCTTTTTTTTCTCTAGAAATCAGCTATATGTTCTCCTTTTATTCCCATTCCCCCATATTACTTTCCTTTTCCTTTAATTTGTTTAATTTCTAGTCACTGTTAGTAAGACAGAAGAAAACAGAGATGAGAGAGAAATGTGTCCTAGAAGGTGTGCAGCCAACTCACACAACATTGTGGGAAACAAGTTATTTTCAAACTACACAAGTTAAAAAGCTGTAAACTTAAGAAGACAGATTTCCTCTTTTACATCAGCTCAAGTAAAAGAGAAACCAGCTTCTCTGACTTTATTTGCAGTGCGCTGCCCCACACTTGCACAATTTTGCTTCCGTTCCTGGATTTCTCCTGAAATACTAGGAAAAAATTGCATTAAAACCAGCAGAAGGTGAAGGAGGAGTGTGAAAATCACATATCTACCTTGTACCCAGGTTTTCTTCCTCTCTTCTTTGGGATTTTTATGACTGGCAAAGCACTGGTTGGTGCTGAGTAGAGGTTGTGAGCTGCCACTTTGATGGGTGCTGGCTGGAGTGGGGGCCGCCCTCGCTTCTTCCCCACCATCCTTGGGGACTGCATCTCCCCGGGATCCAGGCTGGGGGGCAGGCACGGTAGGTGGCTCATCTGCCCCAAGGCTGCTGATAAAGCAGAAAGAAGGGGGGGGGGGGGGGGGGGGAGAAAAGAGGTTTTTTATTTATATTGCATTTTAGGTTTTTCATCCAAAGCCAGTTTTCTCATGCTGTCATTTTTCCCTGTTACCATCCATCATAAAGCAGCAAGAAATACATAATTGATATGCCCTCCTGGGAGGGATTCCTGGGTGAGATTCACCTGACCACAACTGACTCAGCTTCTCCAAAGAAGGACAGAACCCTTTTCATGCCCATTTCTCTTCACTGACCGTGAATACGGTACAGGGAGCTGGCTCAGGTGACAAGGTTTCTATCACAGATGTCTACTAGGCAAACCCCACAACAGCGACCTTAACTCTGCATTCTGCAGATAAATACAACGAAGACATGAGTTTACACCCATCCATCAATGCCTTTTTTCACAGTGGGTTTGGAGTAGATGAGGTCCTGAGGTCCCCACCAACCTGATTTTTTCCCAAATTCTGTTATTCTGTAAGTCTTCCCTCGCCTTGGAAGTGTTATCAACATGAAAATGGAATTCCCTCCACTTCATATGCAATATTTCTGAGCAGGGAGGCTGAATTTGACCATGAGGCTGCCGGCGCAAGGTAGCCGCATTAGAGGAGAATTGCCAAACATTTACTCTCTGCAATTTTATAGCATCTGTTACCACGCATGCTAGTAGTGGGCTTTTGGATGTGCTCCATCAAAAGCTGTTATTTTACCACAACTCCATGTAGCTGATGAAGTTGAGCAGGGGTAATGGAGTGGAATCTGGTCCATTTTCCTCTGTCCAGGTTTTAATAAAGAAAACAAGTATACAATCATACACAGAGCACCAAGGGAATATACAGCCTTCTTCACTGATTCTGGCAAGGGTCATGCGTTAACGAAGGTCCATAAAAAAAATTAACTGCAGAAATACGTTTTTAAATGTTGATAAATATCGTCTTTCCTGCATGTGGGCAGAATAGTAGACCCAGTCCTGCCTGCATACGTTACTAGACATAAGGGTCTAAGTAATTCTCATGTTTTTATGATAAACCTTGTGATGGCTGACGTTTTCAATTTCATGCTCCCTCAGGCCAGTGATAATAGGAAATTCCCTGCTCTCTGTTCTTACAGAGTAGACTTATAGTTGTCTTGGCTGCAGAGAAAAGATGTGGACCAAAAGCATCCTCTAAGTTCAAAATACATAAAGCAAATAAAGGCTTGCTTGTTACTACAGACAGCTACATATTTTCAAAGTATAGAAACCTAAAAATGTCTTACTACACATGAAATCTCACAATTTTATAATGCAGTGTGATTCAACTGATCAGAGCTGACATCGCTGGGAATGAATTCAGGGGTGCTCAGTCACTTCATGGGCACCTCTGGTGACAAGTTTTTGCAGCAGGGGGTTTCTCTGCTTCAAAGGTGAATATATTTCGCCTAGTTAAAACTTCGCAAGCATAACTGACTAATAAAAAAATCACTTCTCTAGTCTTATCCAGGAAAAAGAGAGAGCTTCAGTAAATACATTTATTTACAACATATTAAAAACTGAGGGATTTAATAACACTAACTCAGAAATTCTGAGAGTTAACAGCTCCTGAAGCAAAAGAGCTACTGGCACAGAACACTTCTTTGACTGAAATGTTGCTTTCTTCTGCAGTTGGTGAAGTATTAAACATATGGTGGTCAGGAACCACACTAAATATTAGCAATCCCAATTTTTTCATCCTCTCTCTGCTCTCTACACTTGTGACACTGTGCTTTGGCAAAACCTCTTAGAACTCCTTGCCACATATGCTGAGACACAAGATCCAACTGGACTGTGCACAAAATGATGTTGGTGTATTGCATTTGAATTGAAACAGCAAAGACAAGGAGTCAACTGCAGTATACAAACTGTTGTTATTACGCTTAATTACAAGCCCAACCATGACTTGATCCTTCTTTCTTATATGCTAAGCAAAATAGAGAGCATCTTTGGCAGCATTAGCTGTCTTACACTGCTGCAAATCCCAGAAAGAAAGTGTGCTCCCCAGCAGGGGGAGAAGATAGCAGACAAGCAAAAATTGCTGCTGTCTGGTGATGGAGGGTGACAGCATGACCTCCTCTTAGGAGAAAGCTCTTGGGCAGGCTGAAAAATCATGCAGTTAAATTGTGGGTTAGCCAGAGAGGCCAGAGGGACAGAAGAGCTTGTCTGACTGCCCACACCCCCTGACAAAGTCAGGGTGTTACTTCAGAAGGACTTCCCTGGGGCAGCTCCAACCACTGCCACACTTTGTGCTCGACCCATGGCTCAGCTGCTGGAAAGCTTGCTGGCTTCAAGGCAAGTTAAGAGAACTTGATGCAATTTAAGGGCAAGTTCAAGGAAGAAAATTATAGACTACCAACAAAGGCACCTCCTCTGTTTAAACACTGTGGTACAAATAGCCTGGGAGAGTATTTTGGGAGGGAAATCGGCATATGTTTGCCTTGTCCTTGTACTTTTCCTAAGGCACTGCTTTGGACAGACAAACATGGTGCAGCTTCAATCTGACCTGGGTCTATCACTTTCCTATTATTAGTATAAAAATAACAGAAGGACACTGCTTTACACTTGTGACTTCACATCACTTAATGCAGGGCTAGACATGTGGTAAATTCCTTACTTGTCTCTCAAAGACTGTAATCTGGGAATTTGATTTGCAACCCTGCCTTCCACATTGCCCCATCAAATCATAGAGAGGAGGCAGCAGGGAAATACCTCTCCCCATCCTGATATCAAGGCAATCATTGCAGGAATCTTGTTCCTCCTGGGCATCAGAGGTTCAGTCATGACTTATAGAATCATAGAATCACAGAATCACCAGGTTGGAAGAGACCCACCAGATCATCGAGTCCAACCATTCCTATCAAACTCTAAACCATGCCCTCGATCCTGAGGGTCACTCTGTGCACAGCAGTCTGCTCCATGGTAAGTCAGGGGTGAAAGGAAAAATATGTCCTAGGTAAATACTGGTGACCTATAGGATGTTTCTAACAACCCATGCTTCACATTCTGCTTACCCTGTATCGTGTGTTGCTGTATGTGCTGTATAATTAGCAATACAGCTAAATGTGCCAGCAACTACGCCTGATAGCAGAGAGAGCTACAGTGCCTTTCCTCCCAAGCTAAGTATTATTGATGGACTGCAAAGATCCATTCTTAATAAAAAAAAATGCCTGCAATAAATGCAGTTTTTAACCTGCGCTCCAGTAACTGCAAGGGCTGAAAGTAAAAATATCACATTAAATTTTATATGGGTAATTCCAGAGGATGATCATTTAAACTTGGTTTATACGAGGTCTCATGCAAACCTGTGCCTGGAGTGGCACAGGGATGACACATAAAGAAGGAACAAGTCATTCATGCCTTAAGCCAAAGGAAGTTGCACAAGTGAAGTCAAGTAGGAAATGTGCCCATTTCACACCAGCTGAAAAAGAGTGTCCTTCGGTCCCAGTATAGCCAGTGTAGAAGGACTCCAGTTCAGGAATTCCTGCCAGCACTTGCAGCCCTGCCTCCAACTCTTGACTCTGCAGAGCTTCATGTCTCCCAGATCTACTCACCCAACAGAAAAGATATCAGCTTCTTGCAATCTTGTATGTCTTTCCTTCAGCTGTTGTTCAGGAAAGCACACTCTGTGGGGGAATATAATGCTATTAAGTGGGAGCGAGGGGATACTTTTCAGCCAGTAACAGGACTACTTTCTTCTTCCCTGTGCGCAGCAGGGCAGCCCTTTGGCAGTGACTGCTCGGAGATGGTGTCCTGCAGAGCAGGTAAGCAAAATGAGACACATTGCCTGGTCTGAAGCAAAGCTTTATACCTGCATACTGCACTTGGGTAGTATTTAGGGACATGAGGTGTTAAACATCTCTCCATGATGAATACCAAAGCAGAGAGTACGTGAAAGGTGCTTAGTGAAGCAGACAGTAGGAATTTTCCCTAATGAAAGCATTGAACCAATATACTCTGCTTGTCTGAATGTGACTACCTAATGACATTGTATGGAGATCATCCATCTCGCCATTGCTGGAAGAAAGGTCACAATAATTTTCAGCCATGGCATGAGCTTTTTCTGAAGTGGTTTGCAAAGCTTCACTCTTCTCTTGACTGTTGCCTTGGGGATTGAGGTGAGACAAAGCTGCTTCTACGAATGACTCTCTCACCCATTTTAACCCCAGGAAGAGAATTTATATGTAATCTATCCCCTTGAGACTGCCCAGCCAACTGTGATTAGAATCGTCCATTTTCCCAAACCAATCATTAAAGAAACAACCACCAGAAATACCTGTGGTAGTTGTGGGAACAAGAATAGGATCAACCTCACCTAATTTCAAACCTCAGTTCATCCCTCACCTCAGTGCCTCCAAGTGATTTCAGATGTGATCTCTCTTATACTTTGTGTCACATCTGCCAAATGTCTTCAGCACCTCAAGTCATCTCAGGTAACACTAGATGACTATTTTAGGCAACAAGGTTTAGTTATAGGGAGGAACTCAATAACAGATTAAGACACCTAAATGCCTACATTCAGACCCTTACAGAATGGTGTCTCTGTGTGCTGGATGTCTGATCTGCCGTGATACCAGTGGAGATTTAGTCAGTGAGGTTGACGATGCGCATTCAGCTGCCCAGATGCAGATATACATTCTTGTGGGTTCAGTGGTTTTAGGGTCCACTGGCCAGGTGCAATATGATTATCCTGGAGGCTCTGTCACTCCCTTGTAAACACCTTCATTTAAGTGTCTTAATCCAGAGCTAATCCCATTTGGGTTTGCCTCACCTATGTTAGACCAAATATATGGATGAGGTTAATGATATCATATATATATATATACACATATACATTTCTTCTGTTGTAAAATTATGAATCCAGGAAAAAAAGTCTAAGTCTAGATATCTGCAATGCCCATATGAAACCCACCCTTGACCTCTCAGGTCTACCTGCAATAGTCAGTTCTGTCTTACCCTGTGTTCAGCATATTTCTGGTCAATAGCATATCGCATTGCAGAAGAAATCATGACCTTTTTGGAAGTGGAAACTCAAGCTTCATAGGTTAGAAAGACTTGAAATTCCTGGATTTGTCCTGGACTGTCTGCAAGGTCCCAAGTAACTTCCTACTCTTTCAGTGTCTCACTTCTCCCATGCTTTCCACAGCATCCCCTCCAGGAGGCAGGAGGAGACCCAGACACGCAAAGTGACTGATCTTGTGACAAGATCAGCTGATGACAGGTTCCAGGCTCCTTCTGCCCCGTCACCTATGTCCCAACTGTTGTGACATGCTGCTTCTAAAAAAAAACTGGGCAAAATATTTCAGTACCTCTTGCTTGAATAAAAGAATGTGTTTCCTTTTTTTAGTTCCTAGAGTAGCTGAATTTTGCCAGCTATCTCATATTTTAAACATTCTCACAAACATCTTAGAAAAGGCTGGAGAAAATGCAGACACCTTTTCTTCTGTTTGGAGCCACTCCCAAGGAGACTGATCTTTAGGTATTCCAAAGAGGTATTTCTGAGTACTCCCTACATAGAGCAGTGCTACACTGAAGACTGTGAGTAGATACAAGGAGGAGTGAACGTAGATTTGTCCTAGGCAGTAAAAACATGGATTTCTAATGAGCTGTAATATTTTGCTAGAGATGGTAGCCTTATATCATTTTCTCCCTGCAGCATAGCAGAGATTTAACTCTCCTTGATAGAAATGAAAGTAGTATCAGCGTTCCAAACAACACATACCAGCATCCGTCACAGTACCCTGAAGCTATTGTGTCAGCCAGGGAGACTACGGGAGACAGCACTGAGAGGGTGCTGGCAAGTTTTCCTCCAGTGCTGTCATTCTGTGTCTGAGAGAATTGCAAAAAGGTGGTGTTCATTTTTTTTGTCTTCTTTCCTGCAGAGTAAGTGTTCATGTATTCACAAACTCATGCTTTCTTTCACTCCCCATATGACTCCTGGAGTTTCCAGCATTTCAAACAGACCTGAAGAGGCACAAGAGCAAGGGGCGTGAGTGTTTGGAGGTGCACCAGAAATGTGTACCAGATTGAAATGTGGACCTCTCAGTTGTTTTCCCCCAGTTTTGGCCACATGAATTATGAGACAGTGAGAGCAGAAGACAAAATACAAAAGCTTTGATGCTGGGAAAAGCTCATATTATATGTGATGCCCTCTCAGACACCCAAATCAGGCAGCTCCATGGCACAAATCCATACAAAACCAAGCATCCTTCTCTCTTCTGCTCAGAAAACTACCTGAGGCTGTTCTTTTAATTGTTCTGTATTTCAGTTTGTCCCCTGCTTCATCGGTACTGAAGGAGGTGCAGCAGCCAGTCTGCACATAGCTGGCACACTACTGCTTGGCTGTTCACATCTTAGGGAACAGCACACTTCTCTTTGCAGCTGGTTTCAGCCCTTTTTACTTGCATGCCTCCAGCTGCAAAATGTGCTAAACGTTACACTGCAATTGCAATTGCACGCCAAAGGATCCAAATATAACTGGGTTCAAACAAGAAAACATCTTTTTACTCTTACAAATGTGTTTCAGTGCAGCAGAAACCCAGTAAGTTTTCTGCTGTGATGCTTTGCTGGCTGTTCCAGGCTCATGATTGGCAGAACCCCTTCAGAAGGGGTCCTGCAGAAGGCTGCTCTTCAGCTGCTGAGAGCAGGTATTGCAAAGCTGCATTTGGTATTTTCACAGTTACTGCGTTTGGGTGGGACAGGAACAGACATCATGCAAACAAAACCCAGTGCTGTACCTTGCCCTCTCCTCCCTCTCGTGGTCTGTATACCTTAATGAAGGGGCAGGAAGCTGATAGGAAACAGCATAGGATTCTTCAAAATCCAAACAATAAGTATTGATGGTGTCTGTTCCTTTCCTTGTTGCTAAAAGCAAGAGAAAGGAAAAATCATTCCCAGTGTCATCTTACAGCCTGATTTTTTATTTTTTAAGTGAAATTCAGCAGCAGTGATGATGCTGTCCTTGAGGAGGTGTTCTCTTGAAGGATAGCACCCTGGTGACAGCAGGTAGAGCAGTAGCTTCATGCCCCCTCTCACTCAGGTTTGCTTAATGAGCCAGAAGAACTTGAAAACCCTGGCGAGAATGGGACCCCTAGGAGCAGTCGAGGCCAGCTTTGCCTCCTGCTCTTACCTTTCTTCATTTGGCCTGACAGTTTTGTTGCAGACAAGTAGCCTATAGCTGGGAATTGAGCAAATGGAACTTTACAGAGAGTGAGTGAACACAGGCAGAGCACCAAAGGAAAGATGTGAAAAATGGATGTGATGAAGCCATGAGAGTGCCAAGGGTCACTCTTCTGAGATGATCAGTCCAAATGTGCATCAAAAAGGGAGGAAAAAAAAAGGCAATTCCTTCGTTCTTTCTCTCTTATGTGGAACTAGTAGAACCACTTCTGATATTGCATAGAAACAAGAAGAAAAACAGCACCTAGACTCAATCTCCCACGTCAACGAGCTGCAGGAGAGGGTTGAGTTCCTTTTGCAGGTCTTTGCCTTAGACTGCGATTTGCCATTTGCAAGAAAAGGTCCTAGCAAAACAACTTGAGTCCCTTCCCTCACTACTCTGAGGTATCCTGCCTCAACATCTGTGTATGCAGAGCTGCCATTTAAGTTTCCTCAAAAAAAACAAAACAAAACCAAAAAACCTGTCTCTTAGAAAATCTCCTGTCCTGAAATCCTGTGGGTGGTAAAATGTAGTGGACTGCTGGTGGAGTGGTCCAGGAGCTGTGCAGAAGTCTCTCTGCAAGCTTGGAGGTGCAAGATGGAGAGCTGAGACTGAGGGCTGAGTAGTCTAAGTTTGGTATTTATTATACAAGCAGTTACTCCTGCAGACTTGCAATCTCAGGATTAGTGTTTGCCAAGCCTTCCTAGGAACCTAATTCTTATTCACGTGCTTACCCTCCCCACCTCTTCTGAGAGCCCTTTCCTCCATGCTGACAGGTTGCAAAATTTCTGAAGAAGGTACGTTCTCTCCCCTGTCACCTGCACAGGCTGTTAACACTCCCTCTGCTTAGCAAGCTGATGGGATGCTGCTGCCCACACAAGCATCCCTCTGTACATGTGTAACACACCTCAGGGAGGTGTAATGGAAGGGTGCTACCTTTCCAGGCTGCCACCAGCTAAAGACATTTCCTATGGACCCTCCACCTGATCCCGGTTGCCTTGCCTCTGGCCATCTGCAGTTCAGGACCAAGTGAGTTTTCCAGAGACTAGGAAGACTGTAATGCAGAGCACATCCCTCTTTCCTCCCTGAAATACCATGTGTGATTTCCAATAGCAAGGTCATAGAATCATAGAATCACCAAGTTGGAAGAGACCCACTGGGTTATCAAGTCCAACCCTTCCCATCAATCACTAAACCATGCCCCTCAGTACCTCATCCACTCATCCCTTAAACACCTCCAGGGAAGGTGACTCAACAACCTCCCTGGGCAGACTCTGCCAGTGCCCAATGACCCTTTCCATGATTTCCCTGCCCAATGATCCCTTTCCTAATGCCAAGCCTGAACCTCCCTTGACAGAGCTTGAGGCCATTCCCTCTTATCCTGTCCCCTGTCACTTGGGAGAAGAGACCAGCACCCTCCTCTCCACAACCTCCTTTCAGGTTGTTGTAGAGAGCAATGAGGTCTCTTCTCAGCCTTCTCTTCTCCAGGCTAAACAACCCCAGCTCTCTCAGATCCTCCAGCCTCAATTCCCCCAGGGTCAAACTCTGAGCACTGGAGATGCAGATATGCTCTGGATGTATATTATTGATTAGATGAAACTGAAATAAGTCTTTCCTTAAATACATGAATGTTTGTAGCCCTGGTAGGGCTTCAGCCCATAAAACCGAGGATGAGTGATTCTGAACCAGTAATTAAATTTAAATTAGGCTTTTTATTGTAGCGGGTCCAGTTTCATGGATTCGGCCAAGTGATTGCTAGCTCAGCCACCCCTGTTTCTGATCACAAACTTTGCCAGTGTAATTTATGGTTACTTTCCAGAAGTCCCCTCCTGCCATTACCTTTGTTACCAGGGAACTTGCACAGTTAACAAGCTAGCCCTCCTTGAACTACAGGCACACAACGCAATACCTTATTCATCTACAGCCTTCAGACCAATGAAGAAAGCACCATCTTCTCTTTTGAATGCAGTTACTTTCTTTTTCATCTTCTGTGTCTCAAGCAGAAGCCAGATACTTTCATTACCCATAAACCACAGATCCTTTCTGGTATCTTGTTACATTTTCAGGCATAAAGATTTGGAACAAATAAATGTGAAATGAGCAACATTTATATTATGTCATTTTAGTTCTCCAGTTGAGTCAGTAATTGGCTGATACTTATACTTTTTCCCTCTTGCTTGTATGGCAGTATTGTGGCCTCTTCTTTTATAACTGTTTTCCTTCCCCATTTTCCATAGTTTTTACATTTATGGGCCATCTTCAGCCAGTGTCTGCCATAAATGGATAAGCCTCACAAAGTTGCTAACTCATATCAAAGAAGGTTCCAAATGTCTAGATAATTTCCTTGAACTTCTTCCAGAATTGTTTCCTTGAAGCAACCATGCATTACCCTTCCCATCAGGAAGAAGGATCAGGTACCTACTCAGAGAAGGTGAAAGTATTCAAGTTATATGGTAGGAGGTGGGCGGGGAGAAGAGACATGTACCCACATATTGTGTTTTTCTATATGTACATGCCCTGTTAACTCGTGAGTGTATTTGGGACAGGACAAGTTGAGGAGAGATTTCATACACATTGCAATGGAGACGATAGAAGAGAGCAAATACAAATAGATAACAGAGAGAAGGTCTTGCAAGTGTGATCCAGACAAGCAGATGTGCAAGGATTCAGGATGCTTATGCCACTTCCCTGTTGCACACTGCAATGAGAGCTGACTGGCAATTTTTTGGAAACTACGATACATAGAAATTCTTCTTTCTTACATCAGCATTCTGCAGTAAGGAACAAAGTACAACAAACCTTTTGTTGGAAAGCAGCAAAAGAGGCAGACTCACCTAAGCCCTGCTCACCCCCAGCCTGGCCATTCCCTAGCACTTTGGATCATGAAACTTTGGTCCGCATCACACTCATGACCAAGCCAGAGTCTTTCTAACTACAACTATACTACTAAATAAAAGAGAAGCAGGACTAATGCTCATCTCCAGGGTTTAGGGGCACAGCGTAACTTGCTTCCATATGGTTAAAGTTGGTCCCTGGTCTGCATATTTGTCTTGAGAGAGTTGGATGGAGCAGCCTGGATGAAAGACAGGGAAGGTGTTAATATTAAACAGAGTAGAGAAGTTTGAGAGCATTTCATCTTTTTTGTTCATAAAAGCGGTACTCTGTTAGGAAGAGATGGCCTCTCAATGACAGAATGTTACCCAATGTGAAGTCCTAGCCTCTCACTGTCTGTTGTCACAGCTCTCCTATGTCATGTGTGTTCATCACAGAGCAACTCCATCCCAACCTTATATGCTGGATATAAGGACACTGGCTCACTGACTTTCTCCCATGCACACTGAAATTATTGTGATTTAAACACAATGTAGGATGAAAATGGGCTTTCCACCCCCTAAACACCAGCAGGACATCAATCTGCTTCCCACCAATCTTCCTGATGGTGCCCCAGACCCAGCCTTTCCCCAACACCTGCCACTCTGGAGCCAATCTAAGCTACAAAACCTGGACTGATCCCTGAAATTATCTGAAATTCACAAAAAGAGTCACCAGTGCAGAAACAGGAGTCAAGTTGAAAAATTTGTCTTTCCCAGATCCAGCGGACCTCCAGTGGCTTAATAAGAAACATGAGTGAACTTTATAGTGGAAAAGAGAGAGACCATTGTCATGATGAGGAGCTTGGGGTGGTCTGGATTTTTTTACTGACATTACTGCCTCCTAAGTGTTTCATTATGGTTTGCATGCTATCATCCTCAGCTACTTTGCCAAGCAAATAAGTTTTTAACACAGAAACAGCCCCTGTCCTGGGTACAACTACCATCATCCCCTACCTTTCTTGAGTCTACAATATACAATAAAACATCTATGCTTCCTTCCTTGTTAAATTATGTCTGCTGCATGAAATCACCAGGGCTGGAAAAAGAGACGGGACACCCCCCCTTTCCAATAAAAATGTTCTTTCCAGGCAGTCTGAGCACTGAAGAAGCAGCCCACTGCTTCTGTTGCACACAAATGATATCACAGCGGCATTCTTGGGTACCCCAGGGGGCTCAGCAGCCATATCTGGTCCCCCTGCTCCCATGTCACCCTCTGCCTCCCTTTCTGTCACTGGGAATATCCAGCCACTGGCTCTGGGATTGTTTGTCTCCAACACCAACACACTTGGCTGGATTGTGCATACCGGCTGATATCCCCGCCACAAATATCTGTCCCAGGAAATAAATTAACCCCTCTAAAACAGCAGACATTTTATCACAAAAGTCAATAGGGAAATATCTTTTCTTAGATAAAGGGCAGGAATTTCACACATTTCTCACATAAAGTTATCTTTATCCCTTAGGGACCTGCTGCACATTTATACTGCATTTTGAGAAATAATACTTTCAAAAGATTCATCCTTTTCTGGCATAAACTGAAGTAACACTTATGTTTCTGCCTTTGGAGACTTCAGGGACCACAGCATCTGCAGATGCCCAAAGCTTTCACTTCACACACAGGAGATACGTTTGTATTCAAACCACATTTTGATGTTGTAATAGGATAGCTTAAATAAAGGGATATTCATTTAATCATTACATTTGCATTACTTGCTGCTATGCGTCCACTGGGCAGGCTGGAGGATGTTGGTGGCACTGCTTCAGGCCATCAGCTGTGATTTCACCCTGGCACATTCCTCTTTGGGAAGGTGAGCTCTGCCCACACTCAGGCTTGCTGTTTGCATGGGTGCAGAGACTGTCTTTGGAGGCAGCTGCAAGTGCAGAGTGGACACATCTGGAGTAAAAACACACTGGGAAATGGCAAAATATCCCAGACCTAAGACTGAACCACGGGAACACCATGTGGTAAGTTAGCAAGTTTTGACCAACAGGGACTAAGAAGCAAAGCTTTGCTAACTGGGGCAGATTACTAAAGTATGCAGCACCCAAGAGTAAAGTTTGCTCCTGTTTCACTCTATCTGTAATTCATTTTGTAACTAACAATATAACCTTCATTTTTCAGAACTGTTTTGATCCATTTCCCCCTCCACTGAAACACCATTTCCTGTTTTCTACACGATTTTTATATTGTATTTGGCAACAACCCTGTTTTCATCACCTAGAAACTTAATACTAAGAACAAAACCACTCCAGCTGGCTTGTGTGTCATAGTCTATATACCTTGGGCAACAGACTTTTGCAAAATTGTACTGATTAAATGTCTGCTTTTGCTGCTTTCAGATGAAAACATCTCAGATGAATGGTCCCATTGAATGAATTTTCAGTTGGTTTGTGCTTGTAGGTGCCGGTCAGTACAAGACATATTTCCAGACCAGCTCCCAAGGCAACTAACAGAAAGTTTTCAGGCATATTACAGAAACTAAGCCCTCGTGGAATTCCCACACTAATTGGTGAGGGCAACACAAGCACTAGCAGAAGGCGTATACACTCTTGTGGTTCAGCTTAAGCCTCCAAAACCACACCCTGTGGTTCCATGGAAGAGCTTATATTGCATACTCACTCCCTGCACACAGTGATTTTTTTTTACCCCAAATGAATTGTTTAGTAGTTCTCAAGATGTCATTGTTCACATTATTTTCATGTCCATATCACAAAGTTGGCAAGATGTGTCCAGCCCAGACTGGCAATGTCTTCCACTCCTGGCTACATTTCTTCTAACTAATTGGGACAACAATTTGAGTAGCAAAGACAATTTGAGTAGCAAAGACAACATCACAGCTCCATGGAAATACCTGAAGCTGCTGAGAAAGGAATGTCTCCTTGCACAGACTGAGGCACACAGAAGTATGAGCCTGACAACAGACACCCACTATGCCATATTCTGATTTAGCAGAGAGGTTTTCAAGCTCGGTGGCACCTGGGGGCTCCAGGAGCCACCCAGTGTCTGAGGATTGTCCTAATACATGAATTATTAGCAAAGAAACACCTGTCCATGACTGGAGGTATACCAGTCTTTTGTCCAGGAAGGGACATCTCCATCATTTGCTGAGCACAGTGGGCACTCAGTCAGACGTTCTCATGGTGTCTACATGAGCTCTGGTCAGGAGGGTGGTCTGCTCTGCTCCTCCGTCCCACAAATCCGCCTAACCCAGAAGCCTTCATAAGCACCTCCAGGGCCTAGGCATATCTCTCCCAGCAGAATTATTTCAAAATTGTTCAATAAAACATTTCTGCTTTTAATCCCTTTGTTCTGCCAGAGAGAAAGCAGAAGTGATTATGAGAGAGACAGATAAAATATCAGCAGGTCACAGTTCACTCTGACTGCCCTGTGTAGGGAATGAGGAGATTGGGTGGAGGTAAGACATCCTTGTTTTAGGTTTGTGTGTGTGACCACATCACTCTGGGATATGTTATCAGCATTTTGAGGCAGTGCGTTGTTTGAGACAATTAGTATGTATCTTTTCATGAAATCTCTGTGAAATTGCAAAGGAAAGAAAACCTTAGATTGAAATGCTCCTTGTATCTCTCTTGGAAATTCAAAGCACTCCCTAAATGCCAGTGGACCAAGTGTGTTTCAGATACCCACATTGGAACAGGCAAAGTCCCCTACTGCAAACTCTTCCTTCTGCATCTTAAAGCCCAAAGTCAGATTTACTCTCTTCTGCTTTAATTCATACAGAATCCAACACCATGGATTTCATTATTATGCTTCAGATTCTTTGAAACCAGTTTCTCCATTTGGAGTTTATGCTATTTCCTCTTAACAAACTTTCTTAGGTCCATTATCATCTCTGAGAACAGATGATATTAACATACTTCATTCATAAAGATCTTCCTTGCCTACAAGGAACCTGTGAGCGGCTGTGGCATGGTGCCACCCAGATCGCACGAGGAATGAAGCCTCCTGAGTATCTGGAGGGATTTCAGACTTTATTTATTAATTTCATTTTCCTTCTGCTTTCCTCTAATTTTGTGTTCCCTTAAGGAGCACGCTTTCCTGGCCTTCCCAGAACATCATTTCTCTCCCGATGCTTTAACTCCCCTGCCCTCTCTAGCAATCATCAGGCAGTGGGACCATAGAGTCAAGGTTTTTACTGTCCCAAAATTAGCATAGGAAACTGGCACATTGACTGTGACTGCAGGCAAATGGGACCTTTTCAGAGGCTGACTTTATTTATTTATTCAGTTGCCATTTATTTGTCTGTTGCAATAATATATATATATATATATATATATATATATATATGTATGTATAAAATCATTAAAAAGCAGTGCATTCTTTCCCAGATTTACTAACAGTGATCACCAAAATGTCTCTGATTGGCAACACTTTTTAATCAAACAGTAAGTAAGGCTGCAGTCGCAACCTGGGACACAGACTGAGCTCGTGGCAAGACCATCATTTCCAGTTCCAGTTCCTTTGTATTTCCAGTAAGCTGTTAAAGTGCCAGACACAAGTGTCCCATGGTTATGCATGTATCCACATGCTGGCACTGATGGCAGAAATAACCCAGAGACAGGCGTGTCCATGACTTATATGTCATATTTATCTATAATCTCATGTGATTTGGGGGGAAAAAAGCTTGTGTGATCTCCTAAAGCACACAGGCAGGCATGTATGGCAATTTTTGTTTACTCCGGCAAGCTTTCCCCCTCTTTGGCCCTGGGGACCATTTTCCCTGGCACAACCTCCCCTGCCACAGGGCTTGCTGTCAGCTGCACTCTCAGAGCTGCACTCTGGATCCCTGAGGGCACTTGAGAAGGGCTGGATGTCATTCCCTCCCATCTCCCTGCCTGCTCTGAAGCTTTCACCCAGGCAGGATGATGGGCTCCTTTGTGCTCATCAGTCCTTCCCATATGTCTCTAGGCATGAGACCTCTGTGTCTGCAGAGCTAAATATTAATGAGTTAGGGAGCGCTCCCCAGCTTCCAAATTAATTAGAATAAATCACTCACCAGAAGCCTCAATTAGTCCTGCTCTCTCCGTTTCACAGAGGAAGATGTTCCTGCATGCCTCCTCCCTCCAGACCACACACCCCAACCACCCTTCATTTTCTCCTCAGCATGGGGCAGCTTCTTACCTACCTGGGTAAATAAATCCCTGAATCATTTATGTTGAGAAAGACCTTTAAGAACATTGGGTCCAACTATAAACTTAACACTGCCATGTTCACCACTAAACATCAGCCCTTCCCTGGTCAGACTGTCTTGCTCCATGTGAGGCCATGTAAGCTAACACAGAGAAAAAAGCCCTGGGATAAGGTTAATGGTGGCTCACTGGAGCAGGTTATTCTTTTAAGCGATGACAAGTAACTGAGTTTCTTTGCCAGGTCCACATTGGTCCCTGTTGTTGACAGAGACCGTGACTGCTAACTGTGTGAAAATATCAAGTAAGCATAAAATATCAATCATAGTTTTTTGCAATATTTTCTCCCAGTTTAATAACTTCATTTAATTATTAATCACAGATAGTAACCATGGCAAGTAAATTTAATATAACTTCTGAAACACCTGAGATTGCAGGAATTTTACCTTCTCTAATCTTCTCATTAATAAAAATGTCTCTGAAATTGAACGTTTCTCCCAGGAGTCATCCCTCCCTATCACACAGCTCAAAAACCAAACATCCCAGAGGACCAGCATAGACCACCAAAACAAATTCAATGGTTGCTGTAGAGTGCCCTGAAAGACACACAAGCTCCCCAATGCTTATGTAGTAAATGCACAAACCTGTGGCTATGCAGGGATGGGGCAAAATGTAACTACCTGTTAGGCCAAGCTGCATGGAGCGAACACCCTGGCACCTAAATGCTTTGGGGCAGCAAAACTGGGTGTTTTCTGCTGTAGGTTTTCTCAGTTAGATCTGTGTTTAGAGACAATATTGCTGCCCTGTCCTGTGTCCAGGGTGAGCAATGCTCATTAACTCAGAAGGATGATGAGGATGTGAGGCTGCATAATGTAATGCCTTGCAATGAACCCATCTCCAGCATCAGGCAGGGATTTGGAGTGACAGCTACGGCTGCTTGGGAAGCAAGTTGAAACAGTAATATTGGGGTTGATTCCATTATCCCAATTACTTGATTTTTAATTTCAGAGCAAATTTACCTTTGCATAATCAGCTGTAAAGAACAAAAGAGCTACATTTTCTAGTTTTTCTTTAGCATCAACTGAAAAGCCCATTCTGAAAGGGAACGTTATTTGCACAGGCTTAACTTCAGTGATGTAACTACAGCAATTCCATGAGCAACAAAACACATGAATGTGTGTCCAATAAACATAATCAAGAGCAACAAGTGATAAATATCACTAGACTATTGAATCTGTGAGGTGCCTCCTGAGCAATAGGGCAACAGTGCCACATGCACCTCCATGAGGGTCAAGATGACCCCAAAGATTATCCTCTTATCACAAGGTTTTCTTTGTTTACCTGCCTGGCTTCTATCTCCTCTGGTCAACAAGGAAAAGAAGATGCTCTGTGCTGCACAGGGTTTTGTGGCTGAGTGAGGAGGACAGCATGGCCAGAAAGGTGGAAGCATCTTTTTCACCTCAGTGCTTCCCTGCAGCAGAGACAGCCAAGGGAACAGCAACCACAGCCAAGGTCTGACTCCTCCATCCCAGTTTCCATCCTAGCCCTTGCCAGCAAGACAAAAGTGAGGCTTACCACCTGCCTGCTCCCCAGGGCAACACATGAATCTATGTAAAAGGATCACAGGTCCCTGGGAGACAATCTGGACCCAAGGAGCTGTAGAAAAGGCAAGTTTGTTTTAAAACATGCCATTGAGAAACATCATCTCTCACCTCACTGAGACATTTATTGTGAAACTTGGTCAAAGGCACCATGATTCACCTTGGTGTTGCTGGGAAGCCTTAGAGAAGCCCTGATGCCTGGCCCCAGATCAGGCATGCAATTGCAAATGGATAAAGAAAATAATAACTGTTCTCAGTTCAGCCACCCTGGGGAGCAGGTACCTGACTTTAGCCTTCCTTGTGAACTCTTCCTGCCCAGGTAGTGCAAGTGACTGGGAGCTGAGCTAGGGGCCAGCACAGCAGCACTTGCCACCATCGTTGCCTTTTGCTCAGATGGGAGAGCCACAAAAGAGACATACAGAGAGGGAGTCAAGTTGGTTTCTCCCCAAAGCATACCTTGCCCACGTCTGCAGCCTCCACAGTGAGGCAAGGCCAGTCCAGTGACTCCCAGGGCCTCCAAAAAGCCAGCAGCAAAGCTACCAGTGTTGCAAGGGGGATGTCCTTTTTTGGGGAAGGGAGATGTAATACATCATGTGCATGAGTAGAACCTAGTGATAGTGATCACTGACCTGCATGCATGTGGCCTCCAAGGTGAGAGATTAAATGGCACGAGAGCCAAGCCTGACAAAATCAGAAAGGTCACTGGAGCATGCAGCAGGGTCTTCTGGTGGAAAGTGAGGAACACTTTACCCTACTATACCAGGAGCTTTGAGAACATGGAATACTGATTCATCAAGGACTCAGCTCTGCAAAACTTTCCTCCCCTGTGTCCCACGGAAGCCTGAGCAACTGCAGCTACCTCCAAGCGTGTGCTAGCTCAGGCATTACATAGCAACCTACACGAGCAGCATCCTCCCTTCCTGCATTTTAAGGAAAACTGCTTGAGTATCTGCACCAGAACAGTGGTTTAGATTGCTAGGCATCCTTTTGAATGACTAAACGGCGGTGACTAATATGTATTTACATAAATTACAGTCTATTCTCCCATTGGAAGGCGATTTGTGTAGATAACTTCCATTTATGCTAAAGGAAGTCATTCACATAAATCCTTGCACGTTAATGGCTGACTAGCCTGCTCCATGTAGTATTTCGTGATGCTGCATTTAGTGAGCGCAATATAAATGTGGCTGACTTAATATGCAAATAAATTCAAGTATTTACTGAGCCATAAGAGACAGTTACTAGGCACATCTTTCATTCATCGTTTATAGGGAAATGGATGGAGGTTGTCAGATGAAATCAGGAGATAATTGCTATAAACATTTTTTTTAAGGTAACAGGGGAAAGGGTACTGAGTCTTCATATGTACATAAATAATGATCATAAACAGTTTCTTGAAGACATCTTCTCTTCTATTTATTTTTACTCTGTGTGTGCTTCTACTACAGACCTGCACCGAAGCTCTATTCACATTGCTGTTCCCAGCTGGTGGCACTGGAGTCCCTCTTGTTCCCTGGGGACATAGCAGGGCCTGGTACTGTTCTGGTTCGCTCACTCACTGCCTCCTCAGTGGACACCCAGCTGTAGGAAGGAAACACACTCACCTTGGAAAGATGGGTTGCCCACTGCAAGCCTCTTTTCTTGGCACCCTTCCTCTAAAGGCACCTGGTACAAGAAAGAGGAAGGAGACCTTTTGTGCAGATTCTTCTCATGGATGCTCTTTGAGGATCTGCACTTGGCATTTGCAAGATAGAGCCCTCTCCAAGTCTACTCTTTTCCAAGGCAGAAGACTGATACCTCCTATGAGAAGACCTGAGGTCTTTCTAGCATCCTGGGCTGGCATGTCTGTTCAAGCTTGAGGGAACAGCAGTAAGGGTGTGCAGAGCTAAGCATAAACCATGACAAGGTGGCCAGCACCATCACCATGCATGCCTGACTGCCCAGTGGATCAGCCCAGGGTGCCCAGGCACAGCAGCAGCTCAGCCCCAAACAAAAATGATAGCAGAGGAAAAAAATACCAAGCAATCTCTGTCCTTAATGTGGGATCCCTTCTTGTAATGATGCGCTTTGGGTTTGTTCTCAGGTAAGACCCCAAAACTCCACTTTCCCCTGTTCAGTGACTACCTGTCCTTTTGAAATCCCTTCTGTCCAAATACTACTTCTGGACAGGTTTAGAGTTCCTCCCTAAACCTTTGTTCTCTTCGGTGAGACACTTCTCTCTCCACAGCGCCCACAGGTGCAGATGGCTACAAACCTCCAATGCATACTTTGGAAAGCAGAGCATTTTACATATCAGCTCTATAAAATGAAGCCCCCAGTCCCAAACCTCCTTGTAATTTTGACATTGTGCTGCTCCACTCTCTCTCCAGGAGTGTCGTCACTGCCCCATGCAAGGTACAGTGCTGGCCTCATGGCTGAGGGGTGCCCAATCTGTCCCAAATCTGGGCTGCATTCCTGGGCCAGGGAGCAGCAGGAGGTGCATGACACCTGCAGGAAGACAGTGCGAAAGAAGAAAGCATCTCATACCTTCTTTGCACCTCCCATCAAGTAAAACACACCACAATTTGTGGTACATCCTTCACAACATTGACATACAGAGGAAGTGTGGAGAGATGGAGGCAAGCATCAGGAAAAGGTATTTGCACAACAGAAAGGTAGAGCAGCTCTTAATGTCCAGTCCCTCATCAAAAGACAGGTACACACATGCTGCCTATATCCAAGGAGCAAGAGAAGTATAGGTGATTTTTTACATATTATTTCTACCTGAGATCACAGAAGATGGTGTGAGGAGTCGCCTGCTTCTACACATGCTATGGGATTAACAATTTGCAGCTCTCCCCAGGAAAGCAAGGCTTGCCCAGGTGCTAGGCAGAGCTTCGGCAGCTGACCTGCCACTAATCCCTGGCACCCTATGCTGAGGAGGGAGCTGGCGTATGAGGCCAGGCACCACTTCAGATACAGGGCTCGTTCCCGATGTGGAGAAGCACTTGTATTTGCTGGTATGCATTTAGGGTAGAGCTGCAGGTGGCCTTAGCCAGCTACCTGTCTCCCTAGCTGAGACCCAGGAGCTGCAGCACGGTGGCAAGACGATGGTCAGTGCCCACACACCACAGCAGGGTAAACGGAGGAGTGAGACCTTGGGTTTTTCCCTCCTGCCCCCAGCCCCAGCACATCTGCAGGGGCACCCAGGACCCATGCACACTGCGATGCAGGTGGGAGCAGACCCTCTGTGAGGAGTATGGCAACCAAAGCAGCAAGACTGATGTAGGACACAACCCTGAATGTTCAATTTTGGTCACACCTGTCACAAACCAAGAAAATGCCAAGGAATACTTCTGGGAGTCCCACATATTTAAGTATTTGAAGCAACAAGAGCAACAGCTGCCCCCTGTGAAAGCTTTTGTCAGTCTGACTTTTCAAATGCTGAGCACATCAGCATCCACACCCTTGCCAGGTAAGAGAAGAAGAAAACCAGGGACATACTTTTAGCCCCACTGCTGACTGGGAACAGAAAGAAAGTCCTTTACATCTCACACCCAAACTGAACAGAGCAACAGACTCAAACAGGCGGAGAGCAAAAGGCTACCATTTATAGCACCATTTCTCCTGTACGATGAGAACCACCTTTAAAGATGGGGTCAGGATAAACTGCAGGGCAACAGCAAACTGTTCAATTCAAGAGGAATTATTCATCCTTCAGCGGAATATAATTACACATCCAGACTCTCTCTGGGCAATTCTTTATTCGGGCCAAATTTACACTCATTCCTAGAGGGAGCAGTCAATCTTAATGAATGACTTAGAGTTTCAATATCTTGATGAAGCTTTATTAAAAAGAAGAATATCAGAAGTTTAGATCTTTAGGTAGCAAATCTTAACTCCAGCTTCACTGCAGCTTACCCATTCTTTTGTCAATTCTTTCAATTCTCATCAACAGGAAAACTCAATGTAAAGATGTTAGCTTAGATTATAAATTATTCTCAAATTCATTAGTCAATAGCAAATTTTGTAAGTACCTTTAATGCACCCATATATCACAATTTTGTTTGGCAGAGCAGTGTGTAATCCCTCGACTCACAATTTTGAAGGAGTTATGTTTTTTCTAATATACAGCAAAAAAAAATACAAAATTTTGCTTCCTTTGCACAGGAAACCAGTTCCTCATGAAGCAACTCGTTATGACAGAATTAATACATATAATACATTTTTCCCTGTAAGGCGAGGATGGAATATTTTTCTCTGCATAAGTAAACCAATTATTGTTTATTCTTACAGCAGGGAGCCTGGCGGTGACTATCACCTGCTAAATATTGTAGCTGCTCTTAATGGTCAGCTAGAGAACTCAGCTAGGAGTGTTTTATGTAAATAAAGCTGACTCCTCCTTTGCACCATTTTAAAGCTGTGAGGAGAGAAGGAGCACAGGATTTCAGGGACCTGGGCTGTTTTTTTCTCATTGTTATGATTTTCTTCTAAAAATACCATGATGCCACTGAGTATACTTTATGAAAGTGAAATAAAATCCCCTGAAGATAACAGTGCTTTGCGGACTTCAATGTTATCAAATACAAACATTTTTCTTCATTCAGGTTTTAACAGAAATCATTGCTGTCCTTATTCTCACCAGCTATTTCCTGAAGGTCTGCCTTACCTGAACCATGCTTTTATGCCTTGTATTTATTTGCCAGGCTTGCACTGGTTTCCTGCCATTCGGTAAGGGAGGCAGGGGAGTGTGCCTCTATCTCTAGTTTAAAGTACCCCAGGTATTTTCAAACTGAATCTGGGAATATTTGCTAGCCTTGGTGACACGAGTTCAGTCTTCAGCATGGTAGGAGCCCTTGGGTTACTCTGGTCAGAGCCCAACAAGAAGTTACTTATCTCATCCTACAACCTGTGCCCTTTCTTGCTTTTTTCCTTTTTTTTAATGCTCCCTTAAATTCAAGGGAGGAAAGGCATTGGGAAGACATCTATGTAGGGTCACATCTCTGAAAGTTTCTGAAGTTCAGGGTGTCACCCACATACCCTGATGGGGTGTACTATGGAATTTCTCTTTTTTTTCTAAAATATGTATCAAAACCCAAAATTTTTGAGTCAAACACAAAGCTAAGGGAATGGTTGAGGAGAAAGCATCCAACTGCAATTTCTTCTTTCTAGTTACTGTAGCTACCATCAAGCACCTGTTCTCACCTGTGTTCCCAGCAGGTGAGAAACCTCAGGTCAAGGCCCAAGAAGAGTATTGACTCTTTCTACCCATTCTTTTCCACAAAATACAGGAAAGTACACAAGTTATACATTTCTAGTAAAAAAAAAAAAAAAACAAACAAACAAACAAAAAAAAAACCAAACAGAAATACTCAAGTTACTGTGCTACATCAACAAAGCATTTCTCAAGGTATAGCCTCTGCAGAGTTTCTGAGCTAATTCAGTACATGCACTTTTTCTGTTGGGAGTTTTTTTCCTGTCTCTCTCTCACACTCCATCACTAAAAAGCTCATGCCCCTGCCAGCCTTTTTAATCTGAGGAACATGTGCATTGGCTAAATAACTTCTGTGATGGGACAGAGGGGCTCTGCCTTATCAGGAAAATCAGTGTGACATCTGAAATAAAATAGAGTCACAGCTGGAGAGGACTGGGAGGGACCTCATTTAAATAAGATCACAAAACTGAACTTGGAAATCTCCGAGTTATATCTTCATCTGATGTCAGGTGAGGCTGGAGACAAGGAAGACGTGCTGATACACACCACCAGCTGATAGAGACTGGTGTGCCTACCTGGACTGGAGACTGGCTGCACAGCATGGTGGAAGACGCTGCAAGTACTCTGTGACACAAAGACACTTTTTAGACACCGGTCTTGCTCCCACAAATAACAGCATCCCCCCTCTTTCTAAGTATTTGCTACTTAACACCCCTTTACGTGCTTTACATCTCTCATTGTGCATTTTTTCAATGTGAAAAGCCCTTGGTGTATCCTTGAGTTAAATGTCTTCAGAATTCTCTTGAAATAAACACAGGATCAAATAGAAATCCTCCTTCACGCAGAGAATTCAAACAACTTTCCTTCTGCAGCTCACCAGATTAACTTTATATTCCTACCACAAGCCTCGCGTGCACCAAAACCAAACACAACTTTTCTCTGCTAGATCGCTGTCATTAGCTGAACCCAAGGCAAAGAAACTATCGCTCACAGCCATTCACCAACTATGGAAAGGAAAACAGCACCCAGATCTCAAAGACTGAGCTACTCACTGAACCACATTGGGCTTTCCCCTCTCTCAGCAACCTGAGGGCTGCAGGCTTGGGCACTGGTGGAGTCTTGGGGAGCTAGGGAGGGACCAGCACGTCTAGTCAGGCACACTCACATATTTCATCGCCACACTCTGTCCTCTCTCACAGTTACCCTTAAAACACCTGAAAAGACATACATAAACAACTCTGCTAAAGTGTGATCCTTGGTAACTCTCACAAGCCAGATGCACGTTAATCTCTCAGGAAAAACCCAGCATATGAAGAGTATTGCTCTCTTCAGTTTCCAGTTAGGGATAAAAATTCAACTTAGCATCTAGACTGAAGATATGAGGAGATTACAATTAAACTCATTGCTCTATGAACTATCCTAAACACCGAAATCTGTGATACAAATACTGCCTGCTACATATATTGCAAAATAAGTTGCTTTTAAAATAGAAGAGTTATTTACCTGGCAGCAAAAGAAAACCCCACTTAGCTTCAGGTCTGGAAAAAACCCAAAGACACCCTAAATGCAGAGTGCTCTGTAGTCAGAAGTCTTCATCAACTAGTGCGCGCTCACACACACACACACAGACACACACACTCCCACCTCCGCACAGTGCCAACCGGCAGCAAACACTGATCTGCCGCCCCTCTCCTCACAAAAAAACTGCTCCCAGGGTTAAGTAAAGGTGTGCTTTGGTGAAGAGAGTCTCCAACTGAGGAGCTGGAAAGTTACCACACAAACAAGCAGAACAAGAACTGCTCCAACACGGCTCAACCACAAACATCAGGCAGAGAAGAAGAAGCATGCTTTCCCCTTACCTATTGCTTAGGTTAAAACACTGAGCAGTGCCTTTAGAGAGCCTGGGCACTGGGACCCAAAGGGCAGAGGACTTTCAGCACAGTCACACAGCAAAAGCCATCTTCCCCCTGTCTCTTAGCACAGTGCAAGTCTCCAGCAGCTCAGCTTTCCAGCTGCAAACATCTCATTAGACTAATGCATTCAGCACAGGCAGAAAACTCGATTTACCATAGCTACAGCAATGAATTTCCATTAAGATGACAGCTTCAACCACATCATGTCCGGAAAAGCAGCCAACCACTGCCTTTTAAAGAACGCACACATTTTACACGCAGAAAATGAGGCCTGCGCATCGGATTTCCTTTCTCTCCACACTGAGAAAAAAAAAGCCACTTCTTTTTATTTCAGAAACTCCGCAAGCTGAAAGGTAAAGGCATTTGGACTCTTCCCCCGCCTTCCCTCCCCCCGCAAATAGTAGTATCTTTTGCAATAACGTGCATTGGGCTTCGATGAGCAGAAGGGGTGTTCGCAACATTTCTGGTTTCGCTACCCCTCCTCCGTTGCCATGGAAACCGGAGTGTAGCATCAGCCCTTTGTCCCACTCCTGCAGCAGCCTGGCCTGATGCTGAGCTTATGTGATGCCATGGATGGGAAGGACCAGTCACTTTGTTTTGGATTATTTACATGGAAATCAGGGAATTATGCTTGGGACCTTTTAGCCTGCGACACTACGGGTGTGTGTACAGCATTGCTCATTCACACACTTACGCACCTGTACACACTGTGGGTAATTTTATGGGTATGGCCAGGCAATGATTTCCATAGTATGTAGAAATATCAATTATCACACCCATGTCATGGCATTTGGGCAGCATGTGGGAGCAGGTTTTCTGCTGCATTTCTAGTCACTCATCACAGAAGGCACCAGGTCTTCCTTCATTTGTCACAGCACTAGCAACACTTGCCCCACTTCCACCCCCTCAAGAAAAAAATCAGTAATAAATGTAATAAATAATGATCATAATAATCCTGCCATGCTCCATTGATGGTGCTATATCAAATTATCCCAGCAAAGGGGTTTGTTGCAGTTGTTTGCAAGTGTTGCACAGCTCCCCACTGTCCACTTCACATGCTCACATATACTGTGCCTTGGTATTTATTGCAAGCCAAAACATGTTCCTTACCTGCCTTTGCTTCCACTTCTGTGAATAACTCACCAGACAGGCTTGCAGCCATGGTCACTGGTTCTGCTAGTTTCATGGCCCCTGCACACTTGTTTTGGCTACCCTGGTTTTACAGGTTTTTGGGGAGTTGCTTTCAACTTGTCACCACAGATGACAAGATGAATGTTAAGCCTGTTATATGTACCAAATAAGAGGAGGAAATTGAAGGAAAGTCAGATATTGGACTGTTTGCCAGGGCCATGTTGGTACCCTTCGCTGATGGCAGGGAGGACGTCGAGTACCTGCCCACCCAAGACTGAAAGCAAGGTGAGAAGTTCAGTCTCATACTCATACTACCAGTTCCTTGCAAGCACAATAAGGTCAGGAGGATGGCTGGTGTGTTTATTTCTTTCTTAAAATCATGGCTAGAGAAAAACTTTGTATGTTTAAAGAAAAAAAAAAAGTTTGGAGAACCATGAGAAACAAGACAACGTCTGTTTTGGTTTGGGTTTTTTTCTGCTTGCATTGCCATAAACTTAACAGACTTTGTAGGTGTGATAAGATGCATTATCAGCACAAAATTGGAAAAACGTTTTTTCTGTCTTCAACTACTGATGTATAAAGTCCATGGTACTTGCAGACACACTGAGTAAGGAGGTATCCAAGTCCTCCTCAGCCCAGCCTTCATTCTGGTAAAGTCCTGTAATCCCCTTTTCTTCCTCTTCTCTTTTTTTTGAAAAAAATCAAGGTCAGTAGACCAGTAATCATGGATTCCTATACCAGAATAAAATGGAGGGAACTGCAGCACCGTGCAAATTCCTGTTTATGTTCCCTAGTAGGATAAACGTGAGAAGTATTAGTGATTAAGAAAAATCATGACAGAATCTTTTTAAAAGCCTGCCTGCATTTTAAGCTGTTTAAAATTTTGAGCATGAGTCTTAGCCATCCCTGTCATTTCACATCACCTCAGCAGATGTGTTGCTGCTGTGGCTTGTCACACCCCGTGCTGTTGGTTGTGTCACACCACGTTACCGATGTCATCTAGCATGGGCAGGCTGGCACAACAGCACAGCACTGAGGCATCCGACGCAGCTTCTCACAGAAAGGAAAAATGGTATTAATACAATGCAACACAATAGCAAAGTGCTGGGGAGGGGATTGGTGATTTTTCTTTCTCACCACTGTTGTTAATGCCACACATAATTTTTCAGGCCTCGAACCAGCCAAGTCCCTGATGCTCTGGGAGCAAGTTTGTTCGGTTAAGGACTGCAGAATCCTTTGGACTGTGCTCTTTGCAGGGCCTATTTGACAGTCTCAGATTTAAAGCTTAATTTACAGAGTCTTGAATTTTGGTTCATCACATAAATCTGGTCTGGAGGGTAGCTTAGCTTATGACCAAAAGTAAGAGAGAAAGAGATTAGAGGAATCGTTTGAATCATTTACATCTGCCATGAAGTCAAATGGAAGGCTCATTTCCAGATCCTGGACTCCACGAGGGAGAGATCCAGGACAGTTTAGGGGAACAGTCTGTTTGTGTGCTCATGGCACACTCACACAATGTTGGGCTCCATGGGAGCAGCCATGATCATCTGCTGATGGCTTCAACCTAAAGGTGGCCCTTCCAGTTCGAGGCTTGCCCACTCCATTCTCCCATGTGCCAGACTGCATGGTGAGGGAGAGATGGAGAAGGTAGAGGGGTTTTAAAATCACTGCCAATTAAAACTGCCCACCAAACAACAGAAACATAGTTGAGGGACATATCCATTCGCTTTGTTTCCAAACAGACATGAAAAAGGTGACAAAGTGGAAGAGGGGAGAAATAAAGTCTTGTTTACCTTAGGCCTCTGGTGTCAGCTAGCTTAAAAAAATGCTAAAATATTGTCCTCTGTAGGCATGGGATTTGCAAATGAAGATGACACTGCAGAGGAAGCTAAAGGATCGCTGCACAGAGAGGCAGGCAATAGCAGGCAAGGAGCATGACTGGGGTCTCCTGCCTCCTGTCGCATTCCCTGACTATTTGAACCATCGGCCATCATCCATCTGCATAAATTTTTTCAGCAGAGATCTTTTTCATTGTGTCCTCCAACCTCCTCCATGCTCTTTTCATCAGTGTCCAGATGTTTGTCTGTCACTTTGTTTGTACTGACAATTCTCAACTCTTCCCTCCTCTGATTGTGCTCACAACCTCCTTTGAGCAGAATCAGATCCCAGACACCTGAGAGAGGCTCTTGGGGCAGACAATGGCACCATAAAGGGCACATTTTAAGGACTGGCTGGGTGGTGGCTGGTTGTCCAGGATTTGCATTGAATTGTTCAGAGCTGGATTAAACACTATCTCACCTGGTCATGTAGGTACAAGGGCTTTGCTTCTCTGCGTTCAGACTTGTTAGATATTTTTCTATGCCACCGATATATATTTTTCCCCTGGCTGCTTCAAGTCACACCTGAAAAAGCAGCAGCTACACCAAAACCTGGCCATGCTGTCTGCTGTGAACTCCTCTTTTGCTAGCGATGTTGGCTGAGGTAGTGGGTGCCCATCACAATCCATAAGGATATGGGGAACAGGTATAGGAACAGCTACTATTCCCAGGGTAATATCTGTAGATGCCCTGAAATGCCTTCAAAAGGGACCAACCCACCTACTCTTGCTGAACTACCCTAGCCATTTTGGACTGAGGATAAGCTTGGTCATTGCCTGGGTTCTCACAGTGAGGGACAAGCACCCCAGAGAGTTGTCACCCATGCAGGAGTGTGCTGGATCCCAATCTTGTGCTGTCATCCCTCTGCAGTCAGGGCTGCCTGGCACACCAGCCCCTGCATCCCCATGCCACGTGGGAAGGTACACAGCACTTTGCTGCTCTCCATCCACCAACAACACTAATAAACTCCTGCAGATAGTCATTTTATTTCAAGCATTACTCTATAATTTAAATAATTCGATTCTTTAAACAATTACATTCAATTACCTTCAGATTTCTGTGAAATCAGAAAGCATTCAAAGTGAGAAATGAAATTAAATATCCTGAAACAGCCCAGGTGTATGCAGTCCTACCCACTATTTGAATAGAAGATGAGCAGGGACAAGGGGGCTTGGAGCACATCTTTCTGCCACCAGCAAATGCCTCATCATTTCACCCCATCAGTCACCGCTGCACAGAAGGCAGCAGGGGGTCTTTTGGGGCAGTTGCCTGCCCAGGTTATGCCCTGTATGTGATTTTCCCCTACATCTTTATTAGGCATTTCAGTTTAACAAGATTTTTACTTATAAATCTTTCTAGATGCTGAATTGATCTTTTGACACCCACCCCAACCCTCTGCAATCCCTTCATGCTTGCATAGACAGAGTGGGTTAAGGTATGATGGGTTCTGGTTAAAAGGACTGAATTTAAACAATTACCTTAATTACAAGAGCAGTATCATCTTTCAAGCAAGTGGGTCTCCGGGGATCGCAGCTGCTGAAAAGGCATTTAAGATTCATAAACGTTTGAAAAGAAGCAGTGAGAGGGGATGTGACTCCAGCCACTGCTCGGTGGAGGAGGTAAGGTGGGATAGCAGCACCTAGGCAAGCAGGAAAACCCCAGGTTGGTTGGAACCCACACAACCTGCCAAGCCTGTCCCTGAATGTCACCTTTCATTTAGGCATGTTGCTAAATACGAATAAAGCCTCAGAGACTTCACTGATGCACTCTAGCAATTTGCTCAGGGGGTTAAGCTGAATATTAAGCCCATGCCTGAGTGTGCTCCAGAAGAGGCAAAGGGAACTCCCAAATAAAAGCCTGGCAGCGGCCTGGATGGGCAAGAGGTGGCAGGCCAGATTCCCTTCCCACTCAGACTCCTATCCAGCCCAGTCTGCTCTCACCAGATGCCCTGCAGCTCCCTGTGCTCCCCAGGATGGGCTTCAAATGGGCTCTGCCTCCTCCAACCCTTGTCACAGCCCTGCAAGGCACCCAGCCACCTCCCTGTCCCGATTCACTGCTGGTTTCAGGACACAATTATTTCCCAAATCACTAAACATCAGGAACAGCTTTGTAATTTGCTTGGTTCTTTATTACATTTATTGATTTTAAAATATTTTAACACCTCATTTATTGCTGTGTTAAAGAGCTTGGAAAGGCAATAAAGTCAAGCAGCATCCTTAGCGATAATAGAAATAATCCTTTGAGCTATAGAAATCACACCTCCTCCCTTCCCCTCTCAGCTTATTTCAAGCAAAATCCTAAAAACTACAGTATCCAAAAGGCTGAACACCCAGGTAAAATCCCCTGCAACCACAACAAGCAGATACAATAAGGTGCAATAAGCCAAAACTCCAGAGCACCAGAGCAACTTGCTGCAGCTAGGAAATGAAGAAGACTTACTAATCCCCCTTGTTTGATGCACTTGATACATATGGTCATGCTTTATGTGTCTGTTCATATGACTGAGGTGACTGGCCAAGGCCCATCTCTGTCCACCACCAGCAATGATTCTAAAACAATTCTGTGCCTCTAGGTCCAGCATAAGGAGGTTGTGTTGATACCAGCCGGGACGTACCACACTAACTTGCTTCTCTGCAAATGTTTTGTAATGACGCTCCCCTGAGACCCAGTGTGCAGCAATCTGCAGAGGCAGAGCTGAAGCGACCAGGCTGGCATGCACCTGTCCCCAACACAGAAATATAACAGAAACAGCAATCTAATCTAAATCCTGGAGGAAATAGTGCTGAAGATGCAAGGCAAGGTGGTGATAAGGATTGATGTGTGCCACAGACACCTAAGGGGGGATGGGAGAAGGTGAAAGCCAAAAAAACCATTCGCAATCAAGTTTCAGTCCCAAAAAATTCTTAATAACTACAGTAAGAAGAAAACTATGCTTGCACTACAGCTCCTCCCTTGCAGCCACCGCTCCCCGTCCCACAGAAAACCACTCTCCCCCAGACTGAACACTTGCTCACACATCAGAAGCAGAGGGAACTGAGGTGCGATGGTGCCATCTCCTGACTGCTGCCAGAGGAGTGCTGCACCTCACTAGCTGGGGTGGGCTCAGCTGCCACTCTCAAGCAAAACTCATCAGAGAAAAAGGCATTAATAGCAATTTTGTATAAAGAAATTTTATATAACTGGCCAAGTCCAGCAGATTTGATTTTTCTCCATGGCTAAAAGAACAGCGAAGATATATGTCTCTATATAAGCTATGTTTGCACACTCCCTTTCCTTAATTCAATGGAAAAAAACCCACTTGCTATCCAAATTCACTGTAATTATCTCTTTTCTTCTCTTGGCAAGGGCTATTTTTAGTCAATACACATGCCTAGTCATACTATAACATATCTATTTTTTAAATTACATATGCCAGCATAGTTTATGGATTTTAATTAGTCGGGAGTTGGATAGCCATCAGCAGTCAGGAGCTGTATGTTGTTTGCATACAAACTCAGTTGAAAAACTTCCCCACACAGCATCTGCTTGTACAATGAGGAGGGGCAGAGTCTCCTTGGCAGCCAAACCTTGGGACTATTTAGAGCCTGTTGAATAGTAATTGTGATCCAAGGGCTCAAATGCCACTGTTCGAATGGCATGAGGTTTAACACAGCCAAATGCCGGGTCCTGCACTTGGGGTGCAACAACTCTATGCAGAGCTACAGACTAGGAGAAGTCTGTCTAGAAAGCTGCCAGGAGGAGAGGGACCTGGGGGTGTTGGTCGAACATGAGCCAGTAGTGTGCCCAGGTGGCCAAGAAGGCCAATGGCATCCTGGCTTGTATCAGAAACAGTGTGACCAGCAGGTCCAGGGAGGTTATTATCCCTCTGTACTTGGCACTGGTGAGACCGCTCCTTGAATCCTGTGTTCAGTTCTGGGCCCCTCACCACAAGAAGGATGTTGAGGCTCTGGAGTGAGTCCAGAGAAGAGCAACGAAGCTGGTAAGGCGGGTGGAGAACAGGCCTTATGAGGAACGGTTGAGAGAGCTGGGGTTGTTTAGCCTGGAGAAGAAAAGGCTGAGGGGAGAGCTTTTTGCGCTACAACTACCGGAGAGGACGGAGCTGGACTCTTCTCCCAAGTGACTGGGGACAGGACAAGAGGGAATGGCCTCAAGCTCTGTCAGGAGAGGTTCAGGCTTGGCATTAGGAAAAAAAAAAATCATGGAAAGGGTCATTGGGCACTGGCAGAGGCTGCCCAGGGAGGTGGTTGAGTCACCTTCCCTGGAGGTGTTTAAGGCATGGGTGGATGAGGTGCTGAGGGACATGGTTTGGTGATTGATTGGAATGGTTGGACTGAATGATCCAGTGGGTCTTCTCCAACCTGGTGATTCTATGCTCTTCACTTGGAGGAGAGAGGGGGGTTGGGTAGAAGAAGGTACTTCAGTGATGAGCACTTCTCTTCTCAAAAACCCTACAGATGGGCACATGGGACAGGTGTCCCTCCTCTGGCAGTATGTCCAAATGCCACATCCAACACTGGTTGCACAGGGTGGTTTCTCTGGCCAGGGCACACCATGCATATCCCCAGGCTGGAGCCAACACCCAGGCAGCTCTCCACAAATACCTCAGAGTTCAGTAACAGCTGGGAGAGACACCCGGAACACCCAGTACGCTGCTGAAGGGAGTGGTACCTTTAAGTAGAGCCCTGGAGCAGTGCTGTCCTGTTGCCCCAGTGAAGTGCCACTGGGCAGTCACCCTGGCAGCTGTGGCTCCTACACACACATTTGCCTTGCTAACCAGGAGAAAGTGGCTACATTTCTTGGTCATAGAACACTTAAAAAAAAAAAAGAAGAGATCACAAATGTTATCAAAGTCTCTTCATTCATTCATTTGCAAGGAGGACCTGTATTTGGATTTTATTTTACTGGTATACTTCAGTATATTTTATTTACAAAGCATCCCAAAGTCAAATGAAATACAGAATCTGAATATTAGAATACAGGTTTTGTAGTCTTTCATCCACATCCAACTCTGCAATGATTTGTCAGATCCTGTCACCAGCGAGCAATAAGCTGACCTAGCAAAGGAGGTTTAAACTTTACAAGTGGCCTCTGGTCTATGCAAATGGGACAAATTTCGGCTGTGGAATAGATGCCAATAGAAAAAGAAGGGAAAAAAAATCCAGAACCAAAACATACTTCCCCGTTGTTTCCTGAGCAAGCTGCTTAATTGCTCACATGCTAAAATTCAGAAATCACACTATAGTTATACTAAAACTACAGAGAGAGGAGACCTCATTGCTCTCTACAACTACCTGAAAGGAGGTTGTAGAGAGGAGAGAGCTGGCCTCTTCTCCCAAGTGACACGGGACAGGACAAGAGGGAATGGCCTCAAGCTCTGTCAGGGGAGATTTAGACTGGAGATTAGGAGGAAGTTTTTCACACAAAGGGTCATTGGGCATTGGAATAGGCTGCCCAGGGAGGTGGTTGATTTGCCTTCCCTGGAGGTGTTTAAGGCACAGGTAGATGAGGTCTTGAGGGACATGGTTTAGTGTTTGATAGGAATGGTTGGACTCGATGATCCGATGGGTCTCTTCCAACCTGGCGATTCTATGATTCTATGAAAACTAATCTAATTTTTAGTGGTGATTTTTTTTTTTAATAAAAGGCTTGATTTTGGGCTTTTCCTTATATTTTTCTTCCTCTGCTATTTTGACACTTCCATCATTTTTGAGGGTGACATGATATATGTACAGAAAAGCCTTGCCTGTGTCTAACAAGCTGAATTATTTTATCATTACCCAGCCTACAAGCTCATATCTACACAGGCCTGGATTACAAAGGCTGGTGTCAGCCTCCATATAGGTAGTGTTGTAATATTTAACACTGAGCACTTACTTTGGTGTTGTTTTAATTGCCTTTTTGCAGCAAACACAAAGACTGAGGTGGGCAGAACTGATCAGGCAGCTGACAATGACCTATGCTGCTGCCCAACGTTGACACCCCAGGAACATCTCACAGGCACCACTATCAACGACCTTTTGGGAAAAAATATTAGAGACATATCAAGCAGGGCTACTGTTAGTGTTTATGCTGCAAGGAGGCAGTGGACTGAACAGATTAAGTTGCTTTCATCCTGACTATTTTTCTTATAAGTCTTCTGTTCCTGTTGAGCTTATAATACAGATGTTCTCCCTTGCCTTGCCACCCATTCCCTCTTACTTTTAGCGCTTGGCTTGTCTCATTGCTTCCAAAGTGCTCAATGAAGCATGCTACCTGCTTCTGTGTGCCCAGCAGAGCCAGCTCTGGTGTCACCACAGTGGGGACATCATCATCGTTATCACATGAGGAGCAGTAGCACCTGGCCATCCCCCACCAACATCCTCTTTCCAAAACCAACAACCCTCTAAATGATTGGGGTCCATTGTCCCAACTTCTACAGTTGCCAGGCAAAAACGATAATGGTAGGGGAGGTTCCTCACTCACCCAAAATAGCCCAACCCCCTGCTCTGGGACCCAGGGGCAAAGGGTCTCTTAGGAGTTACAGGGTGGAGGACAAGCAGGTGACATGAGTCACTTGAACCCCACTATGTCATCCAGCCCCAGCTGCCCTGCCTGACAGCCTCTGAGTCTTACAAGCTTGCTGAGACATCAGGGAACGTTTTAAAGCAGTTTGTGCCATGAAATAGAGAGCCTGTGTATAGAAGTCTCCTTATTTTAAATCCCTGGTAACTTTTAGCATACATTCTATATATTAAATGTTAATTTGAATGTAAAATATAATGGGCCAGCTTTTCATCATCTAAATGAACTATTCAGCTCCAATTGCAATGAAGGAGAGGGGAAAAAATAAAGAACCAAATACACCTAACAAACTTACATCAGGAGGGAATCATAAAAAGATACTACCAAGATAAAACCTTATGTGAGGAAGTTAACTGCGAAGAGTAAATCCTCATAGCTCAAGAAAGTGTACCTGTAGGCAGCAGTGCCTTCTGCCATGTAGCATCTAAGAGAAGCTAACAATATAAATGATGTTGCTCAGATTGTCTCACAATGGGAAGCTGCCACTCATGAGCTGCACACAGGACCAAGACAGCAACAGGCTCTCTTGCATCTGAATTGACTTGGAGGGACCTGAACAGCAGGATGGCTTGAAGGGATCAAATGTCCAATGCAAGCAAAATGAAGTAAGAACTATTACATTTAATTTGTTCATTTCAAAAGATAGAAGTGATTGTCACCTAGGCCTCCAAATCTCACCACCCTGTCTGTTTTGCAGCATTATAACCTAATTTCAGCTAACGTGATTTACACATAATAATTAATGGAGCTTCAGTGGTAAGGAAATCGGTCATTCGAGTTTAATTCACTGCACATACATATATTAGAAAGCATAAATTCCACAGCTATGATCTGGGCAGGGAGAAAGGGTTGTGTGCTGGGAAGAAAATAAAATGCCCAATAAACATAGTGCCACTGGCCTTCCATACTTGCTGCTCCAGAAGCATCTCCTCAATGGGAGAACAACATGCAAATAAATCATAGAATCATAGAATGATAGAACAACCAGGTTGGAAGAGACCCATCGAATCATCGAGTCCAACCATTCCTATCAAACGCTAAACCATGTCCCTCAGGACATCTCAGCATGTTTGCTTAGACACAGGAAGGCAAAATTCCTGCTGCCACTTCTATCTTGTTTCCCACCTCTAGGAAACATCAGCCTGACATATTGGTGAGTATGGTCTACCTCAGATCCCTGCCTATGCTTGGGGTGTGCATCCCCACTGGAGAGAGCAGTGGGTTAACGGGATGTAATATCACAGGGCATAGAGGCTACAAAAGACACTGCACCTGTGGCATACAAACAACTTCAGTGATGGAAAATCATGTCTAAAAGCCAGGACAACCTTTTGTAGCAAGCGCAGCATTGTAGAATTTCATTTTCAGCCACCTTAAGTTAAGGGTGGTATCACACCAACCTGGCTTTTGGAGTATCTAATAGCCATGGCCCATGCAAAGCCAAAAGCAAGGCCTGGGCAATCCTCACTGGGCAATGTGGGACCAGGAATGCCTCAGTGGCATTGGAGGAGATACCTGCAAGACACCTACCTTTTCTAGGGTTTCTCCCCAGAATGCCTCCAGCTTTATGCCATGAAGAACCTAGCTATGTTGCTTGCATAAAAAGGAAAGCACTCACATCTTATTTTAAAGTAAAGAAAATTAAAGAATTGCTCAAGGTAATCTGTGCAGCCTCCTTTGTGGCAATTAATTCCACATGTGCAATGCAACTATAACCTTTTCCTTGTTTAATTCTTAGAGCCAGCACAGTCACGCTATAGCATGGTTATACATGGAAGGTTTACACACAGCTAAAGGTTGAAAACGCTTCCTGACTCAGCATGCATTTGAAACTAAAATCTAGGTTAAAGTGTATGCAACTTGGCTTATAAATATTATCATTAGCTTTATAATCTATTGTGCTAATTAGACTTATTAATAGGCTTCATTGCCAATAACAGTTCTGTTAAACTGAATGATATGTAATTTTGGCAGGAAATTATTTCTAACAACTAAATAGTGTCTGTGTGGGCTCAAATTGCCTTGTAAAACAAAACATTGACAGGAAAGAAATGAAGTGCAAGTCATGAACATCACCCAGATACACAGTGTGTGCAAATTTGGTATCCAGGCTAGAGATCAGCACTGCACACAAGTCACCCAAGATTCTCTTCATTTTGTTCCCCTGCTTGCTAAGGCCCCAGTACCCCACAGCCAACAAAGTACTTGCCTACCTTACAGGATAGAAATGAGTTTAAGCACATTCAATCTCAAATCCAGCACTTGGGCCTTGTCTGTGACAAACGCTAAGAAAAGAGAGTGCCACCCCCTTGCTCAGATTTTAAAGACGATACTGCCAGGGACATTTTTAAATGTGCCTCTGCACGGAATGTAAAACTGTGGATGCCCATAATGCAGCCCAGATTCCCCGTAAATCAATTCTTTGAGGTACGAGTATCCTCGCAGCAGAACTGCCTAACATATCTAACTTTGCAGAGCCTAAAATGCAGCTGAACTGGAGATACCATTACACTGCCCACCTTATGCAAATACTCTTCCAAAAACTAATAGTGCAAAGGTACTTTTAAGGCTAAAAACAGACCTATTAACACCCTTATTCCTGCTACAAAAAGTGAGCTCTACCTTTCCTTCTCTGCTAGTTGAGGCTTTTTTTTTTTTAATAATGAAAATAATTTAAATAATTCCTATCTTAAAATGGGCTTCCTTCAGTGTAAATGAAGATTCATTGAAGAGTTTGGAAGAAACACACACCCCTCCAGATAAACAGATATAAAAACAGAATATGTAATAGAAACAGAAGAAAGTTACATCTTCACCTTCCCGCTCTGAAACTGGGAAAACAAACCAAACCTACAATTCAGAAGCAGCTTGGTATTCCTGGAAGATTCCCAGACTTTCCTGAAGAATCCCATGCCCTTGCCTCCCCCTGCTGGAGCTTGGCCTGGAACTACACCCGGTTGGTGGAAAAAGCGTCTTCTCTATCACTTCAGAGCTTTCCAACTCACAAGACATTCGTAATTTAGAGAAGACTTACCAGTGCCTTGCAGAAGCATAACTTCTAGTCATCCTGCAGCAAAGGAAAAATGAAGTTTCCTTTAATATTAACGAACATCTGCCAACATTTTGGCAGGGTGGGAGCTCCAAATCATTTACACAACCCCACACTGACTTTTACAACTTGTTCCTTTTACCTACTCACACCAACTCCAAATTTACTCCATACTTCAAAAAAATAGTGGTTTTCTGCCCTAGATCCAATTCACAGTACTGGCACCTATGAATTTCAAGTTAGTGCACCCCATGTTTGGACATGGTTTAGTGTTTGATAGGAATGGTTGGACTCGATGATCCGATGGGTCCCTTCCAACCTGGTTGTTCTATGATTCTATGTCCACACACAAGGTGGGCCATAAAGAGCAGGGCCAGTTGCTTTGCATCACCTCCTTGCCTATCATAGCCAAGTCCAAATTTTAATCCTTGCAAGTGGTTTCTGGAAGGTAGCTGCAGCATCTCCACTTGGGTAGACACTTCAGCTGTGCACATACCTGCTCTCATCTAGAACAAAAGGTTACCAAGAGTATGACAGCATAAGGGCAAAAATAAATCTGTTCACACTGAACACAGTACTAGATGCTTCCAAACTATACTTGGGCCACTACTGTTTCAGGTGTATAGCAGCAAATTAGATTTTATTTCTACATTTTTTTAACTCTTCAGTTACTATTCCAGAGTTTCAGAAAAGTGTGAGTTCAGTTGAATTCAATCCTAAACCCCATCAAAAATCAACACACATACAACAGTAAACACAAAATGTTGCCTCTACCCCTAAAGTTTTACCTACTATGTTAGCAGCTGTTCAAGACAGTTACTGAATCTTTGAGTGATAATTTAAATTGCTCCCCAAAAAAATGGTTATTAATGGTCACACCACACAAGAGATCAAGTAAGAGTTCAGTAATGTAGCAACACTCACAGGAGTTGGATATCCACAGCTAGGGTTTTTAATTGGGAGAAGCTCTTAAATAACCACTAGCCCCATTTTTGCATGTCTTGAAAGTGGTGCAAAATGGTGCACAATATAGCTTACATTTTTAGAAGAGGAAGTATCAGCATTCTTTACATTATGAAGGTTTCCAATACCACTGCAATTATTTTCCTCACATCTTCAATTAAATTACCTTGACTATACAGGAGACCCACATTCAACGTAGTATTAGACGTAGTCTTTGTGAGGCCAATAGAATTTCCCTTTGCTTGCAGGCTTTCAGTGTAATCCCATTTGTCAGCTTCCGTCTTTAAGAAGAAAACACTTCAGTTTTCAGACCAAGGACATTATTCTTTCTTCTTCTTTTTTTTATATCACTTCAGTGCATTCACATCTTACAAGTATCTACCTCAAATTTTAATAGTAAAATTTAGGGATCAGTAGTCAGAGCATTCTGACCTACCATGCTCTTATTACCAATTATATCTAACAATAACCACTTCACAACTTTGAACAACCCCAGAAGTTCACAATGAATTGTTCTGGCAGCACAAGACAAGTTTAGCATTAATTTTGACTACTTCATAATGATTTTGGTGACTACGACTCCTCAAGCATTTCTCTCATCAGTGCTGCATTTGGCTTGAAAGCCTATGGAATGCAACTTGTGGGTTTTTTTAATTGTTCTTTCTCTACTGTAGCAAACAAACTGAAGTTAAAAGGCATCAAGTGTATAAGCCATTTCACTCAAACCTACTCTTCATGCTTTTGAGTTTGAACATCTGATGCTACTTTTGCTTTACAGGTTATTCCTGGACAATGCACTTCAGAAATACTTTGAAAGATGCCATCATCTCATTGAGAACATTTTCAAATTTTATTTGCAGCTATTAGAATTACAAAGAATATAACAACGTAAATTTGCATTTAAAGTGACAACCCTTCCTAAGAAACAAGGTCACAAATTAATGTGCAACTATTCTGGCTTTGGGCAATTTTCACAGGATGGAATTTTCCTCCATGATAACGTCACATTTTATAGCATTGCATTTTCATAGTTCAGTATATAGGAACAGAAATACATCAGTTCCAACTTGCAGAACTCGCATGTATTTCTGAAATATAGAAACAAAACTTCTAATTAACCACTTCCATTTATTTTCTTGAGAGGAAGAAAAGGAAGAATCCTTCCATGGTTTTCGTTAAGTCATGCAATACACTAACAGCCCTGATCCTCTCCTCCCTGAACATACTCTCTAATTGACTTGTTCTTTTATTTAAAAAAAAAAACCAAAACACACCAGTAGGGACAGAATCACTGTCTTATTTACAGCCCTGCAGGAGACTGAGGTAAAAAACTCAGAGATGCACACTGTTACAAACTCAAACAGCATCAAATTGTCCAGTTTATTGATGGGAATTCAAAATTGATACAAAACATGCCCCCTTTGCATGTTGTATTTTACCCTTAAAATGCCTCTGACAGCATCATGTATATTCCCTGTCTAGAATATAGTTTAGCTGTCAGCATGTACTCTTCATAAAGGTATTACACAAAAGCCATCAATTTACATAACATGGTCCCAAAATTGCTTTCAGATATCTTGTTTATCAAAAGACTCAGATCTTCTGCTGATCTGATGAAATAAAGGCTTAAAAATGTTTTAAGCCATTAATAAGTATCCTACAGCAGAGTCAAGAAAGTTTGATTTCCATTATAATCTTGGGCATAAAAAGGCAACAGTCCTAAAAAAAGCAGCCCTCCAGAATGTATGGAATGTGGAAATGGGTATGATGCCAATTTATAATGATCTAGATAAGTAAAACAGATTGTTAAAGCTATGATGATGTGAGTGAGCAGTATCACATCAAAATATTTAATGAATACCACAAAACCAATCAAGATTAAAAGTTGAGCACATGTTGTTTCAGAGATTTGTAATGTCAAATATACCAAAACGTTTTCTAAAAGAAATTTCTAATGCAGAAAAAATTATTTAAAGTTTACTCCTAGCTAACAGTACCTGTTTTTTAAATTGGACCCTAAACTGATCAGACAATACATAGCCCACACTTTTGGACATTTATAATAAAAAAGCTTTTATTTTTCAATTGAAACAAATGCACCATCCTGCACTTGAAGGCTATAATGAGCCATAAGCATATACCAAGGTGTATCAATGGCAACAGATTTGTTTCACCTCCACTGAGAAGTTATATAATGCACTCTTAATCTGTAAAGAATAATTAAACTCAGCCTTCTCAGAGCTTCTGTACTGTATTTCTTGATTATTGTACAGTTCCACTATCAGACCAAGAGTTTGCAGTGTGTGCAGATATTGTAGTCAATCAATAGTATTTTTTAATCATCATCATCCTCCTCTTCCTCTTCCTCCTCAAAACTGTCTTCAAAGCCCTCACTGTCTTCCTGGTCCTCATCACCTTCTATTGCTGTATCCCATTGTGGATGATTTTCTGGCACTGGTTTTGCTTCATGAACTTCCAGCTAGAATTAGATTAAAAAAGGAAAAAGGGGAAAGAGGGTTACAGACAGTACACACAAATTTGGGAAAACAAAAGAAGACACCCCAAAAAAAAAATGACACACAACATAAAACTGACAGTTGAAAAAAGCCCCAAAACAAAAACAATCCTCCTAAAAACCAAAACAAATCCAACAACTACTTCCAGACAAAAAACATGCCAGATTTTTCTCACTAGCTACACATTTCTAGGACTAAGGGCAGGGAAACGGCATGGCAGACCTCAAGGTATAAAGCCAAAGCCAACCATACTGTAGAGATCAAATATGAGAAAATGTGTGTTAGAATACGCAAGCATAGGAAAGCATCACAAGCTGTAGTCTCATGTAATCCATCACAAAATTGTCATTACTGCAATCACATAGAAACTGCTTCTAAGTCCATCCTTGCTACTGCTTTAAAATCAACAGCTTTAATTCTTAAAGGTAACAGGACTTTTTGGGTCATACAAGGTAACATTCAGTATAACACAAAAGTACAACACAACTAAATGTCACCTTCAGTGGTTTAATCTGGTCCAGTCCCATATAAGAATCCGATCTTAAATAAACCGTATACTGATAGTTTCCAGGTTTGCCTGGTGCTGGGAACTTCAGCTCTACCTACAAAAACAGAATGCATGCTGTAAGTTCTTATTGCTTTCAAGTGACACATTAAAACTAGTAACTGAGTATTGTAATGGGCAATAAATACTACTACAGAACTTTTTTTTTTTCTTAAAGAGTTTTATTTTCTTACAAGTCGCACTTCTTTGAAAATCTCTACATAATATATACCCACAGAAGAGACAGAATACCCAAGCACACTACCCTACCTTCCATGAAAGCTGAATAATTGAATGGTATTTTTCCTGAATCAGATCAAAGTAACTCCACATTAAGTACCCACTTTCACCCTGCTGTATGCTTCCTAAATCTCAAAAACCCAAACAGGTTAGACTTACATTCTCAGACTATTTATTTTAACTGTTACTTGAAATTTAACATGAAGTAGTTTCAAAGAACAAAATACATCAAAGAATACTGCCAACGATTGCAGTCTCAGAAGTGTTCATATGAGGTTAATTAATTTGTCACGGCCTCTGCTTTATAGAGGAAAATTTATCTCACATCTGAATAGCTTTAAGAATGGTCATTGTGTATCAATACTGGTTTTCATCAGCTTTTGATATAAGGGGAAACCCCACACATTCTGCAAAGAAACTTGAAAGTTATCTTCAATTATTTTTTCCTTTCTCCATTATCAATTTTCTCAGTTAAAAGGTTATCTACTTTTATTGAGAGTAAAATTTGTTTTCCATTTCAAGATAAGTATGAAAAAAATTAACATCTAAATGTATTTGCATAATATAAGACACTTCAGTAAAGTTTTGTAATACCCCAAAAGATAATTCAAGTACTTTACCTCTTCTTTATCTTTTAGTGTACAAACATGATATGGCATACATATTAGCATCTGCTCCTTACGATCTGCAATATATAGCCACCACCATTCTTGCTTTTCCTTTCATTAAAAAAGAAAAAAAAAAAACACAAAACAAGATTATTGAAGTCATAAAATCATGTCTCTACACAGGTAATTACATTTCAATGGCCCTTAGAATAGAGGCAGAAAGGAGGTGGTTCAGGGGGGCCTTGGGGGAGGGTTTGTCATTGTTTTGTTGGCTTTATTTTTTTTAAACCTTTGGATGGATATGAATAATATACAGTATATACTGCATGCTGAAAGCAATCAGGTTATCACAAATAACTGCTGGTCTCCAAAAACATCATTCTGAAATAGTTCTGAAAGATTGTGGCCAGAGTGGATTAACAAGCAACTTCATGGCACATAATATCACCTTAGTTCCTTCAACAGAAAGTCAACATGGATAAAAAAAGTTGGCATACAAGGCAAGGTACGCCAAAACACAGCTAAAGTTACCAGACTTACTGTGTTCCCAGTAATCAATCTTTCTGCAGGAAAGCAATTTTTGCCCCACTTCTCTCCCCCTCCAGAAAGTGGGATTTTGCTGAAAGTTGGAACTCGGACCTACTGAAATTTCACTTCAAGAAAGTATGAACCACAGGGAATGTTGATATTCATGAAGGACATCCAACAACTGCTGCCTACCACAGAGCTTTCCAAATAGCTACCGGTCTTCAAAGGTCTTGCCACTGCAGGCACTTGAGTGGATTTTCCTAAACTAAATGAAATTAAATGAGTGCAGTCCTTCACAAAGGACAGCAACACTGTGCAAAAAATAATTTATCCCTCAGCTGGAATCAGATTAAGACTATGGTACAGTTCAGCAGCAGACAAACATTCTCAAATGGGAAAGACTGTAGCTCTTAAACATCAACTGCTCTTCATTTAAGCAGTACTCCTTTTTGGTTAACCCTCTGGCATGCATTCTAGGCAAAATCCTCTTTAATAGAAGCTGAAAACTTTCTATTGCAAACAAGTTTAGTACTGCAAAACAAGTTTCCGTTCCTTCACCTCCTGAAGTCTCAAGGGACTTCTTCATATTTATTAAGTATTTTAAAAGATAGGCAATAGTCTTAATCATAGAATCACAGAATCATAGAATGATTAGGTTGGAAAAGACCTTTGAGATCATCAGCTCCAACCGTACCCTGTCTACTACTAAATCTACTACTAAATCATGTCCCCAGGCACCACATCTACTTACCTTTTAAGCACCTCCCTGGGGAGCCTGTTCCAGTGCTTGATAATCCTTTCTGTGAAGAAAGTTTTCCTAATGTCCAATCTAAACTTCCCCGATACAGCTTATGGCCAGTCCTCTTGTCCCATCACTTGGAGGAAGAGACCAATACCCACCTCTATGCAACCTCCCCTCAGGGAGCTGTGGAAAGCAATAAGGTCTCCCTTCAGCTGCCTCTTTTCCACGGTAAAACACCACAGTTCCCTCAGTTGCTCCTCATAAGACAGTATTCAAGATGTCTCCTCACCAGCACAGAGTACAGGGGCAGAATCACTTTCCTGGTCCTGCTGGCCACACCGTTTCTGATACAAGCCAAAATGCTATTGGCTTTCTTAGCCACCTGGGTACACTGTTGGCTCACGTTCAGTCAGTAGTTGACCAACACCCTCAGGTCTTTCTCTGCTGAGCAGCTTTCCAGCCAGTCATTCCCAAGCCTGTAGTGTTGCATGTTTTTTTTGCATGACTCTGCACTTGGTCCTATTAAACCACATCCCATTGGCCTCAACCCATCAATCCAGACTGTTGAGACCCCTCCAGGCAGCCTCCTTACCCTCCAGCAGATCAACACTTCCTCCCGGCACAGCATTTCCAAATTTTACTATTAGCATCAAAATCTTACCCATAGGGAAAAACTCTGCACCTTTTAGATAGCCCAAATGTCAGACTGACCATAAAAAAAGGGCCTGCATTTGTATCAACACGATATTTGTTGTTAACAAATACTGTGCTGACTTACTTACATTTTGGATATGTTTCCATCACTACCAATAGCAAGAAGGTCAAAACTGTCAACTGGATTTTCACTAAAAAAATGCTACAAATAACAGCTGGGGGCAGGAAGAAACACCTCAACAAGTGATATACAATGATTTAATGCTCAAAGGAATCTACAGAGTAAACTCTTCGGAAGTAAAGCTCCCAACTCCGAAGTACCACTGCCTTTTTTTATAGAAAGGACAACTCTGCAGAAGTGCCATTTTCCTCTCTTATTGGGTGGAATTTAAAGTTTATGCCTGTGAGAAACTGGCAAGCTAACAGGCAAGTGGGCAAAATGCCCTTTAACAGATGGGTGCAAGGTTTGGCTTGCCAGGCAACCAGTATGTTCATGAAATTCGAACACCAGGGCCAGTTTCTACCTAAAAATGTCAGAACTACAATCTGTGCACTTTCTGGATCCATGGATGCAGGAGCAGAAGATAATTATTTAGGAACCTGCATAGATTAAAGATGCATCTCTGGCAGAGTAATCGACTGCCTGAAAACTTAGATGGAACAGTGTTAAGGTTGCTTCGTGAGAGCAAGCCTATTGGGCTCAGCCACACTCAAATATCCATAAGCTCTGGAAACAGAGATTTGTATAACTATAACACTTCACACCTAACTCCGCATTTCTGAACTGGCCATAACAACAATACAAGTCATAGCCTAAATCACGGATGAAAAACAACCAGGGAGTAGTTACAGGTTCTGTTCTTCAGGCACTGCAATTCAACCACCTGAACAAATTCCAACTGCAGCTACAGCACTGAGTACAGTTGCATTCAACTTTCAGGGTAACAGTGAAGAAAAGTTGGAAAATTTATAACTGCAGTACCATGAGATAACATGTCTGTATGTTTCAAGTTTAAGCATTCAGTTCAGCCCTAAGCTTTTTTTAGCATGGTAGTTCATTTAGGTTTTATCATTAAATCCATCAGCAGCTTGGTGACATACAGCTGAAGCCTGAGCCACTTTGTACAGAGTTAAGAGAAGTCTTCAAAGGAACACTTAGTGCAGAAAAAGAGAAATATGAATAGTTAGTGGCCCTGTGGCACAGCATATTTTCACTGTTTGAGCTTAGACTGATGACCAAAGCCAGCTGCCAGTACAGCAAGGAGGTATTAAGACCCTGCTGCCTATTAGACATGATTTAAGGCAGCCAGAAGAGCAGAATGCCAGTACATCTTTGTTATGATGGTGTACTGCTGGAAGCTGCACTGAGAGACAGGAGAGTGCCTAACAGCATCAGGAAAATACAGGATTAAGATCAGCTTTTACAAAACTAAATACCATGCAGCCACACTAAGCAATTTCTTTGGTATATTTGTATATCTTGTTTGGCTCCTTAGCAACAGGTCTTGCTTCCCACATTTTGCTTTCTAATGATGACAGAATTCAGTAAAAAACAGCAGGAACAGTATGATCACGAGTACAGGGACAGCAGAGTATGCTTTGCACACACAAACTGTCAGGATACAGACAGAGAGCCCGGGGGACTGAAAAGAAGTAGGAAAGTATACAGTGTCTTTTTCTCATGTTTTCCTGTTCCTCCTCATCTCAATTGCCTCTTTTAAATCACAAGTAGAAGGCTTGCAACCCCTCCCTGTTACTGAAAGAGCACAACAGGAGAGAAGAGATCCTAGTCAGACTGCAGGGAAGCAAAGGAAACCATCTGAAGCACTGGCCTGGAAAGAAAGAGTGTCCAAATACTCCCTCATCCTGTTTCCAAGCCTGGTGGCCCCCCAAAACTTATTTGTTCAGAATACAAAATGTATGCTTTTAAAAATCCCATCTTTCGCAAGGTTTCATTGTGATAATGGATGTTCAGACATCTACCAAGTGGTTAGCTGTTTGTGTAACAACTGACACACCAGAACATACTTTCAACACCAAAGGCTGCTGAAAAGACAGCTCAGTCTATCTATTATACTGAGTCACCACTCAAATACATCTCATTCGGACACCCATCACAACCAATCTTGTATTTTTGAGCTGTATAGGAACGACTGTTCCATGATTGGCTTCCAGACTACACTGTGGTAGAAAGACTGCTTTGCCAACCCTCTCCATCTTCCACAGCTGCATACTGTCTTGCAACTACACTGTTCCATTGAGACTTGAAGTCAGACACTAACCCAAAAAGATCTGCTGAATCAAATGACCCCCAAACTCTCATCATTACTGTTAACACAGGAGAGACCTCCGCCTCTACACCCAGGCACTTGCAGTCAGATAAAGAGCAAATACTCTACCCTTAACTCTAATACAGAGACACCGCTGTGCTTCATATTCCATAGCACAAGAGAGAAGAAAATTACTATAGCTTAGATCCCTAAAAGGCAAGCATTATTACCATCAAAAAGAAACTGTAAATTCCATACAAGTTTGCAAGTCTCTGGGAACTGGATAGAAAGAACAACACGTTAAGAATTTTTGGGAAATTATATGAAGGAGTTTAAGAGTATTTTATAAATTGAGGCTTTAAAATTAAGATTAGCAACTTTAAGTACTAGATACTTTAATAAGCCCAGTATTCACTGTAAAATTATGAAAAGAGTAAGTAATTTGTAGTATATTCTCATGTTTCACAACTTTAATGCTTTCTACTACTAACCTCAGGGAAAAAAAGACTGTAAACAGGATGCGTTATCTTCGACTTCGTCTCAAGAAGGGCTCGCTCCTTTCTCTGTATACTTTGCTGTAATTCTTGCCATTCCTGTTAAAGAAAAGTTTAAAGAGTAACTGTGCGTTAGGTGTCTTTTGCATTAAAAAAGCACATGGAAATGATACATGTGACAAGTTCTTGCGCTACACTACACATTATAAAATAGAAATGTAAGTACTTAGAGATTAAGTTATATGGTATGATTAAAAGCAAAATAAAAAAAAAGCAACAGGAAAACCAAAGAGAATATTCATGTAAATATTAAAAAAAACCCCAGAACCCCCAAACTCAGATCTGCAAGGCTTGCACACATTCCTCAAATCTTTCCGTGAAGTTAAAAACATGAGAAAAATAGTCTACATTTTCTGTCTATGCTGCAAAGACCCTTCACTGCACTCTCTAAAACAAACTCAATGAGGTCTGAAAACCTCTGGAGAACCGATTTACTCCTTCATCCTAGTGTTGCCTAGCCTGAGGGGATGCTAGAGAATTAAAATGCATTTTCTCTCAAACCCAGAGGCAACATTACCCTTCAAGAAAAAGTAAGGCTTACAGCTTCATCATCTTTGTTTTGCTTCTCATCTTGTTCTCTGTCAGAGTCTCTGTCACTTCCATCATCTTTTTCACTTTGAGAGTCTCTGTTTGTTTCTTCTTCTTCAGATTCACTTCCTTTATCTGAGACCTCTTCCTCTTCTTCCTTCGCAGCTACTTCCTTACAAAAAAAAAAAAAAAAAAAAAGGAAGAAAAAACCTCTTAGTTTCTCTGCATTACGGTAGTACACAGCATTCACAGCACCTGTCTTAAGGTCATAGCCCTTATTTCCTTTCCTTGTGTTAGAGAGTACGTCTACAATGAAGATTAATCCTTTTCAACTCATGTGCTAAGAGGAGCAAGGAAGCAATCTTCCTTCTCCGTATGACATCTGCAACATGAACAGAAAATAGGATTTAATTCTGGGGTCGCTTTTCAAAGTTGTAAGGAAAAAAAAAAGAAAGCACCTACAACATAGTCCGTGAGGTGGAGAAAACACCATGCAGTGGGAGCATAAAGGAACTAATGCTACTTAATTTACCAGAAAATATGCTTTGCAAAAGCACAGAATGAAACGTAACAGAGAAAAACCTCATCAGAAGTGATAAGCTGAACAAAATACTAAAACATCAATGAATGTATCGGTTACCCCATTAGCTTGTTTTTGTTTCTGCTGCTTTGGTGGCTGTAATGAAGGTGGCACAGGTTTCTTCTTCAATGGCTTCTTTTTCTTTGATTTTGAAGCTTTCTTGGTTCCTTTATTCTTTTGCTGCCATCCTTTGCTCTTAGTTTTGCTAGCATCTCCTTGCTGCAGGAAGGTAGTATTTGAAATATTTATTCTGTTCATTAAATTTAAGGCATACACTGTTCTTTAGCATTTTAAGCTGAGAACCAAAGTTAGAAAGCATAGCTCGAAAGGCTTTAGTAGGCGTCTCTGAAAAAGTGCTTGAGAAGCACACAATTAGACACTCCAGATCTGAAAGAACGTTCTCTTTAGCTAGCTAGCTAGAAATGTTCATTTTTCCACTTACCCCATCTTCTGCTGGTTGCTCTTCCGCTGCACATATAGATTGTTCCTTTTCAAACACCTCCTGGTTATAGAAAGATGTGAAAACTATTAATGCCACTGTTCTCTACCAAAAGAGCAAATTATTATTTTATATTTGTACTTAAACTAAATTACCAGAATCAGGTCTGTGGGTTTTACTCATGGCAAGTTCTTTTATCGGTGACAAACAACACAGGATTAACAGATCAAAATTAAACACTTTTTGAACATTTGGTCTAGGATTTTTCCATCAGTACCATTACAAAGAATCTCAGTAAGAACATGTAATCTTGTTTTACAAAGCACAGAAATGCTGTATGACAAAAAGCAAGCAGCAGTAAAATGAATTCTGTTGCAGCTGCCAGAGCATTAAAAACTTCAACAGCTGCACTGCTACTCAGGGACACAGGACAACAAATCAAACCAGAAATATGAAGTGTTAAGACAAAACACAATGTTAGTATTCTGTAGTCTAGAACTCCTCTATGCAAATAGAATACTTTCGTGCATTCCTTCATGTGGCATTAAGTATCAGTCATAATAAGCTTACATAAAAATGGTAAGTAAGAGATGCCACAACAAAAAAGGCCAGTTGGAGTTTTTAGGTCATGTAATTCAATCCCAGGCTGCCCAGTGGCATTCACATACAAAATGTTAAATGATTTTTCTATCTGTCAGATATTTTAATTAGTTTCCAAGTACGGTTCACAATCCAATTCTCAGTTTCCTTCATTTTTAAGGTCCATAAATAGCAATACACTTGTATTTTCTACCTACTGCATCCTCAGTTCTCATTGAGGTGAGGCATTCTGAAATTCTGTAGCATGAACATGCTACTTGCATAGATAAAGGCTGCTTACTGCTGAACCGGCTTCAGTGGCTACTCTGATCCTTACTGTTACACTCATGCTTTGTATGTATGCCTTAATTTGGAGGCATAACTCAGGACTTTCCATTTACTTAGATAATTATCTGAATACTACAGATGCAAAAGGAGACACTGGAGTAGGCTTTCTTCGGTAGCAGTAGTTCTTACGGTTTTATGCTAAAAAAACAAAAGCACGTCAGAAGTTTAACAAATAGGGTGTGATAGTATTTTGGTTATGCCACATTGTTAGCTATTCAGCTGTCCACTTTCTTCATGTGGCACTTGTACCTTCATTATATTATCTATGTTCTGCATGCTGCTGGCCCAAGTTCCTTTCATAAAAATGTCTGAAACACTCAAGAGATCTGTAACATTCTGAGCCCACATAAAGTGAAATCAAACACCATACTAGAGACTTGAGTAAATACTTGATTCTAGTTCAAGAATCAAGTTTCTGAATGTCTCTTTTCCTGTTATTTACAAACCTCAGGGCAGTATCATTTGCCATATTCTTTTACTGTTCCCTAGACAACTGCAACAGGTCAGGCTGAACTTTGTTTCTGAAAGAGAAACTTTTCCTGGAATCATACCAAAACCAGAGAGGATAGGATTAAGAACACAAGTTCTCTATTTCAAATATTCATTTTGCAGTCATATGTATGAAACACTGTCAGCTTGCAAAGAAGCAATGTCTGTTTGTTAGCATATGCTTGCAGTTACCCTGAAAGAACAAGTAGTCTTAATACTTACTGCCATAGTCTGTCTCGTGAGTGTGACCAGAACAGTGACAAGAGAACCTACTGTAATATTGTTGCTGTCTTCATCATCCAAAACTAGTGTAAAAAGAAGAACAATACATCTATTAAACTTCTTTAAAGTCCTTTTTCAAACAAACTTTTTTTTTCTGTGATATCTAAATATAAGGCACACAAATTCCAGAATTTTTAAGAAAAAGTAATTTCAAAATATTTAGCACACCACTTATAACCTCAACTATATTATCAAGATGAAGGCTGGTAAATCAGCATACAACACTGCAACATTGAGTTTGAAATTTTAATTGCATTAAAGTTAAAAAATTCTAAATTATAGCTATTCTGGGAACAATAATTGTAATACTGTTCATTATATATGAAATCATAAAACTTTAGAAACATGAAATACCACACATGATTAAAGAAACACTATTATATTTGTTCTGGGAATCATAACTTTGATTTTCTTGACTTTCATATGATTAACAACTCAATTTCAATGCCACATTAACAATCATGCATTTAATTCTTTAAGTAGAACGCAAAAGAAAAAAAGAACAGCAATGATTATTTTAACTAAAACAAACATAAAACCCACAGGAAAGCCACTGAGGCGTTTATACCCCCAGTCTGTGAACAGGGGAACACTACAGATAGGTGAGGAATAGTTACATCCCACTGCAGAAATTTTTATTCCCCCACCCTCTCCAAGAAAGCAGTTTTACTATTCACTACTTGTACGTGTATTATTTAACCTAACACTAATGCTGAGCTAAAGAGAAAAGCATATTCATTGTTTAATGCTCCATGACACATTCAAATACAGCTGTGAGACAAGTGAAGACTACAGGCAGAAAATGGTTGTATGCTAAAATACGGGAAGATACTCCAAGACTGAAATTCATGTACATTAACAAGAATGTGTACAAGAAGTTATCGAGTAATCCTGTGCCACAATACGATAAAGACTTTGTTTTAAAACAAAAAAAGCACTAACGTTTAGAAATATCAAGCCTAAAAGACATTTGTTTTCTTAGCAGATATTTCGATTAAAATTTGGCTTCTCTAAGCACTATGCATAGGCCAAACTACAAATTAGGCCACCTGAACAAAATATCACATTTTGAATTTGATCATTACAACAAGAGTAACAATATAAACTAGAAACAAGTATTAAAACAACCTTTCAAATATCTCACATCTCATTGGTCTTGGACAAAGGAAAGGCAAACACAGAACCAATTCACTTTCCACTGAAATGCTACCTAACAGGAACTGCTTAACAATCCACCTCATCTTCACAGAGAAAGTGCATTATACATTCATTGAAAACAGTGTACAGAAAAGGATAGCTAATCATAGCATGGACAAACTCTGCCAAATATAAAAACTACACAAGGATTATCACAAAGGAACCCATGAATATTAAGTCATCAGGATCTACAAGTCAATCTCCCAATCTATAATCTACAAGGACTCCCAATGCTGCAGTTTGCTGTACATAAATTCTGGAATAAGCACAGCTTTAAGATACCTAATAAAAGTGGTATTTCAACAAGAATTCTACATTGCTCTACGTTACTAAATCAACAGATGAAATATCAGATAAGCTCCTGTAGGAGAAACTACTGCTGGCTTGGGAATCTGAAATGTTTCAATGTACTTTATCACTTCAGACTCAGGTCTCACCTACAAGAGCCCACCACTCAAAACAGTATGCAATTTCCAGGCCACACAAATAAAATAAGTTGTGTTTCAGCATCCTCCAAAACTTACTGCCAACAGGCTATGAAAACGTCAGAAGAGCAACATAATACAGAATAAAAGGACCTCCCACTCACCTTGTGATTTTATGTCCATAGTGACATATGGAAAGCTGCCAAGGACAGCCATAACTTCGTCATATTTCTTATCTTCTAGGAAGTGCAATAAATTGCGACGATCAGAACCTTTCAAACTCACCAAATCTTGAATACTTTTGATTTTATACTGAATTTAAAAAAAAAAGAAAAGAAAAAAGGGAAATTGCATGGTAAGAAAGAACACAGCCCACAAATAAACTCTTGATAATATATCACTTGTGTCTCCACATTACTAATACATATAAACCATTTCGGGTTTTTTTATTAAAAAAACCCCTACACTTTAGGTAATTAGAAAGCATATGTTTTGACAAACAATATAACAAACCTACTAAACAGCACTGCTTTGAATATTGCTGTGCTCCTTCATATGTCACCCCTTAGAAACTGGACCCATTTCTTAAAAAACTTATTTAAGCCTCCTTTTCCAGAAAGCCTAGTCAAGAAATCTTACTAATTAGGTTATTTATACAGAGTACTTCAGAGCTTTAAGATTTATTGTAACAGGAACAAGTATGAGTTTGCTGAAGTTCTTTTTTCATACTGGACAGCAAATAAACCTAAAACCATTCATTTTCAGATTTGCAGATCAGAATTAGAAGGATAACACAAATTCAGTTCTGTCTAAACACTCCATCACTTCATGATTATATATGTATTTTTTTAAAAAAAATTTCATGCACCAAGGTGGACTGATCATACCTCCAGTCTAGGTAACTGTACTTTTGAAGAACTCAATGCATGGGAATCCTGCACTAACAAGCCTAATAAATTGGTCTCTTCTTTCAGGTGAGATTACAAGATAGCCAAATCCTTGATTTTTCTCCACTTAATTACACTGTGCATGTCAAAAAGTACATCTAAAATTGTGCAGTTTTTTATATGCTCCCTGTAGTTTAGGGCTGGATTAAGAAAAAAAAAAGTGTTTGATGACATCTATAAGAAAATTACTCCTACTTCATCAAAAGAAAAAGACTACTTGACTATTTGATGAATAAGCAGCTTCAAAGGGATAAAACCCGCAATATTTAAGAATTCTTTATTATCACATTAACACAGAAGCATTTGAACACCACCTGTCATTAGAGCAATACTTCCATTACGCAAAAAAAAAATGTATTTAAGATTGATCCAAATAAGACTATCAAAAAAGTGATCAGCTTCTACTAGAAGACAACTGCTTGCTCCCAACCAAGCATTCCTACAAGATCTGCTACAGTCAAACAAACAAGCAGGTCTGAATAGAGAGACAGTCAGTGAAAATGAATGAAAAGAGACATGCAGGTATTCAGACAAGATTAGTCTTTTTTGTCCTTAAATTCTACAAATACCAACACTTATCCAAGTACAAGTACACAGCTACAGCTTTTTAAAGCACCTTCTTTCACATATAAAGTATCACAAAATCTGAAATACTTCCCATAGTAATTGCTTTCCTTTTTCTTTTTATGAACTCCTGCGATACCTTCCAAATCTATTTTCTATCAAACTTTGTTCACAAAGGTTTGTAGTGATAGCACTAGGGGCAATGGGTGTAAAGCGGAGATGGGCAGATTTAGACCAATCATTAGGAGAAGTTTCTTCATGATGAGGATGGTGAGGTACTGGAACAGGGAAACAGGGGCTGCCCCATCCCTGGAGGTGTTCAAGGCCAGGTTGGACAGGCCCTTGGGCAGCCTGATCTAGAGGGAGGTGCCTCTGCCCATGGCAAGGGGGTTGGAACTAGATGATCTTTAAGGTCCCTTCCAACCCAAACTATTCTATGATTCTAAGAAACTAGATTAAGAATGTTGTAAAGCAAAACAAGCTAAAAAAAGTCTTAATAGGATATTCCAGCTATATTCTGGAAATAACGTGATATTAAATCAGAAGTAGCACTCTGTAATAAGAAGGAAACGTCTTTTTCTGTTTGTGAGGTCAACGTAGACTGATCTTTTATGTTCATCTCTTGAGATAGACTTTAAAGAAACAGAGATCTAGGAAGCAATGCACTGAATTCTTGAAAAAATAAACATAGGCAAATAGGTAAAAGTAGTAACGGAAAATGTTTTAAGACATTATCAAGTATAATTCATAGTTGCATACCTTTTTATGATTGGAGACCCGCCTAAGGTTGTCTTCTTCAATGTGAGGCAGCTGCAAAAGGGGAGACTTGAACTGTTGAAGCCCCTGGACAGTCATCTGAGAAAGTTTCATGCAATTTTCCAAAGATCCCAAAGATGGAGCACGGAACTCCCTTTCTTGGGGAGAATGAAAGACAACATCTTTTTTAATTTTATCTTCTTAAGCTTTTACAATGTACTTGTGTTAAAGACTACAGAAAAAACTCCGTCTTAGTCAAGCAAACAGAAGAAGCATTTTAATGCCCAGCATCATTACTCTTTTTATTCTCATTGCAGTCACAAGGCTCAGTAGAATTTTTTTTTTCCCTCTACTTAAGCTATCACAGCTGAACACTAAGAAAGGGAAAGACTTCCATATAACATTGTCTCAGGGAACAACAGCACAATATATCTATGCAAGTATCATAGACAAAACCCACCAACACTTAAATTTTAAAAGGAAAAAGGCAGCATTAAAACCAACTTGTTCCAATACTCGTTACTATTTTCTGAGAACTGTTATGTGTAGACAAGTCGCATTTAGCTCTACTTTGTAAGGATATCATTAAATATAATTTCAGGAGACAATCTTCAACAAAATACACTAAAATTTTCATCATTGGAGATGAACATAAAGCCTATTACATACAAGAAAAAAAACCCAGGTATAATTGAAACAAAGTGAATTATATTCTGTTAGAAGGCAATAAGAACAGCTGTAAAAATATCGAAGACATAGCTTTTATCACTAAACCTAAAGGTTAAAAGGTGTATCTAAGCAAGCATCTATTTGACTTTTCTTTTAGAAGTTCCCTGTAATTCCTTAAATGTTTTAAAGTACAAAGATGCACACACTCTGTATAATTAAAACAATTTAAAGAGAAGGAAAAAGTCTTAACCAGAACAAAGAAGGAAAATAATTTAACTCCCTGTCATGTCTGCATAGAAATGAAAAAGCAAAGCAGACATGTTTCCACATACTGCTATTTAACTTTGTTAGACAATCGTCCACTCATATATAAGATTTCTCCAAACTCTGATCTCATCAGAAAACTAATTTCAGAATTCTCCTGCAGTTCAAGAGTTGCTTCAAGCCCACAACTGGCTATGTGCAGGTTTCTCTCTATATACACTTCAATGTAAAACAGAAAAAAACTAGATTCTCTTCAGAGAGTCAAGAGTCATTTAAGCAACTTAATTTGTTTTCTGAACTCCTGTGGCAAATGAAAGAACCATAGGCAATTTTAAACATGCACAACAGAAAACACCTGTAATTTATGTCTGTCATTTTAAGAACCAGCACGTGTACTTTCCTATTTTCCCTAAACTTTAAAACCTCTCCTCAGGAGGAAAAAAAAAAATCAACCTTCCATTACAGGAACTGTTACAGATATATTCTGCGTATAAGCACATAAGTATGAACACAAATATCTGTATGAATGCACACAGAAACATACTCACATCTGGATACAAATACAAGCACTTGGTATCTGGCTGGTATCAGTACATTTGGGATGCTACAACTGCGGCATAGAGGCACCTTTCAACAGATGAACTGGAATGTCAGAAGGAACATGTCCATTCTGCTAGGGCTTGCCACACTGCCAAGGCAGTTTAGCGATGCAGATAAATGTAGATTTACTTACACCCAGGTGAGAAGGTAAGCATGCTATAACCTGCACCAGACCAAAAGGGTACTAAAGCATAGCCTGAATGTTTAAGTGCCAATAACCATGTATTTTGATAAAAAGCAAGTTTAACTAAAAACATTTTACAGAGGAAATATGAAAAAGGAATAGATCTGAAAAAAACAAAACAAAAAAAACCCCCAACCCAACATGTTTGGCATCTTCAATTTGTTTTTTCCTCCCTTAATACCAGTACCTCACTCCAAATTTATTAGCACCTACTATAGCATGTTAAAATGCACCTGAAAGATCACTCAGTCACCTCTGCTTCCACCTGCCCCTCTCCCATCAAAATGCCTGTTTCTTCAGACTACAAATATAACCAGCTGCCAAATCAAATTACAGGACTTTTTTTAATCCGGTATATTAAACAGTGCAAAGCCATATACAGAAAGTATAAATGAGTGCAACTATTCAGAGATACATATGGATAAGTAACAAGAACATAACCTCTACCTTTCAAAACGGGAAAAATTTAAAAAAAAAAAAAAAAGTAGTGGGAAGACTAATCTCCCAAGTAAATAGTGGAAAATTTATTTTCCATCTTATCTACCCTCTACTTCCCTTGTAATGTTTTTGGCTACTGCTAAGGAAAGTCACAGGATTTTTTACATTAAAAACCCCCACACTACAAACCAGATAAATAAAAGAATCCTAAATATTCTCCAAGAAGCTGGCTTTTGCAGGAAATTCACCTACAGCTTTGAGACCAGAGAGCACTAGTCAGAGTGGAAATTCTTCTCTTTCTTAAAGCATTGATTCATCATCCATTTGACAGTAGAAAAACATTTTAACACTGGAGAACATTATTTTTGTTTCCTGAAAATAACACAGGACACAAGAGTGGATCCAAGGACACTATAGCTTTTAACAACACCCAACAGCCCCTGACATAAAACTAATGCAATTATACCACATACTTAGACAGCTTCTGCTTGTCAAAGGGCACAAGCCAAGGTGACTTTCAATCTAAGGTCAAAAAGTCACCCAAAACAGAGTCACATTCAGGAAGTACTGGTCAACAGCTCGATGTCCAGCTGGAGATCCATGATAAGCACTGTCCATCAGGGGTCCATATGGGGACCTTTGCCGTTTCATATTTTCATCAATGATCTAGACAGTGAGAGTGAGTGCACCCTCAGCAAGTTTGCACATGACACCAAGCTGAGTGGTGCAGTTGCCACAGCAGAAGGACAGGATGTCATCCAGACAGACCTGGTCAAGCTGGAGAAGAAGGCCTGTATGAACTATCTCATGAGGTTCAACAAGGCCAAGTGCAAGGTCTAATAGCTGGGTCGGGTCAATCCATGGTTTTAATACGGGATGAGGGATAACATGATTGAGAGAAACCCTGCTGAGGACTCTGGGATGCTGATTAATAAGAGGTCTGACATGAGCCAGCAATGTGTGCTCACAGCCCAAAGGCCAACCATATCCTGGGCTACATCAAAAGAAGCATGGCCAATAGGTCAATGGAGCAGATTCTCCCTCTCTATTCTGCTCTTTTGAGTCCCCATCTGGAGTACTGTGTCCAATTCTGGAATCCTCAACATAATAAGGATATGGAACTGTTGGAACAGGTCCAGAAAGAACCACAAAAACGATCAGAGGGCTGAAGAACCTCTGCTGTGAGGACAGGCTGAGTTAGGGTTGTTCAGTCTGGAGAAGAGAAGGTGACCTTCCAGTACCTGAAGAAGACCTAGAAGAAAGCTGGAGAGGGACTTTTTACAAGGGCATGTAATGATAGGACAAGAGGGGAATGGCTTTAAATTGGAAAGGAAGAGATTTAGATTAGACTTTATGAAGAAATTCTTCACAATGAGAGTGGTGAGGCACTGGCACAGGTTGCCCAGAGAGGTTGTGACTGCTTCCTCTCTAGAAGTGTTCCAGGCCAGGAACAGGATGAGGCCTAGAGCAACCGAATCTAGTGGGAGGTGTCCCAGCCCATTTCAGGGGGATTGGAACTGGGTGATCCTGTCCACTGCAAACCATTCTATGACTTTAAAGTAGTTAACAACAAATTTAAATATAAGTCATAGTTGCTTGGGAAGGAATGGTAAAAACATGGGAAAAGGACAACCTCTACATTACACTGCTGCTTCCAACCTGGAAGACACATACTTCCAACCTGGAAGACACATACTTCCAACCTGGAAGACACATACTTCCAACCTGGAAGACACATACTGGAGAGATGAACTGATGCTCTAGTAACTGCCTCAGACAGGTTTGGCATATTCCATGTTTTTGGCCAAAACAACTCACACTTGGCAGTGTAGTTAATTATGATACTTAAGGATGACCTCAAAGGAGCCACCAAGATAATTCATAATCAGCAGATCTAAACTACCAGTTATTACCACAAAATAACGGATGCAATCAAAGGATGCCACAGAGTAAAGTGTATTTTCAAAGATGTAATAAGAAAGCCTCTTAGACTGTAGAAATCGGGCAAAAGAATACATTCTACCTAAAGGTTGCCCAATTATCATATTCTCTATCACACTGGAAAACAGCTTAGCAGTAACTAAAAACTGACTGGACTGAAATGAAAATAGTATCAATTTTGGTTTTATGAAAGCAAACTAGAGCTATTTCTTGCACATAAATCCAAATAAATCTAAACTCATATGCAAAGAATAATAGATCTGTTAAAAATTAAGAAATTACCACAATTAAGTGATCTTTATGCCAAACCCACACCCGTTCTTTCATGGCAGACTGTTTCTAATGTGCTTTGGTAAGAAACGCAATGTCTGTGGCTTTTATGAGAATGCACAAACAGCCTGAGGGACCACTTCTTTCTGTCTTGGGAGGCAAGATGTTTGTCCCTGTGAACAGCTCAGACAGCAGAACTTCAAAAATTCCATTCTGCAATGTGCTGTTCTTACTCCTTCTCGGTCTTTCTTGTATCTCCTTCAAGAACAGCTGATCCTGGACCAATAGTTGAATGTGGTATGGACTTTCTTAAAACTAACTAGGAAAAATTAGTGCCAAGCTTGTGAAGATTCATCTGAAGTGCTTTTCTTCAAAAGACTTGATTACAAAGTATGCATAAATGGTTCCAGATATTTTTAAGCTGATAATAATAATTTAGGATACTTGAAAGACAAATAAATGAAGCACAAAATGCGACTTCTCATCCCACCATCAATTTAGGTTTCACAAAATAAGTTTGTCCTCAAAATATTTCTTTAGATAATATTAACGTGAATGACTATCTTTGTATTTTCACCGATCAGAACTGCCGAATATCTATGGCCAATTATGGCATGTGATAATTTTACAAACCACGTCAAGGTTGTTTTAAGTGAAAACCGGAGCTAAACCCAGAAACATCTATAGTTAAGTTTCAAGCTGTGGTAAGATAGCAAATACACAAGCTTAAGCAAAACAGTCTCAAAAATGTCATTATCTAATTGATTTTACTTATACCTTAAACCAAACATAATTGTACCTTTCTGATTTCCAGATGTTTCCCAATAATAGTCAGCAGGCAGCAAAATTCTCTACATGCACCGTCACCAAAAACAGCGTCAACATTTTATATTTGCCAAATAAGTAGCAAGAATTGTGATCTTGCTTCAGATCAAAGACCAGAATTCTGAAACAGTTTACCTTCAAGTCCTCAAATTCATTCATTTAAAAACAAAAAAATGCATCCCCACACACACCTTTCCAAAAACACCTACTTGACTGTTTTATGAAATAAAATATTCAACTACTAAACTAAGTTCTACAGCACATCTTTACAACTTTGTTACAGTGTTAGTCTGGAGAATATCCATGAAAAACAAAGCACATCCACAGCTAAGCTCTTAATATGATATCCATCACTAAATATCTCTTAATGCTAGGTGGCAATTCTACAATGAAAAATATGGCTACTGTTTACTTCTAGGTTTCATAATTTACCCCCAGCAGGCACAGAGTAGTAAATTTGGTTTAAAAAGAGAACTAGAAATATACTTAATATTTATTTCTAAATTAGGACACATGCCAAGATGCAGCATCCTTACCTTTCCATGTCTCCCCCCATGTACTTTTTTGTTACAGAACATCTTCCCTAAAAACCATTCTCATTAGAACATCAATGCTTATTAAGAGTTTTGGACTTTTAAGGATCAATCAATAAGTATTATTTGATAGCAAACAAAATGGTCACCAATTTGGCATTAAAAAATGCCTTGCCCATGTTTGTTGCAATAAAGGATTGAGATCCAAGTCTTTGCTTTTTTACACTACAAGCAACCATTTTCAGCATAATTGTTTTTCTTACGGTAAAAATAAAAAGCTTAAATATTACATTCCAATTAAATTGTAATTTCTATGGCAATTACAGCAAAGCACCTGCATCTGCAAGCTAAAAAAACCCTACACAGCAAGCTAAATGGCATAGGATCCTGAAATGGAGAAGTATGAGCAACAAAGAAATAATCCAAAAAACAAGTGACATAACAGGAAAGGAAGAACTGTAAGAGTGCAAATTAAAAGACGGATGAACACAAGGTTTAATTGGTCTTATACTAGCTGCTTTGCTATGGAAAATGAATCACATCTTTAAAAAAAGGTTTTCAACTGCATTTAAGAAGAAGTTTAATTGCAAAAATTACAAGCTGAACACACATGCTCAAGATTTCAGAGTAGGGTTAGCCAGTGGCTTTTCAATCCTCAAAACGGAGAACTCATTACACTAAAAAGCAAAAGTGCATTCAGGCATTTTTTAAATATCACAGGTTAAATTTCCAACAAGAACCAAGGACTTTATGCAGTACTGCCATGAAGAATCATACTTACTAGTTTCAATGATACAGGGGTTTTTTCTTACCTTCACGGCTTCGAGCCATTATTATTAGTTGGCAGATCACATTAATCATTTCTTGAAGTAGTGCAGGACTCTTCTTCAGAATAAACTGCTGATCTGCAAGACAAAACTGGCTGCAATTATGTTGCACTTCTAGTACAAAAAAAAATGTAGGAGTTGACATGAACTGGACATTTTAGTGCTTTTTTCATTTCTATTCATTCTTCTACTATTAAAAACACCGATTTATTATCATTGGCACATTCATCTGTAACATTCCCTAAGAAAACAGGAAAGAGCAAGTGCTAACAGGGAGGGCAAGTTTTGTGTATCAGACAATCAGATTTCCACTCCAAACAAAAAAGTACTTATTAGATCCATCTAACAAAACCAGTATGGCACAGACAATTTACAAGTCTTATTAGAATAGTGTGAATTCTTTAGGTAATCACAAGTTTTAAACAAAGGACTTTTATTTGAAGTGAAACACCAGTTCTGGGAAAAATATTTGCAGAGTACTAAGGATTTTTTTAATTCAGATCTGTGAAGCTGTAAGTACAAGCAGTTACTAAGCAGCAAGCATGATTGGAGATTTTTAGCGACTAAAACCGATCATTTTTCTTCTGAAAGAAACCACAAAATCTGAACCAACACATCTTCACTAATTTGTTGCTTGTTTTTTTTTTTTAAATTTGCGTTAAAATATACAACAACTCAAGTTTGCTGGTCAGCCAAAGAAACTGTAAGTTTCACAGTTGAAACTGAAGAACTGCATTTTGAAACATATCAGTTTGTATATTTACAAGTATAAAAATTGCAAAACAGAAACCAAAGCTCATTTGTAACTGATATTTTAATGTTCTAACCTTGTCATCTTTGCTTCACTTACTGGGCTAAAAAACTCAAAAAATAACCAGGCATGGAAATGTTAGAGAACACTATTATGCTTAGCTTGGATTTCCCTACTTTGCAAAACAAATGTACAAATATTTAACTTCTTATTCTCTTACAAAGAGAAAAAAAAAGTCAGTCACATTTGCAGCCAAAAAGCTTTATGAAGGAGGATATCAGTATTACAGGGCTGTTAAGAGAACGAGTAAATGCTAAGTAAGCACATTTAAATTTTTCAACCCTAGTGAGTCTTTAAGAACACTGCATAAGGATTACTGAGCAGAGATCCACGCAGTTCTTTAATAGACAAGAATGAGCACTGTAGCATACACCACATTGCCTTGTTTCCAACAATACCTAATTAGCGGAGAAGTCATTACCTTCTTCAAGGACCTCAGGAACTTTCATCCTGGCAAGATGACTCAAGAGCAGAACTCTGGCTTTTAGGCTGTAAGGACAGGTGAGCGGAGGCTCATTCTTCTTTAAATTTATGCCACCAATTTCTCTGATTAGCTAAAATAAAATAGTTAAACACAAATAAGTATTTTGGTGCTGGAGAAAAAGAAATGTAGAAGGAGAACAGTTTACAAGACAAAAGTTGCATTCCCTAAAGGAAGCCTTCACACAACTTTCCAAGGAAAATTTAGAGACAAACACGAGTCATTTTCATTCATAACCCAGTACAAAAAAAGTCAAAGAAAGCCTTTGTTTCAATGTGGGAGTGAGAGGGAAAGTAGAGATTTGCACACAAAGAACTTGCCTTGGATAACACTGAGCAAACTTGTATTGATAAATACTTTTAAAATCTGATTTTATTGCCAAGGTTTACCAGATTCAAATACATTTTTAAAGTATTTACATAAAACTCAATATGCAATAGCAACATCATCACCTTAAGACCCTTCATCCATCTAAGAACCAGCCAAATTTCTCAGAAATAGTTTCAAATATCACCCACAAGAAGGAGGGTTATAAGCCTGAACTACCTGGTAGGGAGAAGATCAAGTATTTTAACTTATGTATAAAAAGGCATCAACTTGAATAAAAGCACAGTGTTCTTTATTCAGGACAAAGACCCTTGATCCTGACTAGACTAAGATGTACAGTTGAAACAGGACTCTAATCTAAATTTGATGAAGACCCTGGAGGGAGACGCAGCAAAGTAGAGTAACAGAAGCTCATCATCTACAACAATCAATACACAGTCCAGAAGCTTCACGTTTTAGGTCACAAGTCATCTGAGGAGAAACTAATAAATCTCCAGCCACAAAAGTAAGTTAGGATACCAACAGGTAGGCTACACTGACTTTTGACCAGTCTCTCTCTACGCGTGAAAAAAGATCTTCTAACAAGAGGTTTCTTATAAGCACACCTTGCTATAATACCAAACCATTCAATAAGAAAACTTCCATTGAAAGTATCACTATTGGGTTTATGATGAAACAGTCAAAAATGTGAATAATGATCATGGCCGCAAAAGCAGGATACACTAACAAATTATTAATAATACCCTTTGTATTGATGCTTCAGACTTGTCCTGTCATATATTCAGAAAAAAAAAAAAAGCATGGATGAGTGATTACTGAAGAAATGGAATAAAATCCACTACTATAAAATGCAAGGTGATGCACTTGCATGCAAACAAGAACTGCTGCTTGAAGACAGGAATTGTTAAGTGGAAGACAGAGGTATATAGGACAAAAGAAATCCAGAAAATGTAGTGATCCCACACTAGTTGTATTAAACCACTGTATGAAACTGCTGTGGAAAAAAGTACACTGAAAGTTATTCCTGGCAGGAATAATAGTGCCATTGACTAAGGCACTGCCAAAAACTATCAAGGAGTACTGTGGACAATTCTGAGTAGATAAAATATAAAATTATATAAAATCCAGAATGCATCAACTAACAACAGTACCCCATTCAACACACAGTAGAATGAGGTAAAACATCAGCTTTTGGGAAAAGAAGGAATTAAAAGACAGCAACCTTTCTAATTTAGTAAAATAAAGAGAAAAGCAACCAAATGATCTATTGTTTCTGTCTATAAATTCATTAAAGATATAAAAAGCAAGAATCATTATAGACTTTAGAGTCATGATGACAAAAAAACATGGCTATGAAGTGGCCAGAAACAAAAATAACCAGTAGATCAGCAAGCTCTGGAACAGCTTCTTAGGAGGATACAGTTAGAGAAGGCTTGACAGCCATTTAAATAAAGACTGAGTAAATGTAAAGGGCTTGCACAATGCCAGTGCTTTCAACACCACAGAAGAACTTGACCAAGTTCTTTCCTAGTCATGTGTTTCCCACTGCTGAAAGACCTTACCTAATCACAATTTCAGTTGCTTCTCAAAGACCTCAAAGATGGCAAAGAATTAAAAGAGAAAAGGACAATTGAGTATAGAGGTATTTCAGTCTATTTTCTTTATGTTTAGTACATGAAAGTACGCTTAGTACACTTATGACCTGAAAATTCAATTGTGTGCATGCAAGAGCTAAATCGTTGAGACTACAGCCCCCATCATTTTGCAAACTCAAAAAAGTTCAGTTGAAGCATTTTGCATATTCTGCTTTAAACTTGTTGAAACCAGAGTGTTAGCTTCTGATAAATAAGACTTCCTAAAACTCTGCTAGCAATAATTACTTGTCACACTACGCATTATGGTACCTCTGTTGGGAAGACTGGAAATTAAAATAAAAGGCAACCAGAGGGGAACAGACATTCATAGAGGAATCTTTATAATATTTAAGGATGCTGTTAATTAAGATATCAAATTAAAAGTTTTCAGTATTAACATATTCAACCAGACCTGTATTATGATTTAAAAGAACTTAATCAAATGGCAATCACCTTGTATAAATATTCAAAATTTATAAGGACTGATACTTTGACTCTCCATTTAGTTTACCCCTCCCCAAAAACCTAGTCTCTATGCTAAACTGATTGCATTTAAGCAAAGTATTATCACCAATTAATGTTATCTTTTCTTTTTTAAAAAATTAAAATCAAGTCTAGCTTCTAATTCCTACTTCTGAAGAGATAAAAGTTGCACCTCAATAAAATGAACATCTTGAGAATTTGAATTGTGTCCACAGGTCACCAAGAAGCACTATCTCACTCTTCTTTTGAAGAAGTGAGTTATTTATAAAACATCTTGACATAACTAACCTGTGGTATCTGAATGTTGTCTGCTGGTCTGCTCGTGGCATCTTTATTGTACTGAGGATCAAATTCGGACGCCCCAGCTAAAACCATGATAAGCCCTGCAAAAATAATTGGAGGCAGAGAAAATCAGCAACATCATATGCCACCAAGCGATTTCTTCAGAATCTTCAACCATAAAACTTATTCCCAATCCAAAGAACCACGAATATCCATGTTCTCTATTTAGTGGACCAATTACTACTGCCACAGGGCAAAAGAGGCAAGAACCAAAGCCTGGCACAAGACATTATTGAAGGCATCAGGTCCAGCGTTTGATTCTAAATGTCTTTAGAAAAACAGACTTCTTTAGGACTGGCAGACATCTGCATGCTCACAGAACCATTCCTCTCAGTAATTCATTTGCCTGCAGATGCATCACAACACACGCACTGGAGGCAGCGAGAAGCATAAAATCTCAACTCAATCCTCTCTCCAGTCAACACAAAAATTCAACAAAATTGGTTCTTTTAATTACTAGAAAAGTACTTCAATACCAATACATTCCACATATAAGATGGACTGCTTTTTTCCTACTGTGATTGGGAAAATCTATACTACCTCAAGATACTCTGTTTAATTAAGATCAAACACCTACGCAATAGGTTATTCTAGCCTCATTACAAGCTTTCTGCTCATGAACTTATCAGACCTTTTAGCCTTAGACAATAAGAGAAAGCTCACTCTATCATTTTCTTCAGTTTAAGTAATTTTTTTCAGCAATAGTTACTCAAGCTTCATTCTTAAACTTCAAGAAAGACCATTATTTTTGCCCACTTGCAGTGCTCAGCAAATTCCACCTACTAGCAACCAGTCAAATTCCCTGAGCTTCAATTTTTATTTCCATTCTCAATTACCTATCTACTTCCTGAGTAGAGCATATGGAGGAGTTTCACACACCTATACTTTGCTATTATCAAGGTACACAACTGCAGCTCATCAAGAAAGGAAGTAAACTCATTTGTCTTAAAACCTAAAAGAAAGATTGCACACAGGGCAAGTCTCACCATTTCCCTAGCCCAGTCTGATTACATCTGCCCAGACTTAAGCCTTGAGTGTTGACACTGGTACCTCACCACTGTGTAATGCACAACTGAACAAAAGCCCAACCTGATCACTGTGTTGTTTGCCTATGTCACCTCAGCTGTGCCTCATTTTTCATTCTGACAGCACAACAGACCTCACCTAAAAGACTTGACTAAACTCTGACCCCAAAACCCCGCAAAATTGTTAAGTCCTTAAATAAACCCACTTAAATACAGGGATAATTTTTCAACCTATCTTCAGGAGAAACAAGGAAAGACTCAAAAGGTATGGTTCCAAGCAACATTCAACATGAAATAATCTACTGCCGACAAGTTTGGAGAACGAAGAGAACAGGTTTGTAGTCATCTCCACAAACTTTCTCAATGAACTGTTTCAAGAGGGTGGAAAAAGCACAGGAGTAAAACAGGGTGGGGAGTATAAATTGGTATAAATTAATTCCCCACACAAATCCATTTGTGCCTTGACTAGAAAGTGAACATACTTCCACACTCTTATCTCCTAGACTTCTTGGATTATGCATGAACCTTTTCTGTTCAGTAGTGAATGCACACATCAAAAGTGAATGCTTCTAGCCATCTTCCAGCAAATCTAAAGCTGAACAGTGCAATTCAAAGCGTACAAGAATATATTTATAATCCCTTTTTGAGGGTTTGATTTTTGGTTGTTTTATTCCGCTTTTCAATTGCTCTGAATAGTCCATCCAGTAAAATCCAATCTGGAACTGACTGGTACCATGTAAATTCTTCAGGCCCATACCAGCCTCCAAACTGAAAGAAGCAATTCTGCACCTGAGGATACTGTAGACCAAGACAAAGTCCAACATAATGCATCTACAGACTTCCCCAGGAAAAAGTTTATTTCTTTAAAAGTGGGCAATAAAGAAAAAAAGGGTTTATCAAAAACTATAAACAAATAACAAAGTAACCTGAAATTGATAAAGAGCAAAATTCCTAAACATAAATTTAGCTATAACATATCAGGTAAGAATAGAGTACCAGTCATGCCATTTTGTTCTCAAGCTAAGGAAAAATGACAGTCCCTAGAAAATTCCTAAGGCCCGTTTTATTAAACTAACAGAAGAAAACACAGTTACAGCCTGCACTCTTAGTGGCCACATAGTGACTCAGGACAACAAGCAGATTAGCATCTGTTTTTCCCAACATACAACATACATATATTTATATACAGACATACATATAGATCTATATAACTCTGTCACAGGCAGTTACATTTTCTTACAGATACTTTTCAATTGCAACAAAATGAAGTTTTTAAAAAATTTCAAGGAACCAGGAACATTATTTTAAACTAATAAAGGCTTACAAAGCAGAAGTATTTTAACGTCAGCAGACAGATATTTCAGATAAACACATTAGCATTTCAAGACGCCCTTCACTTACGTTTCATGTCCATGTTCCGTGTTTTATAGACAAAATATGTATATATTTGAGTTGTCCGAATGAGAATCTGATCACCACTGTATCGTATTGACCGGTACCACCAGGAACCCTAAGGCAGTTAACAAGAAAAAAAAAAATTAAAGTCAGCTTACAATTAAACATCAAAACAGCCATGCCAGATCTCCTCATGTCTATTCACAAACTGTTAACTTAGCCCAATTGATTTTACCTATGTTAAGGTCAACTGAATTTCAGAAAGGGGAAGGAAACAAAAAAATTCTTTACCAACCCAAATTCTAAAAGCACACTAAAATGTTTAACTGAGAAAATCTAACACTAAAAAATTTTAGATTCTCTCTAGTCTACAGAATTCCCCCCAACTTACAAGCACATATTTATTTGTTCATTTTTTTTGTTGTTTTAGTGAATCCACTGAACAGTAAATCCACTGGATATACCACTTTCTGTATACATGGTAACTCCCTACTGTGCAGCACAGCATTCAAATGAAATTCAGTTTAGGTAGACCATGGCCAAACCAGGAACATTTCTTCCATTTTAAGAAAATTTAAAAAAAAATAATTGAAGCCACCAAATCAGAAAAAGCTTTTTTTCAGAAGGGGAATTTGGAGGTGGCCCAGTGTCTTTGCTGCAAATTTTCAGAATTAAGCCATATGCCTTCAGGTTAACAGAAAGTTTACCAGACTTTCAGAAACATTCCAATAGTTCCCTCATTAGCATTACAGCACTGACTTCAATTAATGGAATTCAGTGTACAGTGACTATACTTTATATTATATTTTAAGGAAAATGGTGTGCTGTGTTATAAACTGCAGTCTGTTCATTAGACGACTCCTTCTAAGCAAAGCTCACTAACATGAGAAAACACATCCATGACACCTCAGTCTATTAAAGTTTATCACAAATGAGAAGTAACAAGCACTAAAGTGATGCTTACTACTTTTTTAAGTCAATAATATAAATTCCCTTACTACAGCAAGAACTCCGCAATTTAATTATTGTGTCCCCACCAATTTTTTTAAACAAATTAGGTTTGATTCTTCCATGAATAGAAGAATCCTGACACAAAACAGTACATAACTTTAAAATTTTCTGCGGAAAAATTTAGATTATAATCTCATAGCTATTCAGGTTTTTTTTTTAAGTATAGGTACTGTAAGAAAAGGTAACTATAACCAGTCCAAATCTACATGAAAGAGGGCATCCTAACTGCTTTTGCAGATATAGCAAGACTCCCGTGCCTCATGTACAAAGCACTTGGGTCAGTGGAGGTCTAGGAAGGACTAGAGAACAGTACTTACCTTTTTCTGTTGATCTGTATTCAAATAGTGAAACTAGCCTTAATTTTAGATGCCTATCTCAGATATAGGATGACTAGACTATAGTTAACTTCAGCTTCTTTATTGATTCATAAAAGAGAAACAGGTCCATTAAAGGCATGAATCATCTTTGCATGTCCACTTCAGAATGAAATAATAAAACAACTTGCTCCATAAAAATGGCTATTCCTCCCTACCAACTGAAAAAAATTTAGAGTGACTAGTCTGAATGCAGAAGCCTACATCTGGTACAGAGGCAAGAGGCAGTAGACTTTTTCCTCTCTGCTGAGGATATTTCTTCATAACAGAAAGGATGTTTGCTTTCAGTCGAGCTATGACGAACTTGGTATAAATCACTAAAAGTGCGTGTACACAAAAAAAGCATCAACAGACACCAAATGAAATCTAAACAGAAAGATGAAGAAAAATATGCAGACACTGTACCCTGAACTTTAGACTCATTCAACAATTTGAAATCACATCTCAGTTTCTACATTAAATTCTCAATTATGCAGAAAGACTCTCAAATAGCAGGGATACTGCCTGGTTGTGCCTCTGCATACAAAGATATGCAACACAGTTGCCAACACCCCAGGACACTTTCTCCAATGAAAATCATCTTCCCAAAACCATGAAGGATTCTTCTAGTTGTCAGGTTTTGGAGTCTTTCTTCACGCCATGTCCCAAACACACAGTGACTGGATAAAGGGACATTTTTCAAAAGCAATACTAAGTCCAAGCCCTGAAATACCACTCACCTAGCAACTGATTCCATGCATAAAGACATCTAAAAGGTAGACATCTCATAGCATACAGAAGATCAATAAAAACTGGAAGTTCTGGAAACGAAGGCAGAAAGGAGAAACCAAACCAACAACCTGTTCCACACACAGTAATCATTCTAGTGCCACCACCTACAGACCTGTCGGTCCTGACCCTACACTAACACCACTGAATACACTTGAGTTTATCACATCATTATTTTTCATGTGATGAATGACAGAGGGTAAAAGACAAATTGCATAACTCAATCTCTAGCTCTTGTGATATCAAATTTTCGCTTCAGCCCTCTATTGTGGCACTGCATTTTTTTAAAAAAAACTCTACAACAGGTACACCATAATAACAAAAGATACATTAAAAATGCCCACATTAAAAATGTTCACTTGTTTTCTCCATGAAAGGTAAGAATGAGCAACTCTACTTATGTCTAAAACAGTTCTGTTTACAGCTTGGTTAGAGGGTACAACAGTAATCAGATAATACTTACCACAACAACTGGAAGAATAACCATAAATGCTAACCCGTATACAAACAAAACCTAGAGAAAAATATGAAACGAGGAATTAGACATTTCAGTTACTTAAATACCACTCTCGTTTAACCTTTATTCTAAAACACAATCAAGCAGTATTACCACAAGCCTACTACAAATTAATGCAAGCTTATTACATAATGCCTGCTGTAAGCTCTACTTCAAAAATAATGAGTAATGTAACCAGTTGAGTTTTGTTTAAATAAAGAGAATCAGTTTGGTGTAAGATATCTTAAATCACCCACAGATTGTCTCAGTTGGATTTCTTTAATAATTAAAAAGTTGAGAGTTAAACTGTGGTGCAACAGAGGCAACTACCACATTAAAAGAATCAAGCAGGTAAGCAAAAATAACTTACAGCAACAAATGCAGAAGGAAACATTTAGACACTATGATCACAGCATCACTTGCAAACCAAATGGAACTACAGAAATCCATAGTCTATATGTGCTTCCTTCCAAAACCATACACATTGTAACAAAGGTGACCACACTATAACCATCACCATTCCAATGACAACCTTCCAAGTACATCAATACAGTGTTCTCAAAGGTTACATTTAAGCTACTCTAATACTTTTTACTCCTAAAATTTACTTCTAAAGACACACATTTGGACCAAAGTATTATTAACTACATATTTTGACTAAAATGTGTTAAAGTGAACACTTGAAAGTTCATTTTAAAATCTTGAGTTAAGTTGACTCACCAAAACAGAATTTTTCTGATCCACAATCCAAGCTGGCAAAGCTATACCAAAGCTTGTAGCTGTAGGATGAAAGAATATAATTTCACTATAAAATATTAAGGAATTGTTTTTAAGTCACATTACATCTAACCAGAAAAAAACCAGAAAAACTCCAAACAACAAAACCACAAACCCACAAGAAAATCCTTTTATCACTTCAAGGCAAATTCTAACAAATTTAGAAAAGCAAACTAAATTAAAAACACATTCAAGCGTGCAATAAAATAACAAGACTTAAATGCAACATCTGAAATACCAAAGATTTCAGCTTGGCATAATTGCAGTGAAACAGATATGGAAGATTTAATAAGATATTAAAAAACGAGAAAGATTTCAGAGATGGAAAGATTTTTTTGTCTTGTTAGAGTTTTCAGCAGTTTTAATTCACATAGGTCAGTAAACACACAAACTGCAAGAAAACTTCAAGCAAATGAATCCTATGGAAAAAAACTGATTAGTCTGTAACTTTAGGAAACGAACTGTAAATTATACAACAAAACTCTGACAGTTCAAATTTGTGTGACTGGGAAGAAAGGAACACACTTCAATTCAAGAGGAATTAAGCTGCAGAAAACAGAAGACACGATCCTCTAACAGTAACATCTACAGTACACAGATCCAAATACAGAACATCATGAAATAGTTTGTCTTCCGCCACTTCAGCAGTAGTAAACTCTAGACACTACCTATACCAACCCTAAAAGTGCTATGAAATGAAGGAAAAAAAAAAAAAGACTACAAACTTCTACAACATGCTTAAAAAAAAAATGCTTTCTTCAGTACTAGCAGGTATAAATGACAAGCATTGCCTTAAACAGGGAGACTATGTACTTAAGGTAGTATTCTGATACTATGTCCAGCATCAGAAGAATTCCCAGCAGTTTTCCCTTACATGCCATCCTGTAACTTCATAATTAAGTTACAAACTCCATTCATTACTTTCAAGCTGGTCTTTCAAGTCAATTCATGTAGATACATAGCACAAATTATTCCTGGATGCCTGATGATAAATTAAAAATAAATGTTCAAAATTGGCAAGTTTCTTATGAGTAATAGTCTATTTTTTACTTAAGACTTCCTTTTAATATTGGCCAGTCTTTCCAGATACTTAGTGAAGCTGACTAATTAAAAATATGCCCTTATCTTTTTCCCCCAATAAGAAGTTTGAGCGAAGTAAAAGCAACTTCCTTCCTGCCTTTTCCTCCCACCATCACCCCAGAGCCAGTTTCATAAGGAAAAGAGTGACCAGACGTACTGCCTCTAATCATCGGGAAGATATATACATGTTAAGATATGAGTTCAAATTATTAGCTATTACACGTCTCAATGCAACAAAATGACAGAACTTCTCTCATTCATAATCATTACCTTGTGGTCCATCCGGATTACCAAATTCTTCCAAATTTTTTCGCGACTCTTCATCAGTTAAACTAGTTTGAAGAAGAGATACAAAGTTAATACAGTGGTGAAGAAATTTCTCTGAATCATTAACATACAGAAACTTTAAAGTGTGGCATTTATATCATCTTTAAGAGATGATTTGACATGCTAAACAGCTTCTGCTATTGTTCAGGTGAAATCCAATATGAAGCAATACTGGTGTCTTCCTTCATAACATACAAGCATTGTAATTCTTTTAGCACTGTAACAGAAAAGAAATCAGACACAGAAGGTGTGCTCTCATACTGGAGATGCAACAATCATTTCGCTTGAGTGAATGATCCATTAGCAAAACCCATTTTTCAGCGTCAGGTTTCACTATGGCAAATTTTGAAAGACAAAGACTGAAAACATTATCTTTCTTCTGCAAGGAAGCTGAACCTGCAAGATTAGTTCATACAGCATTAGTTGTCCACATGGGCTTTTATTCCCTTATTCTAGATATTTAACTTTAGCTTGGTGGCTGTTTTTTCCTGGGACTACCTAGTTTCATATTTAAGAAGTGAGAAGACACCACCTCCTAAATTTTACAGTTTCTAAGCCCGTTTCTATAATGAGTTTCTTGGCAATAATATGCCACCTCAAACAAAACCCCTGTTACTACAGAGAAGAATACTGCTTTGGGAAACAGAAATCACATATTCATTATGGAATCTACATGGAAGATTGTCTCAGAAGAAACAGTGTGTCAGACATCTGACCATTTCTAAGTCTCCCACTTGCTAACAAGCAGACGCACCAAATGGTAGCTTCTATATTATTTCAAAACATGCATGGCTGATAAACTTCACCATCATTTACTTCAAGATATGCCTCTACCACAGCCCTTGCACTAGTGTTTCAAGTATCAAACTGCATCACCACACATTGCAGCGCTAGCTGGCAAAGTAGAGAAGTAAAATGTATCAGGAGTTCAGAAAGCAATAGCAGAATGTCCTATAGAAGAGATGTGTCTCAGGAGAAAGTATGATTTCAAAACCATTCAAGAGAGTATGACACTGGCTCCCCTTTTCAGCTCACCTCAAACAGGACTCTCAAGTAGTCAGTAATGTCAGCCACAGACAATTCACAAGCAGGTATCATCAGCTTGCTCAGTTCTTAAATGTGATTGACCCAATAAACCCCTACAATGGAAGAAGGGTCAGACAGAACAGGCAAGGGCAACACGCCACAAAGCTCTGACTGACCACAGTCACTCACCACAGCTATTGCAAAGACTTGACTCTGTCTCAACACACAAGACCAGAGGGCGGTCTTTGTTTTATTTAAACACGTACCAAGAGTTGAACAGATCATCTGGTAGTGTAAGTGAGTTCATTAAAGTATGAATGCCTTCTTGAATTGGCAAGACCAGCATGGGGAAAGCACATACTTGGCGTGGCCCTACACAGTATAAAAACTAGACAACTTGCAAAATAAATTTTACTTGAGCTGGCTTCATCACACACACCTTCCTGGCACCTGGGGATCCCCAGTGTTGTGACAGTGAGTGTGTTAGAGAGAATAGTAATGGAAAACACTAGTATTTTGCTTGAACTGTGTATTGAAATTGTTGTATTTGATGACTTATAATCTATTCTGAAAGACAATACAAATGTATTCTGCTAAATTAGAAATACCATGTAGCATCAACTACGTTCAGATAAAAAAATATGCTATTAAGCATTACATATTTTCACAGATGCAATATCTAGAAGAACCTAGTCAGAAAGTACTGGACTTTGACCAATGATCAGAGTAGAAAAGAATATAAAGCTATATTAGCATTTCATGTATGAACAGCATTACAAAATCCAAACCCATATCTTGGCTACAGAAACATTTAATAAAAACGGCTTTCCTTCATACTGAATTCTAATATTATATATTGTATCTCAGATGAAAAAAGCTATAAAGCAGAGTTAAGGCCAAAAAAGTGCTCTGGAGGAAAAGAGGATTTGAGGATTCAGCTTTTAAGAACTACATAAGTAATATGAAACAGTCAGCGAATGAAAAAATCAGGATTGCAAGGCAAGTGCAAGGGGACACGGGGATGCTGAGAGAAAACTGAGTCAGACCCAGAAAGAAACACCTTTGTCACTATACGGGAACAGAGTTAAAATACTGCCTCTTACACTCTTTGGCTTCATCATCAGGTTAAATGAACAATACATTTATTCTCTGAGCAACACTTCAGAATTGCTGCAGAGTTGATCAGTTAAAAAACCACAACACTCATCTTTGAGATTTTATATATATAAAGATACATATATACCTATCTAGGTAGATCTCTACCTATCTATCTCACATTTGAAACACTTTTCCAAGAAGACATGGAAGTCTGATACGATGATCAAACATCTTACGTTCTTCTGACAGTTGCTAATAAAATCAAATTAACCTTTCTAACTTGTATAGAGGAAGTATGCATGGAACTGAGACACGTTTTGATTTTTCTTACATATCTGAACACATTTTCCCTGCCTGCTTAGGTCATCCTTGCTACTGTCTTAGAAGTTTTCCTTCTTATAATAAAAACAACTTACGCTGCATAGGCCTTAGCAATCCTCATGAACATAGCTTCATCTCCTCCTTTATCTGGATGGTATTTTAGCGACAGTGCACGGTATTGCTTCTTAATTTCTGATATACTTGCTCCCTTAAAAAAAAGAAAAGTTTTGAGTTATTAATAAATAAATCAAAGCCATTTTTCTATATCTATACTCTAAAGCACACTGTGCAATAGTTCTCTGAACCATTCACTGAAGTAAAGAATCATGTTCTAATATGATATGACCATGAAACTACATATGCACTTAATGGAAATATGATTATTTTTGTAATGACATTTTTATAATCATTACATTTCTAAAACAAGTTAGAAGTCATAATCTAAGAAAGACATTCATAAGGCTGTATATTGGGGTTTTGTTTTACCTTGTTCACCTAACCATAGAAAAAAGGTAAGACAGCCTTATCTATTTTATAAATCTTATCTTTTCCTAAACATATTCATGAATATGAAGAATTCTCACTTGCAATATTCTTCTATTTAAGCAAAGAGTTCATAAATCAAGCATGATGGTTCACTTGCAGCTTGTAGGCAGAAATAAATCTGTCAGTCACAGTGGATAGCCCTGCTACTTCAGAACACTTTTGACTAGAATCATCCTACCCATAAATTATTTCAAACTTCTTGAACAAAGGGAATACATTACTTAAACCCAGGAAGACTGATTTTTATTCTACTACAGTGCATTGTTAAATGCCACCAACATGCCCCTGTGCACTAACTTTCAGGTTGGACTGTCAACTTCACTATTTGAGAAAACACACAAAACTTTACAGGAACTGCAAATAAAGTTTTTCTAGTAAACTATCTGCCAAGTTTAGCAGAACCATTACCATAGGACTCTCCAACATTCTGTGGCATAGAGGCCTAGTGTGCTGACCCCAACTGCATAACAAACACACAAGAAGAGATTTAAAGACCATGGTACTATCTCAGTAAGTTTAAACTAGAAATTAAACTACCCTGAGGCTTTAGTTTCCATTATTTTATCTCTCTTTATACATTGTGTCTACCATTTTCTACCACTTTTCCAACAACATGCCTGCCTCATTTAACACATAGGATGAATTTACTCCACAAGAATCATAGGATCACCAGGTTGGAAGAGAACCACCAGATCGAGTCCAGCCATTCCTATCAAACACTAAACCACGACCCTTAGCACCTCATCCACCCATGCCTTAAACACCTCCAGGGAAGGTGAATCAAACACATCTCTGGGCAGCCTGTTCCAATGCCCAATGACCCTTTCTGTGAAAAACTTCCTCCTAATCTCCAGCCTAAATCTCCCCTGGCGGAGCTTGAGGCCATTCCCTCTTGTCCTGTCCCCTGTCACTTGGGAGAAGAGGCCAGCACTCTCCTCTCTACAACCTCCTTTCAGGTAGCTGTAGAGAGCAATGAGGTCTCCCCTCAGCCTCCTCTTCTCCAGGCTAAGCAACCCCAGCTCTCTCAGCCATTCCTCATAGGGCCTGTTCTCCAGCTCCTTCACCAGCTTTGTTGCTCAAAGCTTTCAAGACTAGACAGATGAATGTCAGGTTGAGTAGTAGAATCTGGAAAGTGAGTAGGAGATAGAAAAAGAAAAAAATCAGGCTGCTGGAGAAATGAGTTTAAGGCTTACATGAATGCTACTTATTAAAAAAAAAAAACATATTTTTAATCTGCAAAGGCTGTATGCAATCCCTGGTAAGTTGATAAACTTTCCAGCTATCATTAATTGCTTGCTTCTCCCTTTCAGAAACTAGGCCACAGAGGTTAGTCCTGACTTACAGTAAGGTTTAGTAGCCTGGGACAGCTGGTGTCAGTCAAGACCCTACTTGGAACGTAAAGATTCCTTATATTAAGTACTTAATAAAAATTAAGGTCCTAATTGTCTTACTGAAGGAATCTAAAATTATAATCAGTTTTAAGCTTCATGCCTCTGCCTTCGATTCCACCTGTAAAACGGCAGTCAGGACACTCATCCAATAAATCCATAATACTATCAGAGTGCCGCAGTGAATTTAAGTGATGCACTCCAGGAAGAGCTATTCTACGTTCAAAGTGCTGACATTTTATATAAAATAAAGTGCATGTACATTATATGGACTTTGTTCACATCAGGGTTTCTCAGGAGAAAAAAGCCTCTTGTAGTAAGCTGATATGCCAGCGAGACTAAAAAGATGATCTTGGTCATTGTGTGAATGCAAATAAGCAAAATTACTGTTTATGAAAACTTCCAATGCTTGCCTGCAACTCACACAGACTCCCTTTTCTTCCAAGTTTGGGGGGTTCTGTTTCTTATTTTAACGACAGCATTGTGATTATCTAACAACACTTCAATATCTGCATCAACATCTGTATTACTTCACTATTAGCAGGACTGCCAACAACTTTAAATGTTCCACTAGAATGGTTACAGAAGAAAGCTGTTAAGGGTCATGCAGTCTGAACTATAAGTTTTTCAAGAGGATGTTACAATTCACTACATACCTTCTTTCCCCTCAGGGTTGCTACTTGCAGAAATTTGCCAGAAACAGCAAAAGATAATCCTCTGATGACCTAATCACTAGTGTGATTTGTTTAACCAAAGTTAAACCAGACACACAAACACCTAAACTACACATTTCCAACTGATACCACCCAACAGTAAAAGTTTATCTTGTTCCTGTGCGTCAGTGAGAGAACGGAAGTCAGCAAGCAGTCAGAGAAAGTAAACAGAGGTTGAATTTAATTGCACTGCTTCTGCATACGACAGGCAGGTCTTGTTCTACCTGTCCATTTAGAAACAGGCCAGAGTCTACTGATCTGCTATCAGGGCTTTCTTAGAGTAGAAAAGTAGTACCAGTGATGCCCATCCTTATGCTGACAAGTCATGACTAGCAGGAAGTGATATGTTTGTTAATGTCCACATATAAATATTAAGCTCTCCCACACTAACAATACTGTTCAAGTTTGATCAAAACAGATATGCTATAAGTTCTTCCATACTCTTGTGTTGAGTTGTATCCACAGTGTTATTCCCTTAGAATGGAGAGTAAAAGATACCTCAGACTTCAGAAGGGAAAAAAATGACTACTGTTACTCAAACAAGGAGTTTTGTATCAGGAATTAACATCAGCAAATAATCTGCTTGAGGTATTGTGGTTAAGATGAAGAAAAGAGCTTAACAAGACTAAACAAGAGTTCACGAGATGTTCAGTAAGTCTATCTGTCAAGCATTTGTTTTCTAGATGAACAGCACATCTCCTCTCCCCACCCCCCCCACCCCCCCACCCCCCCACCCCCAGTTTAATAAAACAATTGGCTCTTTCCACTACTTAGATTTTGTTGTTTGCATTCAGATGCAAAAGAGAGTCAAGGTAACCTTTACTACATCAAAACACGCACCACCAACACCCTTCAGTGAAACTTTCCATTTACAGGAGAAATATTGCCATACAACGACTATAAATCAAAGAATCCATATTCTTGTTTATACAGTTTATTTAGCAGCATCCCAAAAATTGCTATTGATAAGTTTTTCATAGGGCATAGAAAGCAGAATGACATTTTTTCCTGTGCAACACGAGAAAAAAAATCACAACAAGATTCAAAATAGATGAAAAAAAAATCCATCTCGCTGTATTAATAAATTCAGTACAATTTTGAAGGAGTTAGACATGGAAGTTATAAATTAGTACAGATGCAGGCAATAAATATCTAACGACTGACTTTACAATAAGTAGCAGCAACTTTCAGGTGCCAAAAAAAAGAACTTTAGTGAAATGTATCTAGTGAACTTGTTAATATTTTATTTAAAAAAAAAAAAGGTTTAAATTTGATATCTAGACATAAATTATACAATTACAGTAGTAGAGAGTAGTGAAAGATGCTTTTACTTACAGGATCCAAATGTAAAACCTCATAAGGGTTGTACTCCTGATACTCTCGGTCCGTTTTGGAAACTTTGTAAGCAAGGAACAAAAATAATGCCCAGCCAGCAAGGAGAACTATTTTCCTGTTTGGAAGAAAGAATTTAAATGTACAACTCCACTAGCTCTAGTATAATTCTCCAAATACAGTAAGAAGTTATTTAATATCAGTCTTCAAGACACACTATTAAACCAGCAAGAAACATTAAAGCCATTTTAAAGCAGGTATGAGTACTTCAGTTATAACAATATCTTTGACAGAGGTGAAAGAGCTGCTCTGACTTCTAATTAATCAGGTTTTCTTAAATACAGGCAGGCTACTATCAAAGACATTTTCTATTCTTTAACTGTCTCTCCTCAGTAGATACACTACAATATTTCCTGTTTTCAAAGGATGACTTTAACTTGATCCTAGACAAAAAAGATGCTAAAAAAAAATCTCCGAAATCTTGAACAGGTGAAAAACCGACAGCAAAATATTTCAGGGTAGGATTAATAAAAAAAGAACTAAAGGATATAAACCCATCAACCCCAAACATACAAATTACTATTGTACATGTTTACATATTAAATATTTAAATCACAAGCGTGGCTAGCACCACTAACTTTAGTGGGGAAGAATTAGTTTTTTTGGAACTAATAAGTGCACTGTTTACTTATTTATTAGTGCTGAGGTTTGCTAGTTTCATTTAGCAGGTATTTTATAAAGGACAAACCGCATCTATCTTGATCTCAAACTGTACTAGATAATAATGATTATCTATTAAATATCCAAATACAGCAGACTGCAAATCTGCGGCACTCCAGGCTGTGCTGCCACCTTATCAATGCTTAAAAATATCTAAAGGGTGTCAATAGAACCGGGCCAGACTCTTCTCAGCAGAGCCTAGCAAGAGGACAAGGGGCAATGGGCAGTAACAGAAATACAGAAAGCTCCACCTCCATAAGGAAAAACTTCTTTACTGTGAGTGTGACAAAGCACTGGCTGCCCAGAGTGGTTGTGGAACCTCTTCCTCTGTTGATATTCAAAACCCACCTGGACACATTCCTGTGTAACCTACTGTAAGTGAACCTACTTTAGCAGGGAGGTTGTACAAGACGACCTCAAGAGGTCCCTTCCAACCCCTACCAGTCTGTGATTCTGTGACATTTCTTCTGTGACAAAAAACATTATTACAGAACTAATTCCAGCTGTTTCAATTACAAAAAAATATTTCTATAAAAATCAGCACAGGAATTACTTTAGTGGAAAGTCATGCAAATGAAATGTACTTACTTTACTGTAGGAATTATGTTTTGTTGTGGTTTCAACAGTCGCAAACGATACCACAAGCATCTTCCATATACATTTCTTATATTTTTTAATCGAATTTGCTCTATAAAGAAATAGAGAAAGACTGTGATTAATCTGACAAAAAGCAGAACAAATGCTCAACTCATCCTGGAGTAGGTGGTATAAAATCAGTTGAAGGACTTATGAAAGGTCCAGCAATATTGGAGGAAAGAACGTTTTCCATCTGTTTAAGTAACACTGCACACCTATAAACACAAAAAGTTGTTCAGATTCTTCTCCACCATCTAAAATGAATCCACTGCATTTTTCACACACCACATAGGAACCACTGTGAACCCAGCCTTTGCCTGGCTAATGTGCAGCTGTAAGTTTTACTTCTGCCATTTTATACGCAACTCCAGTTAAGTCTCTCATTTCACGGTATGTAAGCTACCATGCACAGACAAAACAAAACGATCCCCAAAAACCTAGCTTACATGCAAAACAGTGTTTGTATACAACTAAATAGTACAGATAGAGCACTAGCTACTTCCTTCCTCAAGTCAAAATACAATCCAATTTCCTCCTCTTCGCAACATCTACTTTTTATAAGTTGCCTTAATTTAGGGTTTTCCTCTTGAAGGGGAAAAGGAAGGAAGAGTAATATAATAGCTATTAGTAAGCTATGTAACTCAGTAATAATGAACCTTTGGCAAGAAACTATGTATTAGCAAGCTAGTCAACAAGATTTTCTCTCATGTCCTTTAAGGACTGGAAGGAAACAGCATTTATACTGTAAACACCCTGACTATGCAGGGAAACGCTCTCTAATAAAAATTTTAATTGTATTTCAAAGTTAATCAATATCAAGTTAGTCTTGGTCAAAGAAATCTTGCTTGCTAAGAAAAACACAGTGGAAAAGCAAATACCTTGTACAGAATTTCTGTTAGCACTAAAATTGTGTTAAAGTGACTTCAATCCTGTTCAGATTAAGAAACTTGCCTATTCCTAGACTATGCAGTCTGACCTGCAACATTTCTGAAGTGTGATCACTCTAATCACCTTACCTACGAAAGAATAAGACCACTTGGCCCTTTTCAGTCTAAAGGAGAAAGAATTAAGAGAAAATTCATCATCTCTCAATAAATTTAGATACTGCTGGTGAACAAAGTGACTAAATTTGCCAGTGTAAAAGAAGTTTGTGCATTATATAAAAGCAAGAATTACATCAACTTTGATCCCAAGTGCACATTAACCACCTTAAGAAATCTTAAATTTCAACATTGCACTTCTATCAAAGTGATGCCCTCATCTTAACTAAAAGAGCAATTAAGATAAACATTTTTCTTTGCAAATTTCTAAAAGCTGATTGTGGAAAACAATGACCTCTGAGTTAAAATTCTTTAGACACTGGGAGGTAAGATACCGTGTTCAGCAATCTGTTTGAATTTCTAAGCAAGCACGCAATTCTTTCTAAGCAAGCATGCAATTCACATGAAGCATCTAGACCTTCAGTTTCTAGTCACTGAATTAAGCGAGGCCACACAAACATGTCTGTAAGTGTCAGTATCGTGTATCGAGCACAGGACGGTATTTTAAACTCCAGCTGATTTCACAGAAAGGGACATCTGGCCATCCACAACTAGTAAAGCAAGCAAATATTAAAGCTTGCAGAGACAAGGTACTGGAATCAGAAAAAAGTATATTAGCTTATTCAGAACTACTTAATTCTATATGGTATACCTTCCCCAGAATTCAATGTGATACTAAACAGCTTGATGGAATTCCTTGAGGAAATCAGATTAGTAGCCCCATCACCTCCAAAGAGGGAGAAATGTTCATAAGGAAGAAAAGTTCAGTCCCTAAGACTGGATAATTCAATCCCTTGCATCTGATCCCACTCCTGCAAGGCTTCAAAATAAGCTTCCAAACTTGACTTGCAATTTTTTTGCAATAGATAAACCACACTGGTATTTTGTGGTTTTCCTGATCTGCAAAGATTGTTCACATATCTCAGACAGGTACTATGCAAGAAACTTTCTAAACAAAAAAAAACATATGACTAATATTTGGTAAAGCAACCACCCACTTACTTTCACCTCACTTGTGTAAGGCTTTAGAAGGCACTGTGAAGGAAAAATTCAGAAGGCAATGAAAACTGTTAAAATGCAACACTGATTCTGCAAATTAATTTGGTATTTTTACCTTTTTTTTTTTTAAGGCAAATAGTGGAAGATATCTATTAGTTCAGAACTGGACTGACCACAGCTGTAAGTGAGCTAAATGTTACTTGAAATTAAAGTACAATTAATGCAAAACTAAGATTACAGCGTACAGAATTGGCATTTCAGAAAAAGCAGATGGAGTTAAAGACTAGACAGACAAGTTATGAAAACTAAAGAGGTCTGCTACAGAAAAATGGGAAAGCATTCTGGAAGTTCTAAATGGTCACTGGACAACTACAAGCCATAATATGATGCTTTTATGAAAAAGTCAAGGATGATATTTGAGCAACTCATGTTTGTTAAGTGTAAATTGCTCACTTCAAGTATCAACAAATTCAGTCATGCAATGCTGAAGCGAGATGAAGCCAACTGTTCAGTTACAATGATCCAGAGCAGCTACCTGATGCAATCTGTATCACAGCCCCAAAGACACCTCTACAACACAACGGAGTGGCAATGTTGTCTGGTAACTGCATTAACTAACTATGCTGCTTGCAGAAACAAATACTTAAAACTAACATTAAAATGGGTATCAGTGCACTTAGAAAAACACAAGTTGATTAAGAGAACTCTGTTTACTTAATCCTGCAAAGCTAAGCCTAACAGGATGTGACTCCTTCTAATGTTTTTTGGGTTTGGTATTTTTTGCTAGGATGCTTATAACAAGTTGCTGAGCCTTATCTTTAAAAATCTGTACCACTTTGTGACACAACGTCCCAGTTCTCTATTCTGCCTACTGTCCAGCCCCACAAATGCTAGACAATCCTCTTCTTTCCCCTCTGTATCTTCTCTGCAAGAATCATAGAATCATTAAGGTTGGAAAAGAACTAAGATCTTCAAGTCCAACTATCAACCCAACAGCACCATGTCTACTAAATCATGACTTGAAGTGCCACATCTACATGCTTTCTGAACAACTCCAGGGATGGTGACTCCATCACTTCCCTGGGCAACCTGTTCCAATGCTCCACCACTCTTAGAGTAAATAATTATTCTAATAGCCAATCTAAACCTCCCTTGATGCAACCTGAGGCCATTTCCTCTCATCCTATCACTTGTTACTTGGGAGAAGAGATCAACATCTGCCTCACTACAGCCTCCTTTCAGCCTCCCTCCCTCAGCCTCTTCTCCAGGCTAAACAGAAGAGCCAATACCCTTCACCTTACCATGCCAAAAAGCTTCCAAATGGCCCTTAGCGGAAGGCATCATGGATAAAAAACACAGTTGTGCAGGGCAAATTAAAGAGTTGGCATAAGGTCAAATAAAAGCTGACCACAGAGGAAAGTGAGGCTAGAAACTAAAGGTGTTTTTTATAATGAGAGAACTGCAGTTTTGGAACAGCTTTCTAGTAAGGGCTGCTAGAGTCAAATTTTGTGAACAGTGACAATAACACCAACAAAAAAAAAAAAAAAAACCCACAAGGCAAGTGGTGTGAGTATCTTTGGACAGGTAAACAACATAACTAAAACAGTTACAGAGTCTCTGGCAATGACGTTCTGGTACAGCTATGTTGCACAAGGACACCTCTTCAGAGGAAGACCAAATTTAGACGTGACGCTAAACAGTCATCGCATTTTATATACACGTGAACAACTCTGCATCCAATCTAATTACAACTGACTAAACCGTATCAAAGCAAAACCACCTCATTGAGTTCTTTCTATTCTCAGTATTGAAATGATTTTCATCTGATTAACAACCCCAAAAGAAAAACGGGCACTAAACAGTGATTGTTTAGAGTTATGTGCCTGTAACATAAAGAGAATCATATCTTTCCCAAACTGAGGCTGAAGTCCAAACTATTCAAATTAATCAGAGCTAACCTAAGGCACTTCCTCTGCCATGTGTCATCATTAACACATATTAACTTGTGGAATTCAAAAACCAGCAGCTACCTGGGAGAAGGAAGGGAGAGTACAGACAGCATCACTCCCAGGTAGAAAGCTACTGGCAAAACATCACCCTGAGTAGGAACAAGGGTGTCATTGCACCAAAGAAAATACTTATCTTGTTAGAAGAAATCTGAAAGCCAGAATACCAGATAATTACTGTGCTTACCAAAAGCAGCAATTTTTTCCTAATGAGGAAGTTGTAGATAAATCAGGTTCTTTTTTGCTTCGCTTTCCTCTCCCAAGGAGCTTTCTTTCACACAAGCAGACTTGCCATGACAAAGAACTGGCAACCTTGCAATATCCTACAAACCCGAATCACACAGGAGTAAATACATTTCACTGCAAAGTTTGATCCTGAGCAGCACATAAAATTGTACCTTCCTTGGATTTCAGCTCTGGAATCATTGTCTGATCAGAGAAAAAGTTTCAGAGTCTGAGAAGCAGATAAGAGTTGTCTGTTACTTCTCGCTTCAGATCATGGCTCCCCATTAAAGCCTAAGAGCACTTCAGACACTATTCGCTGACACAGGCTTACAGAGGGACAACACGTAGAAGCGGCAGAAAGCTTTTCCTCTAGTAAAGGTAACTTCTCATTTGACAGTAAAGCCCTTGATGACAGTGAATCTCTTCTATTGTTTTTAAAACATTAAATGGTACTTTTTTCCTAAAACATCAATAGTCTTATTTAGTACCTACAGCACACAGGAGTTTAAAAAAATGGTAGTCAATTTCTAGAATTAGCCAAAAAACTACCAAAAAACCTACTGTCAAGCATAAATGGAAGCCATGGGTTTGCCATCTTTCTACATCAAACAGCAGGAAAGAAAAGTAGCATGTCCTATCCTCCTAGGTCCTTTCTGCCTTCAGGCTAGTAAGAAAAGTAAAGGCAGCAAATCTAAAATACAGCTCCAGTGGACTTTATCAGAAAAAAGTATGAGGAAGTGTATATGAAATATCCTGCACAACAGATGCAGACAATTCACCCAGAGGTGAATACTGCCTGATTTTGAAAGAAGAGGACTTCTTTCAGCAAGCAATACACACAGCAACAGAGTTGCAGGGCTTAGAAAACACCAAGATCATCTGTGAGACAGACTTTCACAGAACTTATTGAGAAGAAGTCATCCCCTCTCTATTCCTGCCTCAAAAATTTACACCTGTGAAATACATCAAGAAGTAGAAGTAATACACATAGTGCACAAGCCCTGAGTAAAGGCTATGACCCAAGGGTTCCATGGCTCTAAGCATTAACCCCATTCCATTAAAACTGAGGGTAACAGGGTTCAGCTGAAACACTGCTCTTTAGTTTACCATTTTGCTGTTCTTTATTCATCATCCTACAGTTTTAATCCCCTAAACAGTGTACTAAAAAGGCTCCTATTTCCTTTCAATAGCTATATGTACATGTACATATACACTGTGCATACACATACATAGACAACAGCTGAAGTCCTGGACTTTTTCCTAGATCAATAATGACAAAAATTAATGTTACCAAAAATTATTTACCAAAGTCTTGAACTGAAGTTCTTTAAACAAATTTTTGGTTTTAATCAGAGAACCATTTCTCAGACAACAGGTTATGAATACAAGTATGAAAACATTGCCCTACTGCCTTAATAAGACATTTCAGCTTACTTCTACTTGCATTTTCCTTGATAAATATTATAAAACAAAAGAATGCTCATGCTATAGTTTCATATCCACAAATAAATTAAAAATCATATGAACACTAAACATACTTTCAAAAGAAGTCACTAACAAAAATTGACAGTGATGTCTTAAAGCAGTAATCCACCCTCCCCAGCAACTAAGAGGCAGGATTCAAACTCACAGTAACTCAAAGCCAGCAACACCTCTGAAGTTCTAAGTAATTTCAAAATTTTATTGTAATAAAGATTGACTTCTAGTATAAAATCCCAAGTTACAAGGCATAAGTCTCACAGCCCAGAAGGCCAACCATATCCTGGGCTCATCAAGACAAGCATGGCTAGCAAGCCAAGGGAGCAAATCCTTCCCTCATGTGACACCCTGACATGGACTACTGTGCCCAAGTTCTGGAATCCACAACATAAAAAGGATATGGAACTGCTGGAATGGGTCCAGAGAAGTACCTTGAAGATGATCCAAGGGCTGGAGCACCTCCCATAAGAGGACAGGCTGAGAGATTTGGGCTTGTTCAGTCCAGAGAAGGCTGTGGGCAGACCTTACAGTGACCTTCCAGTATCTGAATGGGCTACAGGAAAGCTGGGGAGGGACTTTTTACAAAGGCTTGGAGAGACAGGATAAGGGTGAATGGATTTAAATTGGAAGGGGAAAAGATTTAGACTTTATGAAGAAATTCTTTGCAATAAGGGTGGTGAGGCACTGGGACAGGTTGCCCAGTGAAGCTGTGGCTGCCCCATCCCTGGAGGTGTTCAAGGCCAGGTTGGATGGGGCTGTGAGCAGTCTGGGCAGTAGGAGGTGTCCCTGCCCATGGCAGGGGAGTTGCCACTGGATGAGCTTTAAGGTCCCTTCCAACCCATTCTATGAAGCAAATTAAATATATCTTAATTTTTTCCAAAACGCAGCTGCTTAAATCCAAAAGCCTTCAGATGACCATTACTGTTCCAGTTGAGATCTTTTTTTTTTTAAACTGGAATGCATGTTTCAGGAGGCAAGACAAACAAAACATTGGTGAAAGACTTTGAACTGATATCAGTGAAGAATTAAGTGATCAGTGAAGAGATGCTTTCCAATTTTCTTGTCTACTATTGTAAGACTTGTCCTCTTTACCCTGAGTTTTTCTATAAAGAGGTCAAGTTCAAGTTGGTCTCTTCACTAAAATGTTTGCAGCTGAATGATCTGCCCCTAGTAATTTTCAATGAGATTTTTTTATCTAGTAAATATTCATAGAAGTAAATAAAAAATAGTGGTTTGAGTAACAATTAACAAAAACATTAAAACTCCATGCAGTTCATAACCTATGGAGAGTCCTGTGAAAGGCCTGAACAGCAAGGCTTCTTTGCTAGAGTGTGATTTACAGCAACTAGATTAAGCATAAAAGGGACAAAACAACCTATCTCTTCATTCACACATATTTAATGACCAAAAATAATAAACTTTAATAAACAGCAACATAAGATGATTGAACATCTTGAAAGCTAACTTCTTTTCAGAATTTACTTGCCTGAGCTGTCTGTTTGCAGCCCGCCTCACTGGTCTTGGGTCACAGTTCCACATCACATTGCCCTTAATCGAGCCACTTACAAATCTTCTCCTTCCTACTACTTTACTGTCTCATTCTGCTCACACAACTGTTAGTGGGACTAACTATACTAATTTAGGTGATGTCACTTAAAAGTTATCAACCTTATAGTAGGGTTGGACCTGCAGCTGCATGAACAAAACTGCAATGCAATCTTATAAGGAGTCAGAACTGGCCATTTTAATACAGAATGACACCCAGGCGAGTAAAAGTTAACATTTTTTGATAAAATTAGCAACAGCACTGGGCTCCAAAACTTCCATGTCCTTAATTATAAGCTTTATATTATCAATTTGGTGTTGAGAGGAAACTACAAAATATTCAATTCAAAGCAAATGTAGAAAAAAGTCAGTTATGTCACCAATCATGTAAAACATCTGTATTCAGTACTGTTCCGATACACACCTTGAAGAAATCATAATGAAGGACAGAACAGGTAAACACAGTGATAAGTACCATACACCCATTTATTATCAGTTGTTCTGTAAAGGGAAAGTGAGCTTTACAAAGTCCTCTAAAGAAACTAAATGTATAGAAGAGGATATCCCACTGATGTAGCCTGTACTTTCCAAAAGACTTCAGTAAGGTTCTTAGAGTCTTTCATGACAAACATCTAAGTATTGCAAAAATGTGACTAAACGTATGGCCAATTCTTACAGCAGAAGGAAAACGCAGGAGTTCTGCAGGAATCTGTGCTGGAACTCTAACACATTCCTCTAATAAGTAACTTGGTAAATCAGTGAGCAGTCAAATCAAACTTCAGGACATTAACTTATTCTGGGTAACAAGACGTGGGGGAAGAGTATCCTAAACAACTGCAAAGATCAACCAAGTATACTCTAGACTGGTGTATGAAGTTCAGCAATAGAGACTATCCTTATGTTTTACATCTAAGGATGAGCTCGGAGCTCAGTATTACTTCAGCAATGAGATCTTGGTGATGTAAGAAACTGTTCTGTGAAAAATCCAGCTGAGCACTCATTAGTTACAAAAGCAAAGCAAACGTTTTGAGCATTTCTGTTAGGAAAGGAAGAAAACATTATTTCATCACAGAAGCTATTGAATACATACAAGCTTGAGTAGGATGCACAGTCCTGGTCCCCATCTCTCAAAGAGGGTCAACTATAAAACATTCATTTAAGGTTAAACAAGGGCCACTGAACACACAAGATGATTTATGTTAAAAATATAGTCTTTGGGTTGAGAGAGAGAAAAGCGCATGAAGAGGTAGAGGTTGTAAAAAAAACCCTGACAACCAGGGCAGGATTGAATGTTTACTGCTTCCTCCAGTACAGCAATTAAGGTTGCCAAATAAAATCAGAAGCAGACGCAAAAAAAATGGTAATTACTTGCACTATGGGCAGCAGAGCTGGTGAACTTCTTGCCATATAATGGTATAGATGCTATGCTAAAAGGGAGTCACTAAACAGATAGCCATTGTAAACTGGGAGAATATACAAAGGAAGCATTTACATTTGTCCTGTTATTCCCTCCTTGATGTACGAAATTCGGTAGTATGTAAAAATGACACCTGACCTGACCCAGTATACCTGCTCTTTCATTTCTTAAAAAAGCTGATGGTATTTGAACTTTACGGGTGAGCCTTTGTAGAAGTCACAATGCTAGCAAATATCCTAGTTTCAAATAATTCATTTCAAATAATTCAAACAGCCAACCCAGATAAAGTCGTATTTTGAATGTAAAATGAATCACTTTCAATAGATACATTTAGAATGCTTAAGTTCTTTTTGTACAAGGGAAATATTAAGTGAGAATCTGTAAATCTCTTCAACAGTCTAAAATTCTACATTTAAATTGCTGGAGACACATCTTTTTGCTCAGGAAAGAAATTAAGTACCCATTTTGGGCCTTCCTCTACTACTAATATGGTCCAAATAGCACAACGTCTCTCACCATGAAACAGACGCAGAAGGTATCAGGTCCTGCCTAACAACTGAGGGAAAGGACCACCAGGAGAAGGCAGCACCACAGGGTGGAAGGACACTGCAGCAGCCCCAGTTTAGGTATCAAAATGCTGCAGATCTGCACCCTTCCTTACATGCATGAATTTGAGGGTAGAAAAAATACAATAATCCAAACAAGAAAAAAACATGCAAAAAGCAAACACCAAAAACACCAAACCCAAAATCCTCACTTTGGAATCACTGTTGATCCCACCCCTCATCATTTACTTTTCTCCTCTCAAGTTCCTGTTCCTACTGCAAGAATGGTTTAACTGCTCATGAAACCATAACTGAATCATCACATTTTACTCTTGAATGTCAGGTTATATAGCACTGACTCTAATATGTACCCTGTAAATCCTGGTAGTTCAGTGGCATCTACACAGTAGTCAAGATCTTCTGGCGGCCAAGTAGAAAATTAAGAACAAGGTATATATGAAAACAGTATTGTAAAAGTTGTCTTAAGTTTCCACAGCAGAAGATGAATTTAAAAAAAGAAATAGTTTTGTTTTCATGTTCATGTAATGAGAGATGAAGTTCTTGTAATAGCTTTATCTTTATATTAATACTAAAAAGCTTTTTATTGTAAGTGTTCTAGACAGCCTCAAAGCTACCTAAATAACGTCTAATACTGAGTTATTAATTTTACTTCACTGCTAGGAACCTACAATGCTTACAAGACTACAATATTTAAAAATTCCATGAAAAAACATGCCTTTTTTTCCAAATAACAGAGCAGTTTAGTTAACACTGTCCTAACACTCTTTTGAAAAGCAGTTTTAGATAACAGGCATTACTGGTGACATCTCATTATGTTTGCCTTTTTGTTTAAATGTTTCTCAAAAAACATACTGCTTCAAAACAGCAATATAGTAAAATATTAACAATATAGTGGAAATACAACCATTATATCCTATTCTATTCTCCCTTTTAACAGTCACTTAATAAGCTATATTTTTCTGAACTTGAAATGGTTCAAGTTAGCCATAGTACACTCAATATTTAAAAAAAAAATCAATTTGTATGCAACAATACCTTTTAAATGCATAACTGAGTTTCACTGACTCTTCTCGCACTTCCTGACACAATGCCTGAAGGTTATATTAACAGGAAACGACAAGCATATGCAGGCACAAGATGCTTATATTCATAGATAAAGTTTTCACGCCCACACCCGTTCACCACATAAGCATTATCAAAGAGCACAGTATCCTTTGTTTTTATCCTATCCTTTTATCCTGACCTTCACCAGCATCCTGTATATGTATCCCATACTACTGAAATGCCACTGAGGTAAGGTTAATGAGATTTCAATAGGCTGTGAGCAAAGACAGGGGTCACAGTCAATCCGCTTCAACCCATCTTATCTCACCGGAGGATCAGAAGCAGCCCAGAACAATTCTACCCAGGAGTGGGAGCAGCAGTATGAGGTAGTACAGAGATGTCCTTCCTTTCCCCCAGCTCCTCTGAGGTACTCATTACTCCATTATCGATAAAACAGAAGAAACACTGCCTGCATTCTCTATGTTAACTTGAATCACATCCAAGTAGACTCACAGTTTGTCCTTAAAGAGCCAAATAAATTCTATAGCCTCAGTTCCTCTACTTTCATCTTAAATTTGAATGACAACCTTGAGATCTACAGTCAGAAAATGCACCAAAAATTAGAGAAACCTTTACATTTACACTATTACACATGGATATCCACCATAGCAGGCAGATACATAGAAAAGTATGGTTCCTAACACAGTATACCTTTACAGAGGTACTTTCTCAGGACTTCTATTCAAGGTTTTGAACACAGCTGACAAGTACTACCTATTTACAAGAATGCACAACTACAGGAACATGCAAAAGTGACAAGGGGCAACGTGTATAAACTGGGGACAGGTAGATTTAGACTAGACATTAGGAAGAATTTCTTCACCACGAGAGTGGTGAGACACTGGCACAGGTTGCCCAGCAAAGCTGTGGCTGCCCCATCCCGGGAGGTGTTCAAGGCCAGGTTAGATGGGGCCTTGGGCAGCCTGATCCAGTGGGAGGTGTCCCTGCCCATGGCAGGGAGGTTGGAATTGGATGAGCTTTAAGGTCCCTTCCAACCCTAACTATTCTATGATTCTATCTACAGTAGAAAGCAAAAATCCTACCGTTTCAAATACAGTAAAAACCAAAACAGTATTGTCACCATTGTATTCTATTCTCTTTCAATAATCACCTAATATACTATGTTTAAGTATTTCTGTACTTTGCCCAGACTCGATGCAAAAAGGTCAGACTAGAACAGGAGTTCTCAAACTGCCTACGCTGCTTCTAGATGCATGGTGTCTTCAAAATTTGCAGGGAATAGCCTCATTTAACCAGATTCTTTAAAATATTTTCTTTGTACTAGCCCCGTATTTTTCAAGCAAACTTAAGCTACATCTCGGAAACAGAAACATTTAGGAGGGAGGAGTGCAGGGGAAGCAGGTTAGTGAGTAACAGGACTAAATAGAGATGGAAAGGGAAGGGACTGGAAAAAAAAGAAAATAAAATCCCATACTTAATTTCTACCCCAATGAAAGTAAACTGAACAGTTGTTAACTATTTCATATCAATATTTTTTCTTAGATAAGAAAAATGCAGCACCTGGGTTTTTTTCCTGTACTAACATTATCCTTGCATTCACAGCTATTGTTCTTTAGGTTTGTTTGTTTTGAACCATTTTCAACACCTTGTTTTGTTCAAGTTAATGCAAAAGACTTGTTATAGATTTCTTTTACTCCCAGCAGCTTTCTAACACATTATGAATACCCAGTGCCCTAAGACAGGATAATTTATTTAACACAGACCTAAATGAAGTAAAAAATTAGACAGAATGACAAGTTTTCATCGAAAGATGTACTACTTAAAGCACATTATCTCTGGTCACCTGTTTCAGCACAACCTAATAATTTCATGTCTCAATTCAGCAGCACAGGCATTAAGTCAAAAAGTACACCAAGTTCTGTAAACCCAACGGCACTGTGTGACAACTGGTACATTATTCAACTAAGTTCATTCACCTCTCGCAACTCCATTTCCTTTCTAGACGCTGATGTTCAATCCACACAAGCCCACAGTGAAACTGGTTCAAGTCCACCAACGTAAACATACTTTGATGGGCACTTAACCATTCCTAAATGCCAAGAGAAAAATATCTTTTCGACTATAACCATTAACTTTTTGAAAAACTTAAAAATTGTCATTTCAGAAAATACTTTTTAGTTAAGCAAGTTTCTTCCAGTTCTCCACATTGTTCAGGTGTTCTATTTGGCACAGGGGAGGAGAAATACAAAACTTGCTCTGCTAAAGCATTGCTACCTTGAAGCAGTTATGACACTGTAGCCCAAGACACAAAGTTGAACAATTAATCTTTTACAAGAGCCTTATTAGCTCTACAATGAACACCTAGGAAATTAAGTCATTGGGACAAATCTGTTTTACAAAGTCAATTACCTGCTTGTTTGGTTTATCAAAGCTGAGGTAATGAAATTATAGGACAGTTCACAGGACGACTACCACACCACAGCAAAACTCTCCGATACATTCCTAAGTACTGATCCCTAGTGCAGCCCATAGCAACACTTCATATGGACTCGCAGCATATGCCTTGAGAAAGAAGGTTTAGACACTCAGGAAATAAAAGCAATTCAGACTTTACTCAGGACTTGAAAGACTCAAGTTGTTAAGTCACACTGTTCAAGACAGCAGTATTGAAAAATCCTTTCAAAGTATATTTTTAAAAGAACAAAAAGCAAAAATCTTAATGGCTTGCCAAAAAAACACCCTGCTAAAAAACTGACATAAGGTAACACAATTTGAGTTTTCTCTAAGTAGTGAAACAATACAGACATATTCTTAATTACCAGTATCCACTACAGCAAGAACATTTTTTGCTCTGCAGGTATTTACTGCAAACCACAGCACAGAACAAATCCTTGAACCTTACACATTGTCAATTCTCTGACTTTTGGTGCTATACCTCACTTGCAGTCATGAACATTTTGCACTCACATTCTGTGTGTGTCCCCCTCCATGATACTCTCTATTTTATCAAGTACCAGCAATCTCTGCCTGTGCATCTGCAGAAGAAAAGAGTGGGTGTCAAAGGCTCAACCTCACCACTATAGCACTGCACTCTTGCTTCAGACTAGTTACAGTTTGCTGTCACATAACAGTGAGGCTGAAGCACATCTTCCAACCTAGTTTCTGCCAAAAAATTGAATCTGCTCTGTATCTTTCAGGTGCTCTGTTTGCACTGCAGAAGGGTCTAGTAGCGAGGAGGTCAGGCAAGTCATTTCCTTCCCAAAAGAACATTTCAATCCAGCCTTCTCACTCCCAGCAGGTTCTATAGCAGCTGGAGCTGGAACAGCTACCTAGTCCACTTGGACATCACCAACTGCCCAGGGAGCTTTACACTGGATTCTCTAGCACAGGTAGGACAAAACAATTCCAGAACAGAAATATTAGTTGGTCCTGCACAGAGAGAGCTGCAGCCTTGGTACAGCTTATTAAGTTGGGCCCAGTACCACACCTCACTGGTTGGAAAACCTGCTCTAAATCAGTATCAAAATCAATACCTCTAATCAAAGTCCAGATATTCCTGCTCACTACATGAATCAGAAGCTAGCAGTGCTGGAAAACAACTTCTTCTGAAGACAGGTCTTACCTTACCTTCCAAAACTATACATATGCTTCAGTGAACTACTCTGAAAACAAGAAAGTCACAGATAAACAATCAGTACTTTGCATCCTCACAAGGTTTTGATTCATTCATGAAATCCAGTTCAAATGCTGGAACAGGTATGGCCGAATACATACAAAGCTGTGTGAAGACTATTCAGAGGATTTGGCTGGAAAGGAGTCACACAAGAAACAAACACTTAAACAACCAAAATGCCACAATGAAGCATGGGAGCACTCCAATAGTCCTGAAGACAATCTGCACAACATAAACTTTCTTTTAAAAGAGTCTGCAGAACAGAACACAATACAATCAGAACATGGTAGCCATGCTATCAAACCATATGCTAAACACTGGACTAGACTCACCTGTTAAAATGCATTAAGACAATTATGAGGCAGAAGCCATTCATTTCTATTCATTGCCATGCCTGGCAATTTTCACCTAGTTGACCCATTGTTGTACCAACAGCATAATAATAAAATTTACTTTGTGTTTTGGAAAGTAAGGTTAGACACAACTTTGTACGAATCTAGCGCTAACTGCAGAATGATTTACAGGAGGACCTCCACACACAGCACTAGCAGGAGGGAAAGAAATGAGTCATGTTTAATGTCAGGCCTATTTGGAAACTGGGTACCATCCATATAACCATATTGCAAAGTTAGGCTTCCATTTTCTGCCATTCTATAAGGATATCTGAAGTGCAAATATAGAACTAGAAAAGTCTTCCCAGGTCTGACAGTATTTCAGCAGCTTTTCCTGCTTCTGTTAGCCCCTCAAACTAAAGTACCAAGCATCAATGCTGGTTATACCATTCTGCACAGCAGCTCAACTAAGTCACATCTGTTTTCCCCAGAAGCAGCTGCTAAGAACTACAAAGGAAGCAAGACATCATTCAAGAGAAAGAAAAATTTTCTTCCCTATTGCTTCCCACTTTTCTCCAGAATAAAAAGTTTGGGGAAAGGTTACAAAAGTATAGTTCTCTTCTCTCTCCAAATCACCACTCCTTGAACATGACCCAAAGATTACAAAATACCTTCAACAACAGTAATACCTCCCTCTTGCAACTGTCAGAACTATGCAAGACATGGCAGAGAAAGCCTTCCTTGCAACAGAAGGGACTAATTCTTCAGTGGTGCAACAGGTAGTAGTATCTGGACAGCAGCAATCAGTCCCTCAAAGAGGTTCTCTAGCCAGTGCTCTGTCGGAATCCCCAGGCATGTTTCTCATCAACCAAGATTGCAAACAGCAGTGATTCACGTCCCAAGTAGCACTTGTTTCATCAATACTTTTCTACTTACTCCTTAGGAGAGGCTACAGGAATAAGACCTAATTGTTGAGTATTTCTTCCACACATAAAACTAAGTTAAACAGAACCATTTAAAATGGCATACAAAAACACTACATAACCATCACATAATACACAAAACATGCAGTAAACAAAAGGGATTTTTCTCAAACAGCAAAACACAAGTGTTCTTAAGAGGCCAGTAGGTTCAGCAACGGGATTCAGCATCAAGCACACCCGTTTTACTGAACATTTACTATCCTGCCTTTAAACACAATTGCCTTTTCCATTACAGTTAAAAATGTGTTCCTGGCAGCCTATATACCAAAATGCCTTCTCTCTCTCTACGAACAGATAGATGCAGGAAAGACATAGAGGGAAATGACTGTGGAAATGAAACCTGGAAGTAGTCAGAGAAACTTTCTAACATTGTTTGGGCGACAAAACGTCACCCCGAAGGGCTGAACAGAAATACAGCACCGAGGACACTGCGTGACTTGCAGTGGGAAAAAGAATTAAAGCCTCATTTTCACGCCGGCCGTGACCTTACAACTAAGAGAAGCAGAGCCTGGTAACTTTTCCCCTTTGGCCTCAACTCCAGGACAACGTTCAATAGCTTTTTCTTTTCCCACGATGAAAATTTAGGTCATACACCCCGAAACGCCACAGAAGGCAGAAGGGACGGGGTGGAGGAGTGGGGTAAGAAAAATGCAAACAACTCCCAAACCGCAGCCCCGGACCCACGCGCAGCAATGACTCTGCAGGAGGATTGGTGCGGTCGGACAGGAGGGCTCCGACCCTCCCGTTCCCCTGGGTGCCCTGGTCACCCTGCGAAGCCGGTGCTCCCCGCTATCCTCCCCACAGGGGTCGCTGAATGGGTCACGCCGCGAGCCTGGTGCCCGTGAATGGGTCACCCCGCGAGCCCAGTGACCCCCGCGCCCCCCCCAAGCCGCTAAATGCACTCACCCCGTGAGTCCGGTTACCCCCACTCTCCCCCCTCCCCCCCCCGCGCCCAGAAATGGGCCGTCCCGGAGCCGCGGCGGGCGGCGTGGGCCCAGCACGGTGCTGGGAATGAGCCGGGGGTGGGGGTTGGGAGGGTAGCTCCGGGGCCAGGGCCGCTCACCGGCGTGCTGGTCCCGCGGCCACAGGTAGTAGGTGGCGGGGATGACGATGAGCCCCACGAAGCTGGTGAGGAAGTAGAAGAACGTGTTGCCGCTGTCGTCGTACTGGAACTGCTGCCCCGCCATGGCCGCTCGGCGCCGCCCGCCTTTGCCTTGCCTGCGCCCCTCCTCCTCCTCCTCCTCCTCCTCCTCCTCCTTGCCGCCGCCGGCCGCCCGGCCTCGCCGTCCCGCCTCGCGCGGGGCCGAGCCAGCCGCTCCGGGATCCCGCGAGAACGGGCGCTCTCCCGCCCCTGGAGCGGCTACGGAAGGAGACGTGTCACCCGTCAGCCACCATCGCCGCGCGGCGTCACCAGCGACCCCGCCCCCGGACCGTCACGTGACCCGACCCCCCCACCCCGCCCTCCGCGCGCCGCTCGTCACGTGACAGGCGCCCACCACTCCGCGTGGGGCCGGGGAGGCAGGCGGAGGGGAAAGGGAGTTCGAAGCTCGTCCGGTTGCAGCCCCGCTGCCATGAGCAGGGATACCTCCCACTGACCAGGCTGCTCACAGCCCCATCCAACCTGGCCTTGAACACCTCCAGGGATGGGGCAACCACAGCTTCCCTGGGCAACCTGTGCCAGGGCCTCACTGCCCTTATCGCAAAGATATCCTCAAGTCTTCCCCCCACCCCCTTCCAATTTAAATCCATTCCCCCTTATCCTGTCACTCCGAGCCTTTGTAAACAGTCCCTCCCCAGCTTTCCTGTAGCCCTTTCAGGTACTGGAAGGTCACTATAAGGTGTCCTCGGAGCCTTCTCAGGGCTGAACAAGCCCAAATCTCTCAACCTGTCATCGTATGGGAGGTGCTCCAGCCCTCAGATCATCTTCATAGCCCTCCTCTAGGCATTCCAACAGTTCCATGTCCTTCTTATGTTGAAGATTCCAGAACTAGACAGACTATTGGAGGTGAGGTCTCACAAGAGAGGAATAGAGGGGCAGAATCATCTCCCTTAACTTGCTGGCTGCGCTTCTTTTGATGCAGCCTAGGATATGATCAGCCTTCTGGGCTGCGAGCGCACATTGATGCCCCATCCCTGGGGGTGTTCAAGACCAGGTTGGATGGAGCCTTGGGCAGCTTGATCTAGTGGGACATGTCCCTGCTTCTTGATGCTGTTTGTTTTGAGTCCTGCTAAGGGGGTTTTATCAGTTGTTGGGACCATCACTCCTTTGCCCTGTTGGATCATGAGGGTGTTTTCTGTGACTTCTGTTGACCTACTGAGGTAGTCCCAGAGAGCTGCTTTTGGCCTCATCCTGTCTCTGCTTTCCACTGGCCAGCTTGTTGAGCTATTAGCCAAGAGCCACTGGAAAAGAGGTTCTGGGAAAAATTATTCCTGCTGTCAAGTTCTGGTAGTGCAGGGCTCCCCGGCCAGTAAGTGGACTGTGGATGGTGTTATGGAAATTAACACATGCCAGCCACCATAACAGGGTTTAACTTGAGGTAACTGCTGAATCAAAATCAAGCCAAAAAACTGCTGAATCAAATCAAGCCAAAAAGAGATTATTTTATAGAGTCCTTTTTATTAATAGCACTACTGCTCAAGTCAGGTGCTTCCAAAGAAGGAATCTGAACAAAGAGGTCCCTGGGCAGTTACACCCTTACCCTCTAAGTTTCCCAGTCCTCACATGAGAGTTTGGACCAAAAGCAGTATTAAGGTCTGGGGTCTTCTTGCTTTTTATTGGTTTAATTTGCTTGGTGTTTAGCTAGTTAGTGGTTCCCTATTAAGTGGTCATCTTATACAATATACAGTATCCTGTTTCACATCCTCTGGGTTGGTTTTGGTAGATTCTGTGGTTAGATATGTAACATATTGTAATACATTTGTTACAGTTTGAATACGCAGTCTGTAGGCTTTGTTCACTGTAGCTCTTAGTGTTTAAGCTGCCAGTGCCAGACTTGGGCTAACTTTTCTCTACAACAGTCCTCCCTTTGTTTTTATTAACATTCTTGTTATCATTTGGGAGCAAAATATTTGTAGCCTCTAAGGTGTAAGCACAGTTGAGTAGAACAAACGCTACAAAACTGAATGCAAAAAAGTCTTGCAAAGATCATTATAAAAAATAATAACCCATACAGAATTCATTTAGGAGCCTGAGCTCCTAGATGGGGTACTTGGGAGGTGAACCAAGACCATACTCCATGGAATCCTGCTGGAGTGTTGTCCAGTTGTACTTTATGCATTCATTTTACTTTTCACACAACGTCCAGACATCAGTGGAAATCCTTCCACTCTGGTCAACGTGCATCCAACAACTGGTATTAATACAATTATATACACTCTCCCTTGTGAAGCTAACAAATTGTCTAATGACTTTCTATTTTGCAGTATAATTTTGGAGGGTTGCAAAACGTCTTCTTGTAATGCTGTAATTGTGTCAGCAATATTATTGCCAAGAATTTCAGTTACTGCTGAAATGTTAACTAGAGCCTCTTCTTGTTCACGTTCTCCCAAACAGGAAGAAACTATCTGGTAAAGGAGTGTAATGCACTCAGCCTTACTACTAGTGGATTATTATGTGTGGTTCTATGAACAAATGTTTGTAACCATGATCATAGAATCAGAGAAGACCAGGTTGGAAGGGACCTCAAGGACCGTCTGGTCCAACCTTTCTTGGCAAAAGCATGGCCTAGATAAGGTGGCCCAGCACTCTGTCCAGCTGAATCTTAAATGTGTCTGCTGTGGGGGAATCCACCATTTCCCTGGGGAGATTATTCTAATTTCGTTAAGAAAAAAAATTCTTCTTATGTTTAATTGGAATCTCTGCAGGAATAACTGGTACCCATTACCATTCATCTTCTCCATGTGAGTCCTTGTAGAAAGGGATCCTCCATCTTCTCTGCAGCTGTCCTTTAAATACTGGAACATGGTGATAATGTACCCCCTAAGCCCTCTTTTCTCAAGGCTGAGCAAACCCAGTTCTCTCAGCCTTTCTTCATAAAGCAGGCTGCCCAGTCCTTTGATCCTTTTTTTTGTATAGTGGGTACCAGAACTGAACACTGTTCCAGGTGAGGCCCAACAAGCACAGAGTAGAGTGGGATAATCATCTCCTTATCTCTGTTGGTGTAACCCAGCATCTTGTTCTCTCTTTGCCATAGTAGCACACTGTTTACTCATATTGAGCTCGTTGTCCATCCGGACTCCCAGATCCCTTTCCATAGAGCTGCTCCCTATCCAGATGGATCCCAGACTGGGCTGCACTCCTCTACCATGTTTTCTCAGGTGCAAGACTTTATACTTGCCCTTGCTGAACTTCATAAGGTTCTTGTTAGCCCACTCTTCCGGCCTGTCTATGTCCTCCTGCAAGGTGGCTCTCCCTTTTGAAGGGTCCACCTTCCCACTCAGTTTGGTATCATCAGCAAGCTTCATCAGGATGCTCTTGATCCCATCATGGAGATCACTTATGAAGATATTGAACAACATGGGCCCAATATTGATCCATGGGGGACCCTACTTGTGACAAGTTCCTGTTTTGATCCTGATTCCATAATCAAATTGGAGAACACAGAAATATTAGGAGTAACATCTCCTAAGGCACAAGTTTCTGACCCTGGTAGTGTTTTGCAAGCTTTTTTACCACATATCTGAAACTACCCTTTTCCCTCGAGTACAAGCTAAGGTGCATTGGAAAAATTCCAAATTATTCCCACTATTCCTGTTTTCACTGTTTGGTTACAATCATTAAAGATGCCCACAAGGTTAGTACCATTGTACAGAAGCTTCAGATGACTGCAGAGAGCCTGACATTTTACACATGTTGCAGATTTGCTCTTTCCCTCTGGAATTAGCACCTCCCATTGTTGTGAATCCATGTGGTCTCAATGGAAAGTAGTTGTTTGGTACAGGGATCCCTAACAGGAGAGTGGAAAAGAAATACAAGTGACATGAATTCACAGCTCCTTTGGATGTTCACATGGTTTTAGTCTCCAAAGTATCAATCATGATATATTCTTCTCTCGCTGGTCATTGTTCATCTACTAAATGATCCTCAGGTAATCATGTAATGTGTGAGTGGTGGGTCCATCCTTCCCTGTAACATTCACAGCAAAGTAAGAACCTAATAAGACAGTATACAGTCCCTTCCATATGGGTTCTGATTTAGATTTATGGGACACTACCTTTATTAAACTTTATCCCCAGACTGCAAATCATATACCTGTATCTCTGGAGGGTTGGTGCTACTGAGCATGCTCCCTTTTAGTTTTGAAACTTTCTTGTAAATTTAGAACATGATGTGTTCAGTGCTCACCTCCATTCAAGAGACTACTTTCAGCTGGGATATAAGTTCCTGGTATGGCTAAATGTCTCCCAAAAAGAACTTCAGCAGGCGATAGTCCTAAGAATTGCCTTGGGGCATTCTGAATGTCCAATAGTGTTAAATTTATTGCTTTTGACCATTTTAATCTTGTATGCATACAAATTTTGGCTGTTCTCTTTTGAATAGCTTGATTTATTCTTTCTACTTGCCCAGATGCTTGAGAGTGATAAGGAGCATGCAATCTTTTCTCTGTCTCTGAACTCTAAACTGTCGATTATTTCTGCAGTGAAATGTAACCCTCTATCTGACTCAATAGTCTGGTACTACATACCTAGGAATAATTTATTTAAGGAGAGCTTTTTTTACTCCTCCAGTGTCTGCTTTTCTTGTTGAAAGAGTCTCTACCCATCTTGATAATTGGTCAGCTGTCACTAGAAAATGTTTGTATCCGCACACTGCAGCCATATCAGCATAACCTATTTGCAGTCTTGGGAATGGGAAAAATACCCATGGTTGATTTCCCAATTCATGCACAGATTTTATATTTGAGAACTTTTGACAAGTAGGATAGGTATCAATAATTCTTTTAATGGCTGCATAGACACACAGGGCTGCCTATACTTGCTGTACTTGATTAGACACTGCTTCCATTTCTCCATGAGCTTTATCATGGAACCATCTAGCTATAGTCATCTGTTATTTCTTTGATAAGACAGGTTTCCCCCTATTGTTCATATTCCATCTTCATCTTCCACTGCTTCCTGCGTTTTCTACTGTTCCCTTCCTTCTCTTGTCACATCCGATTGGCTTAATCCTTTGGATGGTCAACATCAGGCCACCAGCTCTTATATGAAGTAACTGCCATAATCTTCACTGCAGGCTGATGAGCTATGACTTTCACTGCTGCACCAGCTAAGGCGTTGCCTTTGTGGATTACAACTCAGTCCCTAGTAAGGGCTGGATAGTGAACCACAGCGATTTCTTTGGAAAGTTGAATTGCATCAAACAAGTCTCAAATTTCTGTTCCATTAGCCATAGCTTTACCGAAAGAGGTAAGAAACCCCCTTTCTTTCCAGAATATGCCTATTTCATGGCATATGCCAAAGGAATACCTTCAGTGGTTGCTTGCTTTCCACCTCCCAGGCAAGCTGCTTGGGGTAATGCAATTAACTGTGCCCCTTGAGCACTAACCATTGCTTGAAGAGGTCTGGCATCTACAACCTGTCTTCGGTCCGCAATTGTATAGACAATCTTTCATTGCCTGTGCAAATAGTATGATGATCCATCTGTGAATATAACAAGACTTGGGTTTTGTAAGGGGAGGTCTGTGAGATCTGCTCATGGTTTACTAATCATCTGCATTACCATGTCACTTCAGTGATGCCCTTCCATTTCTCCAGGTATTGGTAATTGTTTTGCCAGTTTCAATATATTACATCTCTTTAGAGTCACGTTATCTGCATTTAAAAGGTTTAGTTGATGTGCACATTAGGAAGACATAGCTTGTGGCACATGTTGCATGAGATGTAATTGAACTTCATGGGGCACATAGATTACAAGTGGACTCCCTAAAAATAAAGTTCAACTTCTTTCCACTATTACAGCTGCCACTGTCACTGATCTAGACCATATTGGAGCTGGGCCTATAGGCCAACTGTCCACAGTCATTTCTCCACAAGACAGCTCCCCATGGGGGACAATTCCATGCAGGGACAACTCTATGCCTAAACCTAAGCCTGAATCTAAGCCTAACCACAAGGCTAACTCTAATGGATCTCCATGGACAGTTGTCCCCGCAGAGAGTTGTCCTGCAGAGAGCTGGCAGAAGAGAATTGTTCTTTTCCCAATGGGGCTCCAGCTGCCACTGGATCCATTTGGACAGAATGATATTCCACAAGTCTTTAAGCAGGTCCTAACTGCTTTGCTAACATTCCACTAGTCCCCTCTTTTTGTTCATGTATATACAGATCGAAAGATTTTCTGTAGTTGGGAAGTCCTAATGCTGCACCCAAATCCAATGCCCCTTTTTTAGCTCTGAAGGCTTTCATCTGTTCTGGCCCCTATGTAATGGATTCTATTTCTTTTTGCTTTTTGTTGCTGCTGTCTGGGATTTGATTAGTTCCCCTAATCCTGGTATCCACAGTTGGCAAAACCCAACTGCACCTAAAAACCCTCATAGCTGTTTTTCACAACTATATGAGGAATTTCAATTACAACTTTTACTCTTTCTGGATCTGTTACCTCCTGCCCTTCCTTTAAAATGGATCCAAGATATTTTACTTCCTTTTGACACAGCTAGAGCTTGGATGGAGATGTGCAGTATCCCTTGGTTGCTAAGGTGGTATATAAATACATAATAACTTTTAAACAGTCAGTAGAATTCCTACTAGCTATTAGTAAATCACATACACATTGCACTAAAACTGTTCCACCAGGTAACTCAATATCCTCTAAATCTTCTTCTAATACCCAAGAAAATACAGTGGGAGATCCACTAAACCCCTGTGGAAGGAAACTTCATGTCAGCTGTTGTCCCTTCCAAGTGAAAGTAAACAAGGATTGACTTTCTTCACTTATGGGAATATTGACAAATACTGCAATGAAATTGGTCACAATAGAACACTTACGTAGCCTGATGGGGCATTTGCCTGCATATCCTTGAGGGATTAGTGACCTTCCAGTACCTGAAGGGGCTACAAGAAAACAGAGAAGGGACTATTCACAAAGTCCTGTACTGATAGGACTAGGGGCAATGGGTATAAACTGAGGAGGGGAGATTTAGAGTGAACATAAGGAGGAATTTCTTCACAATGAGAGCGGTGAGGAACATGTTGCTGTGGCTGCCCCGTCCCCAGAGGTGTTCAAGACCAGGCTGGATGGGGCTCTGAGCAGCCGGGTCAGTGGGAGGTGTCCCTGCCTATGGCAAGGGGAATGTAAATGGATGATCTTTAAGGTCCCTTCCAACCCAAACAATTCTATGATTCTATGGTTTGGTGTGGCACAATAACGGAGCACGTAACTGCTTTCAAGTCTCAAACAAATCGAAGCTCAGGGTCCACCTCTTTTGTCCAAACTGTTTTTGTCTTGATGGCAGGGTTGGAGTGCGGCACGGGGACTCACACCCTCCGAAGATTCCTCGGCCGAGGTTCTGCTGTGCAGGTTTTGAGATGATCCAGTGGGTCTTTTCCAAGGAAGTGATTCTATGATTCCATGATTCCCCGGGCACAGCAGAGGGCGCCCCGACCCCGGCGTTTGCCTCCCTGGCAGAGCCGGTTCCAGCCGCCCTGTGTCCGTCCCAGAGGCTCGGCAGGTCCCTGGCTCCGCTTCCAGGGGGTTGGTGTCTCCAGATCAAGATCCTGGGCTGTTGCCCATACCCTAGTACCCCGGTGAGGCAGACGTCACGGTACAGCCAGAGTTTGGAGCAGATCTCTTCCTAATGAACAAGCTCGGGACCCTTCTGCTACTACAAATCTTCCCCACAGCCCTTTATCTCCTGTTGTTACTAGCGATGGTTTGTTAAAACATGTTCTCCTTTCCTCTTTACCCTTTGAATTAATACCTTGCCCTGTGATATGGTTCCCTTTGATACAACATTTAAAAGTAATAATATTGCTTCTGTGTTGACTAAAAATTCTACTTCCTTTACATCTATTTTCCCAGTTACAGAGAATCATAGAATGGTTTGGGTTGGAAGGGACTTTAAAGATTGTCTAGTTCCAATGTCCCCTTCCATGGGCAGAAACACCTTGTCCCTTATGATTTAGCTGAGCTCTCCACATCCTGTAGATTATAATTTCCACAGAATCTTCTGAGTACCTTGCCTCCAGTCACTGTGAATTACTTCTTGATTCCTGTCTTGTACTTTCCCAGTTCCCTTTCAGGCACCTTCAGAGGAAGCAAGATTTCTCTTTTCCAGTGACCAGATTTCCTATAGTAATGACACCTTTCCTCCTGGTTATTTCCAAGTTTTCTCATTCCTCTTTCAACCCTCTGGTCTGACCTAACTCTTCTCCTGTTTTGTTCTTTTGGAGGGGCAAATACCCTCCTTCATCCTCTTAGTTTGGTGCCAGTGATGCTGCTAAAAGATTCTTGTTGCTTTTCCCATGTCTTTTCCTTTGCAATTTCGGCTCTATATTTTTCCACCTGTCCATCAAATATAAACACTGCCACACTTAGGATCTTTTGTAATGTCTCCCCTTCCCAGCCAGGAATGTGTTCTTTAAAACATTTCTGTATATCTTTTTTTTTTTTCATTTGCTTGTTATTTCATTACAAAGCGGTTGCTAAGTTGTCATGTTCTTATACAATATACAGTGGTTCTGTGTGCTGTTCCACATCCGCTTAAGCCAATTTTGGCTGATTCTGTGGTTAGCTATGCAGCATGTTGTAATACAGATGTTACAGTTCATATACCATAATCTATAGACTCTGTCTGCTCCAGCTTTTAGTGTTTAAGCTGCTAGTGCTAAGTTTTGACTAACCTTTTCTACAACAATGGCAATCCAACACAGTGCTGGGAAGTTCTCCAGCTTACGTGGTTGCCAAACAAGTCTGATAAGAAGGTGATGGATTTCTGATTTACCAGTTTTATAGGTATATTAGTTTTCGGAAAATATAATGTGACGTTATATGTGTAGTGTATCTTTGTCATTAAACCAGCAAAGGAAGAAGGCTTTTAGTGTGTGTGGGTGAGAAAAAGGGAAGATGACAGGTTTGCAAGGCATATTTCATTGAAATGAATATTGCAAACAAAACAGCTCTTTGTGAGAGCTTCAGAAGCACCTGGAGTTGTGGAAAAGCTACAGACATGAGAAAGGCAGCATGATTTGCACTGTGTACATAATGGGATCCACCTCAGGCTGCCCAGCAGTGTTGTGTGGCCAAGCAGATCCCTGCCTTTGTTCTGCCACTGGTCCATTCTGCACATGGTCACACAAGAGCCTTTGTGTTTGGCCCAGGTATTTTAGAAATACTCTTCCTCTGTGTGTGTCTTTTGACACAAGATAGTCCATTCAGTTAGTTCCAGTCAGCAAAAGTTGTGTGTGACTGATCTGAAGAGCCGTGAACCAAAAACAGGCTCTCAAGAAGTGAAATACACTATGGGAGGGAAAGTGCCTGTAGCTAGTTCCACTAAGGCAAGCGAGTGCCTGCACCAACCTCCCTGCAAACACCACTGTCCCTCTCACTGGCACTTTTTATTGCTGTTATTTTATTTATTTCTGACAGAGAAGCCAGATTCAAATTGATGGCCCAGTGACAAACCCTAGGGCCACAGCGGACCTGTCTTCTTCAGATTTGTGTGTTGATTTTGATGGGAATAAAGCTAGCAGTTGCCCAGAATCATAGAGGAGTTGATCTGTACAACACATCTGGTGTGACCATACCAGGAAGAAAAGTCCCATGTCCTATGTTTGGACTCAATGATCCAGTGGGTCCTTTCCAACCTAGTGATTCTATGATGCTAACTTCTTCTCAACATACCCACAAAAGTGTAACTCCTTCTGGTTAGGATTACTGAATTCTCACATCCACCAGTGTCCAATTTACTTCCAAACAGGGGTGAGAAAAGATAAGTATCATATTTTCCTTGGCATGCTTCCTAAGATTTTGATGCGATTTCCACTAAAACTTCCATAGATCTACTCCTGACATAAGGATTGAGCCAGACCAATAGCAATGGGATGGGGATGGCTGGGGGGAAGCATGAAAGGGCAATGATATGGAAATCCATGGGATGGGGAAGCAGAGCTTTCCTAGTCCATGTGCTGAGTACTGCAGAGCTTCATGCATGAGTAGTTACTATTGACAGGAAACTGGGAAGTTTCCCTCCTGACAGGTGACAAATTCAGGAAAAAGGTACTATAACAAGTTACTGACAGCTTGTGTCTTGGTTGTGTAGAGTTTAATGACATCCTCAAACCCCACAAAACTGCTGAACAAAGTGCAGTGCTATAGGAACCAGGAGAGAGGGAAGATTAGACTCATAAGTCCATCTGTGACATCTGGGCTGTGATTCCCTGGCATCTCACCCTTAGCAGAAAATCCAGCAATTGAATTATAATACATTGGGAATCAATTTGGTTGGCACTTTGGCCTATTTTCTTCTTTCTTGTTGGATGTGAGGGAGTAGTTGTGGAGGTGCATACTGAAGCTGGGCATTGCTTTAGGGGTTGAGGGTTTCCAGTGACCTAAGTCCAGACTGCTGACCTTTCTCCTCTTTCTTCTTTCCCTATTCTCATTTTTCTCTCTTCCTCTCTTTCTTTCTCTCTCTTCTTTGCCTCTCCATTTTTTCTGCCTTTCTGCCAGTCTCACACAGGGAGCAGTGGTGAAGGTTTTGCCCTTGAGAAGGCAAAGGCTTTGCCACAGTGCTTCACAGGCATCAGAATGGCATTAATTTTGGGAGCACTAAAACTGAAAGCTAGAGCATGGCTGCTGCTTCTCTGGAAATTAATAAGTGTTGTGGTTAAATCCAGCAAGTGGGACTCAGGGGTATTATGAGGATAGGCACAACAAAGATGCAGTAAGTGGATTATAGGAAAAGTCCTTTCCCCCTGCCTTTTTCCTCCGAGTTTCCCCTTTTTGTTTAAATGAGCTATTTTGTGTCATATTTTTAAGTGGTCTAAAAATGATGCAACATCACTGCATTTTGAAATGGAAGATAATATATAACTTACTACTTGGCATTCAGAGCTTTTCGAACAATATCTGGTTTGATAGTTGACCTTGCAAATTGTGGAAGACAGAAGTAAGTCACAAAGATTCCTGCGGGTTAAACTATTTTCCAAGCTGATTATGAAGCTTAGAGCTCAAATAGTCTTTGTGCAGAAGTTCACAAAATACCTTTTCTTTTTAAGAGGTTACCACCACCTAATTCATTTTACCTCCGATTTTGCATTAGAGGTATTGTTTACTCCTCCGCTGCTCAGGAAATGCTCAGGAAGTGTGATATTATGGTCTACCCCACAAGCCTGCTCTAAGATACAGCAGCTTAACTTCCGTCTTTTCATCACGGCTGGGCTTTAATCAGTATTGTTTGAATGTTTAAGAAGGGCTTTCCCAAACATTTTAGTTATTCCTCAATAATCTCAATCAAGCTACCGGTGATCAGGAAAAATTCACATTGACACCGTTGCCTGGCTGCTACCAGTACCAAATTTGCCCAAGAAATAGTTGCAAATCCATGAATGCAATATTACCCAAAGGTTGTGCTGCCTTCCAGAGAGTTTTTATCCGCTTTCATTAATGATTTATAATTAAATATGGTTCTCTTGTTTACTTTGGCCTCAGCATATTTTTCAAGGTGCAAGAATGTATGGGTTTAAATTAAAGCGTCAGCTGGCACAGGATAAAAATTGGTTTTCATTAAGATTAAAAAGCAATAAAAGAGAGAAGTAATGGCAAAAATAAAAGGGACTTCAAAAGCAATCTCTACTGGCTAAACTGATCTACACCTCCCGTTTGTGGCTAAAGCAGATGCTTGCTGGTGGATACCTTTGATACAGAAAGCAGAGCCTAGAGGAAGCATAGGAAAGGTCAACTGAAGTGATGAAGATTGTCTGAAGATCATCTTAACATGGAGTGAAGAGGTAGGCTGGGACTCTACAGAACAGGTGGCCAAGAAAGGATGTGTTGGAGGTCTACAAACTTTGGCAGTAACAGCCAAGAGGAAGAGCTGCTCACAAGTTTTGCAACATAGAGGAGTGACGAAGCTGATGAAGGAGTTGGAGATGTGGCTGAGGGAGCTGGGGTTGTTTAGCCTTGAGAAAAGGAGGCTAAAGGGAGACCTCATTGCACTCTACAACTGCCTGAAAAGAGGTCATGGAGAGGAAGGAACTGGCCTCTTCTCCCTAGTGACAGGGGGCAGGATCACAGAATCACAGAACAACCAGGTTGGAAGGGACCCATCAGATCATCAAGTCCAACCATTCCTACCTAACACTAAACCAAGTCCCTCAAGACCTCATCCACCCGTGCTTTAAACACCTCCAGGGAAGGTGAATCAACCACCTCCCTGGGCAGCCTATTCCAATGCCCAATGACCCTTTCCGTGAAAAACCTCCTCCTAATCTCCAGCCTAAATCTCCCCTGGTGGAGCTTGAGGCCATTCCCTCTTGTCCTGTCCCCTGTCATTTGGGAGAAGAGGCCAGCTCCCTCCTCTCTACAACTTCCTTTCAGGTACTTGTAGAGAGTAATGAGGTCTCCTCTCAGCCTTCTCTTCTCCAGGCTAAACAACCCCAGCTCTCTCAACCGCTCCTCATAGGGTCTGTTCTCCAGCCCCTTCACCAGCCTCGTCGCTCTTCTCTGGACTTGTTCCAGAGCCTCAACATCCTTCTTGTGCTGAGGTGCCCAGAACTGGACACAGTATTCAAGGAGCGGCCTCACCAGTGCTGAGTACAGAGGGAGAATCACCTCCCTGGATGTGCTGGTCACACCGTTTCTGATACAAGCCAGGATGCCATTGGCCTTCTTGGCCACCTGGGCACACTGCTGGCTCATGTTCAGTCGGCTGTCGACCAACACCCCCAGGTCCCTCTCCTCCTGGCAGTTTTCCAGCCAGGTTTCTCCCAGTCTGTAGTTCTGCAATGATGCGAGGGAATGGCCTCAAGCTGTGCCAGGGGAGGTTCAGACTGGACATCAGGAAAAAAATTTTCACAGAAAGTGTCATTGGGCACTGAAACTGCCCAGGGAGATGGTTGACTCACCATTCCTGGAGGTGTTTAAAAGACTGGTAGATGAGATGCTGAGGGGCATGGTTTAGTGATTTGATAGGAATGGTTGGACTCAATGATCCTGGAGGTCTTTTCTAACCTAGTGATTCAGTGAACATCAGCATGGGGAAAACTGGATGAGACCACTAGGAGATTGGATTAAAACAGGTATTCTGTATACAGACAGTGTATTATATATATATACATATATATATAACAGTATTGTAATCAACACACTTTGGACACACTTAGACTTTTCTGCTTCTGCAAGAGGAATGTCCAGCCCAAACTCATCTTCTCCAGCCAAGGGCTTTTCCACTTGGTCCCAACTATCCCAATCTAGATCTTTTGTGTAACAGGAAATTGGCTGTGGGATCACTCTGGCCACATAGCTCCATGATATGTGCTTCAGAGTTGCCTGTAGTAAGAGATGGAAAGTCTGCAGTAAATAAAGAACAGGGTGAAGCCTCTTTCATAAGCAGTGGAGCCACAGAGCACTCTGCAACTGTCCTAGTACATTACAGCAGGAGCCCAGCCTGTGACACCCAGTATGGGGCATCTGCGGCAGTGAGATTTACTGATGGGGAGGCTCATTAGAGAACAGAACATCACCAACTTATAACTGTGCACCTCTGGGCACTCTGAGTACCTACCTGGTTGTGTACCCAGGTCATCAGAAGTAAGATGGCCTTTGGTGCTAGGCTCTGATTTTCTGCTCAATGAGCTAAAATAATAATCGTGGGAGATCCAGGCGTAGAAGGCAAGGAGTGCTGGTAAATGTTTGAATCAGTGGGATTTAGCCTAACCTAGAGGGGACAAGAATGTGCACATCTTTGCTATGGACTGGGCAAGGCCACCACTCCAGAAGGTCCTGACCACCCAGCGATTCATGCCAGGCCAGCAAATACAGATAGGCTCCAGCCTATCTAAACACAACTCTTTCAGTTGCAGTGGGTATCACACACACAGACAACGGGCAGCTTTGCTGCTCAATGGAGGTGTATTTTAAAACTGCTTTTTTTTTGGTTTACTTTGATATCTGACAATCTGTATGAAGTAAAGCTCTGTAAGAACATCATTATGTGTTTTCATGTTTATTTTTCCTTCACTGATTTCCAGTTTGTCTTTTTCTTTTTTTTTCTTTAACTGTCAAGCTGGCAATCCCAAAGCTGTATTGTATTCTGTATCTTTTATGTAGGGCACCAGGTGATAAAGATCTGTAAACAAAACACAGAGGCTGTGTGAGCATAATTAAGGGAATAATACAGTTCTGTAGAGCTGATAGTATCATTCCTCCTGAAAGCACTGTACTTCATGACGTAGATCTGTGATCACAACCTTTGCAAACATGGGCTACTATAGAGAGCTATTACTTAGGTGAGGTAAGGATGCAAGACTGATTTGTACAATGTCATCATACCATGATTACATTAATTCCATTACCAGTATTTATTTTCCATGCTTTTCCATATGCATATATATAACTTTTTAAACTCCCATGCCAAATGGAAAGGCTGTGTTCAGTGCCACATCTGCAGCTGTACTTGGGCTCCGCTCTCTGCCCAGTTCAGCATACACCCTCTGCCCGAATCCACCAAGCATTTCACATTATTCTTTCAGATGTAGGTTTTGCTACAGTGAAATCATTTTCTGAATTAGTAAGGGAAAAGGAAAATGAACAAACCTTTGGTTTTGTGTGCTCCTAAAACCTACTTAAAATTGATTGAGCACATTTTTAAGGACCAACGCAAGTACCTTTAGTGCTCCTCTCAACACCGTCAAAGGACTAACAGAGACTGCCTCTAGGCTGATACTTTGTATGATGTTATATTGATTTTCTTCACAGATGAGCTGTATATTTCCAAACATCAGGGTTTCTAATGCAAATGCTACAGACCTTCACTGTAGCAACTTAGAGGAGCAATGCTATGATTTTAATAAAGCTGTCAGATTAAGTGACTGCATGGTTACACCGTGATATTAATACATGTTCTTAACTGTCAATTAGTTAACTGGCTAATAAAAAGAGCCTAGCTTATAGGATTTTACTAATGAATATAAAGCTTTGTTTCTGGGCAAAACATATGCTTTGGATATATAATTAGAAAAAGCCCCCCTCTCTCTCCCCCATCGAGAGAGCATGTGCAGCTGAATAAAGGAGCTCATTATACCTGCGAGGGGTCAAAGTCTGTGGATCTGTAGCTTATGGTATTATGACAGATTACAAAATCACTCTATTATGTTAGTCAATCTGTTTCCAAGCACAAACTAGCAGGGAGCAGGGCACTAGAACCTCCAGAGCAGGGCGCCCATTGGCTTTCCCCAGAGGTCTTATGATGGGTCAGCTGGCGGTGACACCATCTCTGACAGCTCACATGTCAGACCTTCCCTGCCTGACTTCTGCCTTTGTTATTGCAGAACCTCTTCACCGACAATCAATCCCTGCTTCGGGTTGCAAAGAGCTCCCAGTAAGAGCTGAAACAAATTTGAAATCTGTGGGTAGCCATCACTTGTGCTAATGGAAGGGAAAAGCAAAGCACTTATGCTCCAGCTGACCTCTTGCAGGCTCTATCCTTAAAAAAAGAAAAAATGAAGTTTTTTTAAGTAGAGAGGGGAGCAGCTAAACAGCAGCAGCTGAGAAGGAAAGCATTGCGTTCAGCTTTAATATGTTTGTCAGTTTAAAAGGAAAGAAAGTAATTCATGTGCAGGATAAAGAGGTATCAGACATGATAGGGATCCTAAAAAATATCTGACTTTCCTAATTTTCCAGGGAAATTATTCTGCTGGAAATTCTTATTCAGTCATCTCAGCATAAAACTCCTTGGTACCAAGGGGAAAGAAAATCCCATTGTATTCCAGAAATATAGCAGCAGTCAGCACTGCAGGCACATACATATCTGACAGACTGTACCTTTCCGAAGTCTTTTTGAGTATGGATAGTTCCACCACTGCCCTAGGCTGATTATTTCAGCCTCACACCAGTCTGGCAGCTGCACCGGGGCAGGAGGGCCCCAGTGCACAGATAGACTGGAGGTAAACCAGAACTGCCAGGCTTTATTACGTAGCCCCCGAGGACTGGAACTAATGAAGACACATTTGTGCCTCATGGTCATTGGATTGTGGTGTCTCAGAAGATGCAGTCTGACCGCAGCTTTCCCTGCAGTTGGGACCAGTACAGGCTGCATTGTGGGATATTGTCATGTCTAACCAACAGTGAGGTCAGGCTGTAGCCTTTCTGAAGGTTAATATCTAGGTAATGTCTTTCCCCTTCTCAGCTGCTCTTATCTTGGAACTTGTAGGAACCCATTTATCTTTGCATCTTCTCCCCTTGGACCAGTTTGACTAAAATTTGCCAAGAGATTCAGAAGCTAGTGGGACATAATCTGTATTCACACAAGCTTGCTTTCCCCAGGAACCCAAGCTCAGAAATGTGCTTGCCTTATTATGCACCGAAGGCTTTTATTATTGAAATACCATGTTAAGGACGCACTTTTAACCACCTCAGGTTTACAACAGGCACTGACTGCCACGCAGCAGCAGCTTCTCTCATGGTTAAAAAGGGACCCAGGTTAGGGCTGACTCCAAAATGAAGAGGAGCTGCCATGCAGGTACCCTCGTGTTCCCCCGGGCAGGAGTCAGCTAGCATTTAATGAGCCATTTGGCTCACCCCATAGGAGACAGAAGGCTCCTGGCTGCTGCACAGTGGACTGCCCAGACCTCCAGAGACCACAACAGTAGCTTTGAAAGCAAACTCACACAATGTCCTTCCTGGAGAGATCTGTGTTTGGAGCCGGTTGCAATCAGAAATACGTCACAGGACAGCTGCAACATCAGGAGGAGTCAGAGCCCCTGGAGGACACAGGGTAGCCAAGAAGATATTTTTATATAGGCACCATACAAAGTGGCTGGACACCATCCTGACCCAGCAAGGAGCTGGGCACAGGGTCTGACATCCAGTAATCCCTTTTCTGTGTCTTCCTGGAGCCACTGGGTTCACTTTCAGAGGTGTCCATGCAAAAATCACAGAACAACAGAACAACAGAACAACCAGGTTGGAAGAGACCCATCGGATCATCGAGTCCAACCATTCCTATCAAACACTAAACCATGTCCAGTGACCATTTCTCATGAGCAAAGACCTCTGCTCCCTCTGCTCTGGAGCATCCCAGTAAGATGGGTATGTGGTTCTGATGCCCCTGAGGGTACGCACGTTGTTTTGGAGAAACGATTCTCCCGTGCGTCTCAGCGCTGAATAAACATACCTACTTTATAACTTTATAAGTTATGGAGTCTTGATTCCACGTGTCAGTATAACTTCCCCATCAGGGTGGGAAGTTCAGTGTAGACTCACCTTGAGGCAACTGGCTCTAGGTGGCCCTGCCTTGAGCAAGGGGTTTGGACCAGATGACTTCCAGAGGTCCCTCCCATCCTCAACCATTCTGTGGTTCTGTGATACTGTGAGGAAGACAGATGTACATTTGACATACGTAGCAATACTGAGATGTGGATCCATTACATAGCTGACATGAAGGGCTGTGATTCTAGAATCAAATCACCATTGGAGTGATGAAGGATGAATCTTCAGAGCCACCTCTGAGGGCTCAAACAGCAAGCAGCAATTAGAAGGCTCCCTACAGACATGACTGATGTGCTGGAAGGAAACACTTGAGAGAAGAACCAAGGATTTGTGTGAAAAGTGGGCAGAAGTAGTCTCTTACAGGACGCAGGGAGGAGTTTCTTCCACCTGGCAGACTCCAGAAGCTGTGTCGCTTGTCCTGCCCTGGGCACACATCTGTGAGAAATGGATCAGTGGTGGGAAAGCGCACCTTGAGTGTTCCATGCCCTGCTCCGAGCTTTCATCTTCCCTCCATGCACCTCCCTGTTTGGGCAGTTCTTCCCTCAGCATCATGGCTCCTTGAGCCCCACAGCAGTTTCTGAGCAGCAAGACCCTGCTGGCAGCCAATTGTAAGTGCTTGTGGTTGTTCTGAGGACCCATAGGCCCCATAATGTTAACCTCTCCCACCAACTCCTCCTGGCTGCCCGCTGGAGCTTCCTTGTCTTGCTTGACGTTCATCAACCATTTGTGCTAGCCCTGCTCCTGGTAATAAACTGCACCACAGCTGCAGAGCAGCCTCACAGTTTTAATGTTGCCTTTTTTCAGTACCCCTTTCAAGTTAGCTGGAATAGTTCCGATGCAAAATACAGGGTGAAAAATTAAAGTAGGAATATTTTTATCTTTGAACAATCAGCTCAGGTGAGGTGGGAGAGAATTTCCAGTAATTAAGCTTTGCTGTTATTATAACAAGACAGGAAGGAAACTTCTCCTTTACCTGTGTGCAACCATCCCTGGCAAACACCAGGAAGCCAAAATCAGAGTATTGAGAGCAAATGGAGGTTTTGAATATAACATCCCAGGTTTTTAGAAAGATGGGGGGAGGAGGCACGTCAGATTAATCATCTCAAAGATAAACAGTGTCTTGGTCTGTTTCTCTTGGAGGTTATATCTATTGTATTTCAGGAGACTGCTCTTCTCAAACACATTCACAGTTTTTTTCCAAACACATTTATCCCATTTATTAGCATTATTGGTCATACACACACCTTGTTAATCCCTAGGGGCTGAATCCACATGTGGCAGAAGTCAGTACACGTCCCTAGAAATCAGGAGAGGGGCATTGGCTTAGGGCAACAATTTGGCCCATACGCTCAGATGTGTTTGGTGAGCAGCTGAGGAGTTTGTGACTTTTATATATTTCAACAAAGGGTATTGAAAAGAGCTTTTGATGTGGTTATTTGGTGAAAGAGATCAAACATTTCCCCTTTGCATTAATCCTTTTCATGTTTTCAGTACACAAACTGATTTTTGAAGAAACCTTCATCCTGCAGGTGTTCAGTCGCACGGTTTGAGAAACAGATATTTGGGGCATACGTGCTACTGGAGCAACGGCAGAAGAGGAACAGAGGAAATTTATGAAAACATGGAGAACAGAACTGAAAACGATGAGTCCTACACATCTCACTAGAAGTCACAGGCACATTGCAGAAGGGCATTTGGATTAAAGATGACCCACTACAGCAGCTCTTACGTTCTTAAGTGAGCGTTGCTGTTATGCAGTTGTCACTCCAAAGTTCATCCCTGTGAAGCTACAGGTGCCCAGTGCATGTGTTTCAACAACAAAAGAGATGGAGTGAAGTGGCCTTGTTTCACTAGCATATCACAGAATCATAGAATCACTAGGTTGGAAAGGACACTCCAGATCATCAAGTCCAACCATTCCCATTAGTCACCAACCGATGCCCCTGAGCACCTGATCCACTCATCCCTTAAGGGATGGGTGACTCATCCAGGGAAGGTGACTCAACCACCTCCCTGGGGAGCCTGTTCCAGTGCCCAGTGACTTTTTCCGTGAAATATTTTTTCCTGATGTCAAGCCTGAACCTCCCCTGGCAGAGCTTGTCAGGCTGTGGCAGGGATTCTGCCTGCTTGCCTCCAGGTTCACATCAAGCTTGTACAGGTGTGGATTCACTGGTGTGTGCAGGCATTTCCCCTCTTCGAGCACCCCTGCCAGCAGGGGTGAGGACAGGGCTTACATGGGGGCAAGTCTTGCCTGAGTCGCTCTGAAACTAGTGGGCATGAGTGGGTCTGCCTGAGGGTTGGGAGAGACTGAATTCATTTAACCACCTCTCAGCACTTGTTTTCTGACCTCTACAGCCCCTTTATTAGCTCTGGGCAGGGCTTGTTTTTAGGAGTGTGGCTATTGTGCTCATGCCAGGTTTAACTGATATTCTTGAAAGCTGTCCCTAAGATGAGATTTACTTCTAAGAAACAACAAAACCCAGGAAGGGAGTCATACTCTCTTTATCTTCCCTTGTTTTTTTAAATTTCTTTGGAAATGGCCTCTAAAATATTTTGCCATTAAAGCAAGGTCTATTTTTAAGCCACCAGTGTCATTTAATTAGTCATTTTTCACAAAAGGCACATGAGACTGGACGTTATGCCCTTTTTATCCCCTTTTAGCAGCGTGTATATTTTTTTTCTACCACTGAGTAAGACAGGGCCTCTTAGTCTGAGGTCTAACAACTGCTATTTTTTTCCTTTTGTCTCCATATTCCTCTTCAGATCCCAGAAGCAAGTACATGAAACAGTTTGTGCACCCCTAATTTCACAGGCTGTTGGACCACAATACATGAGTTAAGAAGCAATACGCTCTGAAATCACAGAATCACAGAACAACCAGGTTGGAAGGGACCCATCGGATCATCAAGTCCAACCATTCCTATCAAACACTAAACCAAGTCCCTCAAGACCTCATCCACCCGTGCCTTAAACACCTCCAGGGAAGGTGAATCAACCACCTCCCTGGGCAGCCTATTCCAATGCCCAATGACCCTCTGTGTGAAAAACCTCCTCCTAATCTCCAGCCTAAACCTACCCTGGTGGAGCTTGAGGCCATTCCCTCTTGTCCTGTCCCCTGTCACTTGGGAGAAGAGGCCAGCTCCCTCCTCTCTACAATCTCCTTTCAGGTAGTTGTAGAGAGTAATGAGGTCTCCTCTCAGCCTCCTCTTCTCCAGGCTAAACAACCCCAGCTCTCTCAGCCGCTCCTCATAGGGTCTGTTCTCCAGCCCCTTCACCAGCCTCGTTGCTCTTCTCTGGACTTGCTCCAGAGCCTCAACATCCTTCTTGTGGTAAGGGGCCCAGAACTGGACACAATATTCAAGGAGCGACCTCACCAGTGCTGAATACAGAGGGAGAATAACCTCCCTGGACCTGCTGGTCACACCATTTCTGATACAAGCCAGGATGCCATTGGCCTTCTTGGCCACCTGGGCACACTGCTGGCTCATGTTCAGTCGGCTGTCGACCAGCACCCCCAGGTTCCTCTCCTCCTGGCAGTTTTCCAGCCAGGCTTCTCCCAGTCTGTAGTTCTGCATAGGGTTGTTGTGCCCCAAGTGCAGGACCCGGCATTTGGCCGTGTTAAACCTCATGCCGTTGGACATTGCCCAGCGGTCCAGCCTGTTTAGGTCCCTTTGCAGAGCCTCCCTACCCTCCAGCAGATCGACACTTCCACACAGCTTTGTGTCATTTGTAAACTTGCTAGAGAGCACTCAATGTCTTCATCCAGGTCATTGATGAAGACATTGAACAGGACTGGACCTAGCACTGAGCCCTGGGGAACACCACTTGTCACTGGCCTCCAGCTGGACTTAACACCATTTCCCACCACTCTCTGGGCCCGGCCATCCAGCCAGTTTCCTACCCAGGAGAGTGTGCGTCTGTCCAGGCCAGAGGCTGACAGTTTCCATAGCAGAATGCTGTGAGAGACTGTGTCAAAGGCTTTACTGAGGTCCAGAAAGACCACATCCACAGCCTTTCCCTCATCCAGCAGCCGAGTGACTTTGTCATAGAAGGCGATCAGGTTGGTTTGGCAGGACCTGCCTCTGGTAAACCCATGTTGACTGGGCCTGATCACCCGCTTCTCTTGCATGTGCTTCATGATAGCACTCAAGATCCATGAAGAAGCATTCAGCAGAAAAATAAATATATATATTTTTCAAATCTATTTAGACATTTTTATCTGACACTTTTATACTTATGCATGTTGTCTTCTGCTTACTGTCCCCTTGAAACAGTCTTCCAGTGTAAAAATATGAGAGTCACAGCATCACACCATTAAGATAACATATAGCTTAGGTTTTGCCCTGATCACATGAAGGATGGTCCTGTTCCTTTACTTAAAACTCACAGCTGGGTCAATGCACAGACCTTGAATTGGTAAGTTCATAAATACAAGTCATGGCTGAGAAGAATACATAGTTTTGGCCAAATTAAATGCCTTCAAGATCTTATAGCTATCTCAGAACAGTTAATACAAGCACAGAGCATGAGAGTCACACACCCACACTGTTGTGTAGAACAGCCACATATCGGAGTCCCCTGCGACGTGGACATTTTTCTTATGAACTTCTAGACATGGCAGAAGCAAAACCCTTGAGAAGGTGAGAGGTCATGCAGAAGCAGAATCCATGTATTTGCTTCGGGTTTTTTCTGGAGATTACCTATATATACATGATACTGCTGTCTGCAATACAGCCCACCTGAGGATAAACCAGGAGTTCAAGGAAGAAGCCTGGACCCCATCCCAGAACTGTAGTCGCTCTGCAGTTCTAGCAGAAAGTGAAGAACTTGTGGTTTTACTTCTTACCTCATTTTACGTGGATTGTTTTTACTTAAGCAAGCACGTGTTTCTTTGTGTAAGCAACAGAAACTCCTGATATAGTACTACATCCAACAAAACAAGCAAACAAGCTACTGTAACTTGTAGGCACCAAGTCAAAGTTTAAGTAGCTGCTTTTTTTTTTTTTTTTTTTTTTTTGATATGTGGCATCTTCCAGCATATGTAAAGTGCTGCAGATCATTGTCCAGCTGGAAACTTACTCTTCTCAGCCAAAATAAAGTCTTGTGAGGGAAGACTATTAGCTGTGGAAAGTATATTGTAAAATCTGCATTGTTGTTTATGGCCTCATTTTTTTGAGGGAAAAAGTTGCTAATGTTCAATTTTGTTACTTCTCTGCAATTCAGAACACTTTTTGCCTCTTTTGTAGCATTGGAAGATAGGTAAGGCAAATAAAATGTAGTGCTTCAATGTAATGTCTATTTCAATGACTGATACTGAAGTTGGAGAAGGTGACTCCACCGGAGTTTGTTTGTAAAAGTGCAAAAGTTTTCATTCTTGAGGTCTGAACTAACTGAAAAAGATCCAAGAAGTTTAAATTAACAACAGTTATATAACATCAAGTTCCTAATATTCAAAACCAGACTTTCCAGATAAACAGGAATGCTGGACAAATGAAAACAACAGATTTCTTGAAAGCTACCCCTGCTACCACTCATAGTGGGGCAGCTTTCATACACAGTCTATGAAGGAAAGTGAGAGAGAAGTTGCTATCAGGGAACTGGGCATGGGAAGGTCTTTCGCTGGCTCCGTTTTCGGAGTTGTTCTTCTCTATTCAGTTGCGTGAGACAGCCCTGCACCCCACAGCAAGGCTGTCATGGACGAGGTGCTGACCCACAGCAGCTTCCGCTGTGTGGTTCTGTGAGGATGCAGATACTGCACGCATCGATTGTGCTGCTTCTCAGGACTTGGTAAGACTCAGACATGCAGAGCAAATGATTGCAGTTATCATTAGTGCCCTAGAGATCTATTTACATCCCAGAACCTCGTTACACCCTGGGCTGCACAACCCACAATGAAAGCCTGGTGCCTATGACCCCCTTTATGGACTAGCGGTGGGTGCACTGCTGGCAGCCTCGAGAGCAGCAAGGCTGTGGGAGCCTGGCAGGGGCAACATGGGAAAACAGAAGGGTAGGGGTTGGAAGCGACCTCTTGAGATCATCTAGTTAAAATCCCCTGCTCAGGCAGGTGAAGAAGAGCCTCTCTGGTCTTTGCTTGGGAAGAGACACATAGAAGCTTAACAACAGCTCTGTGGCCAGCTTTTCTTTCAGCCCTGTTGCCCTTTGAGCATGCAGGAACAGCCTCGGCTTCCCAAGGGCTGCTGTACCCTGCACCCCTCTGCAAAGCTCAAGGATTTGTAACCTTCACTATGAATTTGGAGATACTGTTGTCCAAGTCCTGCTTTTGAAGTTGCTTGAGTTTTGGAATGCCACATTGTTCTGAAGTTCAGTGGGTCTGACCACACTTCTGAAGGGCTGGATTCGGACTCCCAAGTTGTTAGTGGGGAAAAAGGTTACCAGTTTTCCCCTCAGAAATCCTCCCTGTTGCCCTGTGGACACCTGAGATGCAGGCACAGCTGTCAGAGGGAAAGATGCTTTAAAGCTGCAAGTGTCAAAATCAGGCTGCTGGGGTTTGGCGTGGCCTGTCAGCAAGTCAGACTCCAGCAAATGCTCAATGACAAAGAGGAGGTGCTGCTGACAGCAGAGGCTGTAGTCCCTCACATTATCATGATTAAAAATCCAAACAGCAGAAAGCCCTGAACCTCCTGGAGAAACAGCTCTGGCAGATCCTGCAGCCTTTTGAGCAGCAAAAGACCCATTTTACCCAGGGAGCTCAGTTGCTTTGCTAAACTGGGGAATGCTGTATTTAACACATTTTCCTTTCCTTCCCCAGCATTGTTGTTACCAGCAGAGAACAGACACCACTTCTGCTGGGTGGTGAACCTCCTGCCAGTGGCCTTCCCTGGTGACCTGCTGCTGTGGGGAAAGTTGAGTGCGTACCTTTTCCAGCACGCAGCCCGTTAAACACCATAGATATAAACAGGTGAGGTTGACTTGACCATGTCAGCCAGCCAGCAGGCAAGCTAAAAGCCAAGGAAATTGTTCCAGGAAAAAGAAAGAAATTAAAAGCTTAATCTTAGTAAAAATATAGTCCCTGAGCACTGGCAGGGTCAGGGTCAGACTAGGTTATGTGTTGTATAAGTCCCTGTTATACAAGCCAAGGCAGGGGAGAGGCTTTCCCAGGACTATTCAATCCTACTTTTCTCTTGCTCACTTTCATTCTTGCTCCTTCATTCCTTCCTTCTCACTGTCCCTTCTCCTGATGCTTGCCTGGACATCAAACAGGTCCGTCCAAGTGCTTCCATTGCCATGATTGCCATGATTAAGATCACATAAGTCACTTGGTCTTTAAATAAATAATGAGTGTAGAATGTTATGAGTGGACCTAAAGTGACTCATGTGAGTGGCTGCAGTAGAGGCAGCTCCTTATATGCTTCTTGCCTGAATTACAGTCAAAACCAGCATGTCCTGTGCTAGGGTTGTGGCCCGTTGTAAAGCAGAGCAACCAGCCCCCAGAGGATGGATGCTATCACCACTTAGACTTGTGCAGGCTGCACAACAACAGAAAATGGTGCTGGGAGGGCTCCTAATAATGGAGATTAAAAAAGGCATCTCATGCTTGTTTCATAGAAATACCATGACTGTTATTTCTCAACCTTTGACCAACCTTAAACGGGCTCTTCATGAGGGTATATTCCCTTTGAAGTGTTCATGCTCTTCTCAGGGCACTCTGTCCCGTTCAACTTGAGGTTCTGTTTTTCTATGAAGAAGTGACATCTCAGTGGCAAACTAACATCTTTGGCAATGCTCACAGCCCTTTCTTGGCACCCCAGCACCCTCCTTTCAGGCAGATATCCTGAAAGCATCTTAAGGTTAATCTGGGGTTTGTTTTTTATCAATGGAGCAATGCAATGTAAGTTTGCTCTTCATAATAGACTTCCAAAGCACATTTCCTCCTGCAGAAATAGCTGCCTTCAATTCCTTGACTCACTCTTTGCTGGATCCCTTTCAATTTTCTCATTTGACCAAGTGGAGAAAAGCAGCATTCGCCAGAAGAAATGTGCACTTTTCAGAGTCAGAACCAGAACCTCCATGTGAGAAACCTGCTTCAGCATGGGGAAAATATGCAATTTTCTACATGTTTGAGTAAGTGCTCTCAACACATTTCTGCAGTACTTTGAAGCTCATTTATCTGGCTTTAATATTCTAGGTGACTCCAAGACCCCAAAAAGCTTCTGAAATATATATATGCAATTCATTGTAGCCTTCCAAAGAAAAAGAAATATTACATTGTACTACAAACAGAAAATTCATTCCAATTTTCAGCACTACAGAGAGTACATGGATGCCTTTACAAATATAACTTGCTTCTGTTTCACCTGGAAACTAGAGAGCTTAAACTTTTCAGACCTGGCCATTATCAAGATTTCTATTATACTTTATACAATACTGACCAGGTATAAAACACCTCTCTCGCTCATCTTTCCCTGCCCCCTTCTACAGACTTCTTTGAAATTCTCCAGCCTTTACCACAGCTATCATAGGACTCTTACTCGCAAAACCAACGCACCCATTCCTTGCAGCCTGTTTTTCCTTCAGTGCAATGAATTGCTGCTGTTTCAGATGCTGGGAAAAAAAAAATATGAATGAAGTCTCAAGGAATATTCTGATTGCCAGTGGTTGTTCTCACTGTCTTAACCCAGATCAGTTTGACATAAGCCATTTACTTAATAGTTAACCCCAGAAAAATCCTGCAGGGAATATAAATTTGTGCATTAATCTTGCTCACCAGTTTGGTTCCACTTAGGTTTGGATGAAGGAGGTGCCGCGTTGCAACCTCGACTCAAATTTACTGCTTGGAATGATTTAACAAAATACCACCCCAGCGTCTTTTGTGATGCTCGCACAAACTCTTTATTGCAGAGGAGAGAAAGAGACAACACTGTAAGTGCAGAACATTACAATGAAACCTAAAGCAGCATTAAAGTTGCTCCCTGCTTAACGCTGTGGTTTAAGCAGCTAATCTTGTTTCAGTTGAATGGCATGTTCATTACAGCAAATAAATCAGTAACGTGTAGGATTATTGAGGAGGAAAGACATATTAAACCAGTTTAGGGCATCATATTGGTTTGGAGTTTTTTTAAATGTCCGATTTAGCTTGACGTTTTTCAACAGTCAGTTCTAATAAACGCTTGTATAGCACAGATTAGGCAGGTGGGAATGCTGCCCAGAAAGAGTATTATGAATAACTTAAGGCACTGGTTTAATTGCAGCAATCCATGATACTTACTGTGCTGGCACCAGACAGGAATTTTCAGTATTAAAAGTTAGAACTTCAACCGAGCTACTCTCGAATGTCTCTCTTTTATTAAAAATTTGAAAGAGCTTTCCCGTATTTTCACCTCAGATGTAAGTAGGGGAAGATTTCAGAATTCATTTAACTACTTATTTCCATCAAAGTTCATTAAGTTATTTTTAGAAAATAATTAGCAATTTACTCAGTGCAACTTTGAGTGTTTGACTGTAAAATATTGCAGCAGTACCTCTACCATCCTGCCACCCCCTCGGTCACGTCCTGCCCAGTCCTGTTTGCTAAGGAAGTTGCACAGCAATGAAAAAGCCCCAAAGCAGTTCACACCTGAAGCAAGAGGCTCCTTGCAAAGCCAGACTGTAGCGTATTCCTTCCATACAGGGTCAGCTTCATGGCACTGTTCTCACCACAGCTCAGAGAAATGAGTAGGAGCCACAATCCAACTTCTGCAGTGGCCCTGAGAAGGGACTTTGAAAGAAGCAGCATGGATAAGGTTTAGGTGAAAGCAACATATTCCCCGATGCCAAAGAGCCTCTCCTCAGCAATTTGTCTGTGTCCACGTAGAGCACAGATCCCCTCTAAAACACCACTGAATTTTGCAGTAAGCAAGCTCCTGTCCTGCACACCTTACACAAACACATCAAAGCCACGACTCCGCAGGAAACAGGAATGGGGAAGCTGTTGTATCTGGGGGGAAAATTGTAGGTTTTTCTTGTCTGCATAAGGCTGAAAGTAACAAAAACCTACTTCTTCCCTAACCTCTAATCTATACACGCTCTGAAGGTCCATGAGAAGCCTCCAGAGAAGCCTGCATGCTCATGGGTGCTGCCAAACCCTCACGTTAATGAGTGCAAATCAAAAGTGCCCCAGGCAGTTCCTAAGGCCCTACACACTGGGGGGAAACCATTCGGACCAGTACTACCTTTCAAGCAGAGCAGATGTCAAGTATTGAAGCTGTGTGCCATAGCAGAAGATGCTGACCAGACAGCTTCCTAAACTTACACACAGTCCTAGGTGCAGATCATACTAGGAACTCTTCAGATGGCCAGCAATGATGCTGGTGTCTCAGAAGAACACAAGGCTACTAGTGCACATGAATTATCCTGGTTGGCTCCAGTGAGCAGCCACAGGCAGTGGTTGCAATGCTGGGAGATGCAACACTTCAGAGAAGTTGGGGAATTTATTGTCTCCGCTCTTGCAATGCATGGCTTTTTACACTAGCAAAAATACAGAAAGTGTGTTCTGCAGAAACTTAACGAAGATCAGGCTAAAAATGCTTCCAACAGTCCCAGAAGGAAAATTCACACTAAAATATGAAGAAAAAGTAGTAAGTTACCCATACGTTCTGATTAGGATTGCTGTGACTTTGCTGATCATGCAGCTTATCATTCCAGAGAAACTCTTTATTTAGGGCATGAAAACTAATGTATAAATTAACAGAAATGCAAGCAGATTTGATGACACTTGATTAACCGGACAGTAAGCACAAGAAGCAAAACAAGAAAATTAAGACATTTTGTGATTGTAGCAGGCATCTAATAAAGATTGGGAGGGGGCAAGCAGCCAATATATAAAACCCAAGTATTTTTATTTTGTTTTACAGACAAAAAAATCCTGATTCATTCTAAACAGGAACTCTCAACTTGGTCTGAAATAGAGCAGGAGCTTTGTCAAGAGCCTTTGAACCAGGATTACTTCAACACTCACCTCTGCATTGCACAGCTCAGGTAGATTCCTAAAAGAAAGTAGTTGCTTTTAAGTAACTGGGAAGCAAGTCACTGCTGCCATCCTACTACTTGTTCCCATTCCTGACCTGCACTGACAGCCCACTCGTGTGTCCCATCACAAACCAGTGAGGGACTTGGGTGCAGCTGCTCTATCTCCCTGCTACCAGTTTCCCCTCCAGAACATTTTGTTCTGAATGCGCTTACAGATTCCCATTTTCATCCTCAGTTACTAGTGGAATCATCCTTGACTAGCAGAGCCTCTGTTCCATTCATTGGATAAATCCCTCGCTCTACTCACTTGCCCTTCTCCTGCGCATACCTCTTTTTCCAAGTCCTGCAGGTGAAGCCACACCACATGTGGTAGCATTACAACTTTCCCAGCCTTCCTGGAACTGCCTCGCAAGTCACACATCCACCATCCTACCACTAGCACACAAGGCTCCTGCCATCCTGTGAGGCACTGGGCTCTCTCCATGGTGAGGCACTGTACTGCCATTTTTAAAGAAATGAGCAGCAATCCAACACAGTGCCTGCCCACAGAGGCAGCCCAAACCTCCACACACACCCAATACAAGATCCATTGCAACAAACAGGAGCTGTTCCATACACTTAGCTGCAACTGAGCTGAAACTCCATTCTTTCTCAGCAGTTGCAGTTCATTTGGTCTATAATTCGGCACAGCACTGCTTCAATAACATTTTTTCTAATGCTGTTTTTCCTCCAAATGGCATAATGAGGAATAATAAGGTGCTTCTGAACACAAACCCAGAACAGGACTGTAAAAATACTATAAATGAAGCAATTAACCACACCGCTTACTGTTTATTGACAATCTTTATTAGAGCTTACTTTGTGTTTAGAGGTTTCCCAGTAAGTATAAATATGAATCAGAGTGGTACCCCACAATAAGAAATTTTTATTTGCACAAAAAGATACAAACAACCAGTATTTCAAAGTTTGTTCTAGTTAGTACCTGTAATACCAAACAGACAAAACCAAACCAAGATGAAAGACTAGCAGCAAAAAGAATTCTAGTTCTCCTTCAACATAGTCTGTGTGCTTCCACATTTCTCTAGGAAACAGAGTATAAAGAGAATTCAATCCATTAATACATGAACTATCCTAACAAGAATGTAACACCGTGTAAAGAAAGTTGGCAGTGCAAATTTGAGGGAAAAGAAAAAGGAGAAAATAGTAGATGTACTATTTAAAATCTCAAGTGTAAACTTTACTGCTGCTTTAAAACAAAAAGCAACAAAAGTCACATGAGTATTTCCACTTGGCTTAGCAGCCAGGAAAATAAGAAAAGCTTAATTTTTTTAAATTTTTTTTTTTTTTAAAGTGCTTAACCACCATATCCAAAAGTAATGACTTTCAGACCTACTTAAAATGAATGTGCTCAAAAAGCCACTGCAGTATAAAAGCTGTCATTCTGAAATGCTAAGCATACAAACTGGCTTTATCTGCACGAATGAAAGATTGCTTTGAACAGCTCTCAATCATATGATGTCCCAAATCAAAGTAATGCTATTAGAGCACGCAGTTGAAAGTTGAAGTTTAAGAATAAGAGATATAAAAAATAATCTTTTCTTTTTAAAGGCAGCATGCCTCTCCCAGCCGCAAGAAGGTAGTTTTATGTAATAAGCAAGAGAAATATAGTTTTATGCTATTGTTGTAAATGACCTAGAACAAACCTACTGTTGACTCTGTAATTCAACTTTTAACAGAGGGAGATAAGTACTTCTTACTGATAAAATGCAAATAGGCAATTATGTGGGTGGGACCGACCATTAACACGGTCTTTTACTTAAGATTAAACACTCAGCTTGACTTTAAAACTGACAATATGCCCTAACTCAAAAAAAACACCAAGAAAAAGAAGGAAACCAATGACCTGAAGAGCTTTATGACTGTTTTGTCACATTTTTATATATTTATTTAAGCCTTACCACAAAGGAATAATTTAACATTCTGGGCTCCAAAGCAAGTCAAATACATAAGACTATTCCACAGGGTTTTTTGACAGACACAGATTACAAGAGAAATTTCATTTTTTAGCTGTAATGGTAATTCATTTTCATCTCAAGGTTAGCAAACACATTTAAAACTGGGAGTAAAGACTCTGGCATTCATTAGGCTGAAGTACAGCTATCAATCACTTCAGCCCTGCCACTCTCCCAAATCAGGGCTATCATAATCAAAGTGAACCATTGGTACTGCTGCAGCTGTTGAATTGTGCTCACAGCACGCCAGTAGCAGTCTCTATCTCTGCAGTTATTGTACTAATTTCTCCATCAGCTTTAGAATCCCGCAAGCTTGAATTTATTTACATTCACCTATTTCACAGGTCTAATTTTTGAAACTGCGTCTTGAAAGCCACCAATTCCCAACACTGTATCTTCACTGTCTTCCAGGGTAGTTTTTATGTAAGAGAATCCCCTGGTTCATTTACCACTAAAATGTATATTTATCTAGAAAAGGTAAGTTTTTCCCTACAAAGTTCCCATAAACACCTCTGTATTGAGCCATAGCAAGCTCTAGACCAGGAAATTCAGCATCTCCAGTGACTTGACTTTACCTCAGTTCTCCTTTACAAAAGGAAAAAAACAAACAAGAAACATAGCATCCCCACCCCTTGAAAATTAGAAAGGAAATAACACAATAAACAGACAAACAGCAAAGTATTCAGTTAGTCGTAGACAACTAAAATAAACCTCTGAAAATTTAACATTCGAAATGCAATTATTTCAGTGGTTAAAGTGTGCAAATGACTAAATGTGCCGCTCGCCTCAGAGACAGATGAATACTGTAGTCACCAATGATTATTATTCATGTCTAGCACTGGCAGTTCTGTTCCTTTTGTTGTTAGCTTTGGACATTATATATTATCACTTCCTCCATGTTTCACATCTTCCCCCCACCAAGAGAGACCAGCAGCGTGACTTTAGAGGAAGGCATCAGAAAGATGGGAACTCTTCTTTTTAAAGGCTTCCTGTCCATCCCAAGTCTGGTGAAACTGACTGTATGTTATATGGAATCAACATTTTCAAGCAGGAACACCAAATATTATTTCAAGTTTTATCTGTCTATGAAAATCACCTCAAAGATTCAGAATTTCAGGTTTATGTGTAAGAAATAAGATAAATTAAAGAAAATAAATATATGCAAGGAAAGTGTAACTATTCTATCAATGAGAAATACAAAAGCATAGAAAAACGCCAGCTTCAGCCCAAGACTGAAAAAACCCCACAGATTTTTCAAAACCAGAGTCCATACAGAGTCACACAGCCCTGCCTTGTCATGTTTGTTAAAATCCTCGCTTAGAAGTCAGACAGCATTTTGTTTAACTTGTGTTGCTCTGTATCATTACACTAAACCATAATTAACTCCTCTTTTGTGCCGGCCTCATTCCAACACAATTGTACCCACTGTATAACAGCAGCAGTTCTCAGGTTTTGTTTTGCAGCTCAGCTGTATTTTTCTTGGATGTTCACAAGACTGGCATTTGACTGGATGCGTTTGGCTGGAAAGGGAAAAATTATATGAACATTAAACACAAAGAATTCCACAAAACTAGTCTCTCCACTCCCTCTATTTATCTGACACAGACTTGCAAACAGCTTTCCATTCACGTCCAGAAACTTTAATGAAAAGATATGGCTGAAGCTTCTTCAGGGGACAGCAGCAGACTAATAGTCGCTATTAGCGCCGTCAGCACAGCTGCAGGCAGAGCTGGCTGGGCCCCCTCTCCCACACGAGCCAAGCAAGTCCCTGGCACCACCCAACTCTAAAAGCGAAATGCCAGCACCATCACTTACGCAAAATGAGTATCCGTTTCTTCTGCTTTGAGTGAAGGAAACTACTAAGATAAAAAACAATAGGTAGGAAGAGAATAAAGGATGAAACTGCAACCACCGGGACTGTATCACTGCAGGGAACAGAACAGTTGAAAGTTCTGCTCCAAAGCTTCCGAGTGATGTTCATCTAAAAGGAAAACATAAGAAAACCATGAAAACAAGCAAATGCATTTTTACTGGGAAGCATGGCAAACACTCAGGCCTCATGACATTTAAGCGTTCAAATATGACCTCAGAAAACAACACTTTAACAGATCTTTCCCCAAAAGCAAGCAAATCCCTGGAAATGTAGAAACAGACAATTTAAACTGAGACAAGATTTCATGTCAAAACTTTTACAAGCTTCAAAACCAGACCACACTCAGCTAGATTGTAGACATTGATACACGCCTGTTCCCAAGAGAACTCACTGAGAGTCTGTGGAAGCAGAGCTAAATCCCATAATTTCAACATCTCTCCTCCTGCCCAACCACCTAAAATCACACAATACAATGAAGCTTTTTCCACACATATGCCATCAATGCTGAGTACCCCTAGAAACAGCTGCTGTAATAAGGAATCAATGATTACACTGGCTAGAACAATAGCAGTAAAGCTTCCCATTAAAAGCCAGAAGATTAGGATGATTTTTTTTTAATCCATCCCCTTTGCATTAAGAAGAAATTGAAGTGAAGCTACTTAAACTGGAATGCACTCGGATGATCAAGGGCTTCAGTCAAGCTCCTGATGCATCTACTAAGGATGGGGCCTGGCAAGACAGCCACATTAGGCTGACCTCTTCCTCATGCACCATCAGCCTGACAAAGGCACTGCTGCCAGTACTGTCCCATACTGAGAAGGAAAAGCAATCCCAAGCAAGACAAGCACAAATGGCTCAAATTAATAAAGACCTCCACGACAAAGCCTCCCTGTCAAATATTAACAAATACTTACCGCATCTTCCACATCAATACACAAGTGTGCGGAGTGCCCAGATTCACCACCTTGCCTGTTCATCCTTTGCAAGTTGTTATACAGGTCATTCAACATTCTGTAGGTTTCATTGCAGTTTTTACATACTTCAGTGTAGTTATTTGGTGACAGATAGATAGTTTGTCCCTAGGGTTATAAAACTCTGTATGAATATTGGTTTAAGGCATTATGGAAAAAAAGCTTAAGAGAGTCAAGTTTGAACCAAAATGCAGATTCCTAGCATCCTACATTGAGTAGAGACTCAGATGGACAAGTCACGTGAGAATGCAGGAGGAAAAGGCACTAACTCTAATTCACTAGGAACAGGATCCATTTCCTGCAGGTTCTGCATCTCAATGTTCTTTGAACTAAGGGTTTTTTCATGTAAACATGTACCTTTTAAGGAGCAGTTCCCAGAAAATAGGAGAAAAAATACAAAAGGATTACTAGTAATTAAGTGTCATTCTGGAGACAGAGATACCAGGTTCCTTAATAGTTGTGGGGGGGTTTTTTTGTTTGCCCATACCTAAAAATGGTTAGGTTGCTACTGCTGAGCTATACTGACAATGATACACTGTGTCATAGTAAGGAATCCTTTCAATTTGTGGCCTTCACCATCCCTGAACGCAGGGCACACTTGAAAACAAAACTACAATCTCTAAAGACATTTCAGCCCAATAATGGTTGTACCAGCTACCCACCAACCACTGTGTTAAGTTCTAGTTCAGACACTTGAAGTGATCAATAAGCCAGTCCATGCTGTTCCTGACCAAGGCCAATAAAGGCACATTTCCTAGAAATCATTAATAATATGATTTAAAAAGCAGGTAGTTTCCTTAGAAATTGTTCCATACCCAACATTTACCATTTTTACTATTTAACAACTCAGGAACTTGGTCAGTTTCTGATTCAAATGGAATGCACAGTTTCTTGAGCTATTCAGAGCATTTTCTTTGAGAGGAACTACCACATTTATTTCACTAATTCTATCGCCTTTGCAATATGGACAAACTTTAGCTACCCATTATTTTACTAGTCAAAAGAGTTGCTGCAATGATTTCAGGTAGCTTGTCTTTCTGAACTAGTCTATATTATCAAAAGAGAATTTAAATATCCAATTGTTAAGTCAGAAGACAACAATTCCACAAAGAGACAGAGAGAGACTTACAGCATGCAGACATGCCTTTTCTTACTATATAATTATCAACTGTGGTGAATTCAGAAATTCCGATGTGAAGTAGCATTGTAATTACACACAAAATGAAGTCAAGGTGAATATCAATTAGAATTAATTCTAGGCTCTCAATCTGCAAATATCTGCACTTTACAGATCATTGCTTTAACTGCCTAAAATTCACAAACTCACCAGCAGTTTATTTGTCTAATCCTTGTGTGCAGTTTATTCATCACAAATAAGATTTTGCTAGCAATTAGAGGATTTAGTGCTTCGCTTAAATACACAGCATAAATACCTGAAGGTTATGTTCAAAACATGTCAGAGACTTATTGAATAAATCCAGGAATTCTACAGTAGAATTTGATAATCCCTCACTGTTGTTCTTTAAACAATCTGTCAAAGAGAAAGAAAAACATCAGGATATTCTAATTTATAACATTTCCATAGCCAACAAGCCCCAGACACTCCACTCCTGCAAAGAGAGCTCTTGACTATAAAAGACAGGTCTAGTCAACACTGCAGCTTCCTTATCTGCCTGCCATTGATGTCTCAAGACCTGCTGACCTAACTCTTCATCGAGAACATATTTCAGAATTAATTGGCCTTGATTAAGTGAAAGATGAAGACTATCATCAAGAGCTTTCTGAAGAGGGGGTCTGAATTATCTCTGGACATCAAGATAAAACAAGACATTACTTTTATTTTCTACCCTGCAAATCTGGCTTTGCCCAGCAACAGTGACAGCCATTATGTGAAAGCAGAAGCACCAGCAGTGGAGATAAAACAGAGAATATCCAGAAAACTGCTAGACCACAAACAACAGTAGAAGTCAGAGTGTAGGTTACTACTGTTCAGGAAAATAGCTGACCATTTCACCAGCTTTGAGTGGAGTTCTGGGACTTTCCTCCCACTCATAGACTCAACCCTTTTGTGTTACGGCTTCCACCCATAACATCTCCCTTCAGGTGCTCTAACCAGGCAGATCCTTGAAAACTACCGTGGCTTGGGAATTCAGATGTTCAGCAACAGCACCCTAAGAGCCAACATCATAGAAAAGTCTCCGGAAAGAAAGAAACACCACCAGTATGGTGGGCGAGCATCCAGCTGGACACTGGGCAAGCAGCACAAAGCCCACAGGCTAAGCATAACAGGACAGCCCAGACCATAGAGCTGCTCCCGGACTGTCTCTCCAGCCTTCACAAACTGCAAACTCACAAACGAACACACTTTTCTGGGCTCTTAAGGGACTTTGGCAGCAAACTCAGCATCTTTAATGCTCAACTCCATGGTGCTGTTCCACACCCACTTCCCACAACGGGGAATGGCACAGTTCAGCTGTAAGCATGGCACAGCACCATCAGCACGGGGACAGTGAGGTACAGGGAGAGACTTGGATGCCCTCCACCCACAAAATGAAATAAAAAAGCATGACTGTGGAGGCACATACTGTTCAACATGTAAGCATTCCAGAGCTACTAACTTCATTAACAAAGAACGAACAATTTCTTATGTAAATTTTTTTAAAATGGAAAGACTGAGACAAACAGAAGAAACCACACGGAAGCTATGGAAAGTCTGAGCAGCATCTGTAGATCACAAAGAAAACTAACATTACTACCTTTTTAAAGAATAGCCTAGAATAAATATTTATATAGCAACTAATTTTTCTAATACAATACTGCCCTCAGATCTTGGCAGTACTTCTTACAAAGTAGAAAGTCCCTGTACCCCTCATTGGAACGGCTCTAGTTCAGGACTTTTACGCTATATAATATATGTCTTTAAAGAAATACATGCAATTCTGATCTGTGCAAATTTAAGGGGCAAAGTTAAGTCACAAGAGTAGCACAAAACCTGCAGAATGAGTCACGTACTTGCACAGTTGGCTGTCTCCCAGGTTTCATTAAAGAACTCTGAAAGCGTCACAACTATCTGCAGCCTGTCTGAGGTCAAGATGCTTTTGGCACAATTGTGGCTCTCAGAAGAATTCTAGAAGAAGAGAGGAAACAACAATAAAACAAACAAAAAAAAGCAATCAAGTCTTAAAAATAAAGAGGGAATTTTTTTAAATGTATTTTAGCTCAACAATCACATTTTATAACATTGGTATTTCTAAAAAGGGAGAACAGAACTGATGGAAAAATAAAAACTTTTTATTCTCCGAATCAAATTATGAGCAACACTGCTTACTGTACATGGTCTTTGAAAACCTGCTGAAGCTGCACGCAAGCCAAAAACACACAAATAAATAAATAAACAAATAAAAGGCAAGCAGAGACACAGGGCCTCCTCTGCAGGTAGCTGATCTTAATCAGTTTCGGGGTTGCTACTCCAGGACCCAGCTCAAGTCACAAGAAGCCAGAGAGAAGGACTTTAGACTGCAGGAATATTGGAAGGAGCTAAGCCAACAGAGTAGCCCCAAAACAAACCCCAAATGAGAAAACCACATTCAAATCCACTGTACCAACATACTGTATCAGCATCATCCCCTCAATGCAGCAATACCAAGAGCACGGCCCTCTGCAAAGCAGTGCCCACAGCCATTCCCCCAAAACCTAGGACCAAGGCGAGCTCGCTTGCTATCAAGACCATCAGGTCTTAGCGAGCCACCCAACCCACCCCATCCTCAAAGCAGGCACTGGCACAACTCTTACGACAACTTACTCTCTAGACCAAGCTAATAAATAAATGCAGAGTGACCATAAAAGCAGTTACAGAACAAACAGGAAGAATCTCTCTCAGAATTAGCAATGTTTTTTTTCCTTCAAATCTTTTATTTTTCTTCCTCAAATCACTGACATGAAACCATGATCTCCAGTCAGCTGACTCCCGTGCTCTAGCTCCTGTTTTTTGGCTCCTAAACTGACTTAAGCACTTCTCAAAATCGCCAAAGCTGCCAAAAGCCTCTTTGATAAGTGACGTGGGACATACGAGAAAATAATCTCATTAATGAGAATCATGTTCCTTACAGAGCTTTAGGAGAGATCCAGTTTCCACCTCTCTTTGCTAAAACAGGTTAATCTTTTCAATAAGAAGTTTCCCCTAGAGACTCAAATGCAGAAGTTGAATATTGCCAGATCTGGTAACCCTCACATTCACTCACTTTCATTTCTACTAAATTACAAACAGATAGTCAAGAAATGTTTATGCAGGAAACTCTCTGGTTGCTTCATGAAAGCCTTTAACTGAAACTTCCTCACCAGTTGAACTCGTGAGTGCAAAAAAAGCACTTTAAATCCGAAACTGAATCAAACAGACCTACATAATTCCTTAAATATTTGCTTAATTTATTCCTTAATTAGTATAGGGAGGAGGATTTTAGAGATGTCCAAAACTTAACTTGGCCGTTTCTTTCACACTGCACTATAAGTATTATAGGATGGCAAAGATCAAACCATCAGATATCTGATTACTTATGATCATGGTTTGAGGTTGCAAGAGTTCACCTTCTTTTTCGGTTACTCAATCCATGCACAGAAGTAACACCAAATGCTCTTTAATATAGAGGTGTCTTCCAGACCACATAGTGGAACAGTCCTCTCAGGCTGCAAGTACTCAAGAACAGCAGCTACAATAAGTTCATACACATTATAAGTACTGGGATAACTTTAGCAACCTAATCCTGGCCAAAACACCAAGCTGAAAGTACCCATGAGAACTGAATAACCATTTCTCACTTTCACATTAGATGGTCACTGGTATGAATCAGCTTCCACATGAGAAACAAATAAACACACTGCAGGTTTGCAAAACTAAACCAAGAGACCACTGGTTAGATATTTGCCCTGGAGAGGTCAATTACCAAATTAACATCCATGAACTCTTCCAATACAGGCACTGGGGTGGTTGGGCAGACAACACATTAAAGCCAAAAAGTGATACTTCTTCACCCGACAGGTAATGGTTTGTAGCAGGGCACTGTGCCACCAGAAGTCTGCCTGTGTTTAAAGAGCAAAAGATTTTTCTTGTCAATGGTGATTCTAAATACAGATTTAGAAATCCCAAGACTGGAAGGACAATCCAAGGGACACAATGCTGTGAAGTTGCTCTCTGCCTGTACTCTGACCAGGGCACCCACCTCTAGCCATCATCAGAGAACAGACAAAGGTCGTTTGGTCTGATCCACTACTGTCATCCTCACACCATCCCATGGATAAGCTGGACAAGCTAAACAGCAGTTTTGAGCACATAATACTAGTCACAATCCATACTAAGAAATATTTTTTTTAAAAAAAGGATATCTGGAGGATGTAAAGAGAAGACCCAGCTGCAGCCAGGGTTTCTCACTGGTGGTTTCCACAGACTCCAGGCAGCACTCAGAACTTCTAGCTTGCTGCCACACACTTCTGCCAGCTTTGGAGCCAAAACCAGCGTGACATATCTCTTCATGAAAGACGTGCATCTCCCCCCACAGTTCCAGAGATCTTCAGGCAACTAAGCTCTGCCAGTGCTCCTCATTAGGGCCATACAATGACCTGTGAGCCAGGATGTTGCTTTAGCCACTGCTACATCAGCAAGAACAACTCAAGTTTTTCCACCTGCTGAGAAGACTAAAACTTTTTTTCTATAGGTGGGGCTGCTTGCCCTTAACCATGCCAAGAGCTGGCTACACAGACCATAGAATCATAGAACAACCAGGTTGGAAGGGACCCATTGGATCTTCTAGTCCAACCATTCCTATCAAACACTAAACCAAGTCCCTCAAGACCTCATCCACCCGTGTCTTAAACACCTCCAGGGAAGGGGAATCAACCACCTCCCTGGGCAGCCTATTCCAATGCCCAATGACCCTTTCTGTGAAAAACTTCCTCCTAATCTCCAGCCTAAATCTACCCTGGTGGAGCTTGAGGCCATTCCCTCTTGTCCTGTCCCCTGTCACTTGGGAGAAGAGGCCAGCTCCCTCCTCTCTACAGCCTCCTTCAGGTAGTTGTAGAGAGTAATGAGGTCTCCTCACAGCCTCCTCTTCTCCAGGCTAAACAATCCAGGCTAGACCATGCCACAAAGCCGAACAGCAGAATGCAGCCGCCACCGGCAGCGGTGCTTCCCAACAGCTCCCAGCCCGTTAAACCGCCTTACGCAGCCAGGGGGGCTCACAGCCTGGCAACTGACCTTCACGGGGCTGTGAAGCAACCCCACCCCGAGGCCCCGCACCCCGGTTGCGCCGGGCCAGGTGGGCCCCGGTACCGAACCGTCACGAGTGGAAGCTGCGAGGCCCCGGCGCCGCCCCCCCGTCCCCGGACGCACCCCGACGGCGCGGGCGATGCCGCCGTAGCGCTCGAGAAGGCGGCGGTAGAGGGGGTGGCAGCCCTGGCAGAGGCGCACGGGCCGGGCGCGGCGGGCCAGGCAGGCGCTCAGGGCCGCGCCGTCCTCGGCGAAGGCGGCGAGCAGCCGCCGGCACTCGGGCTCCAGCTCGGGCAGGTCCCCGGGCAGCCCCGCGTCCCGCAGCTCCGACCACAGCTCCTCCGCTTCTTCCAGCGCCTCCTCCGGCGGCGGCGCCCGGCGCGGCTCCTCGGCGGGGCCGAGGGCCAGGGCGAGCAGCAGCGGCAGCAGCAGCGGGAGCAGAGACAGCAGCCACCGCGCCGGCGCCATGGCGGCCGCGCCGAGGAACCGGAAGCGCCGCGCGGGAGGGAGGCCCCGCCCCCAACGCGGGGCAGCGCTGCTCATTTG
>JAUMJK010000953.1:0-167486 GCA_033558105.1 Coccyzus lansbergi | reverse complement strand
GCCACGCGCCGGGGCCGCTCGAGCTGCTGACGGAGAACAGGTACCCACCGGGACCCCCCGGGACCACCAACCCCCCCACCGGGGCACCCACACCACCTCCCCGAGCACCGGCATCCCCTTCTCGGTCACCGACACCCCCTCCTTGGCACCGACACCCGCTCCCCAAGCACTGACACCCCCCTCCCCAAGCACCGACGTCCCCTCCCCGGGCATCGACACCCCCTCTCCGGGCACCGACACCCCCTTCTCGGTCACCGACACCCCCTCCTTGGCACCGACACCCCCTCCCCAAGCACCGACACCCCCTCCCCAGGCATCGACACCCCCTCCCCGGGCACCGACACCCCCTCCCGGGGCACCCGGGACTCCCCCCCCCGCACCGGCACCCCCTCCCCGAGCACCGACACCCCCTCCTGGGCACCGACACCCCCTCCCCAAGCACCGACGTCCCCTCCCCGGGCATCGACACCCCCTCCTGGGGCACCCAGGACCCCCCCCCCGCACAGGCACCCCCCTCCCCAAGCACCGACGTCTCCTCCCCAGGCACCGACACCCCCTCCTGGGCACCGACACCCCCTCCCCAAGCACCGACACCCCCTCCCCGGGCATCGACACCCCCTCCCGGGGCACCCGGGACCCCCCCCCCCGCACCGGCACCCCCTCCCCGAGCACCGACACCCCCTCCTGGGCACCGACACCCACTCCCCAAGCACCGAGACCCCCTCCCCAGGCATCGACACCCCCTCGTGGGCACCGACACCCCCTCCCCAAGCACCGAAACCCCCTCCCAGGGCTCTCTTCTCAGCCCCCGGTGCACCGACCGACCTCCCCAAGCACCGACACCCCCTCCTGGGGCACCCAGGACCCCCCCCCCCCGCACCGACACCCCCCCTCCCCAAGCACCGACACCCCCTCCCGGGGCTCCCTTCTCAGCCCCCGGTGCACCGACCGACCTCCCGGGATCACCCACCATCCCCTCCCGGTTCACCGACCCCCCCCCCCCCCCCCCACGGCTGCACCGACACCCCCCACTCCCGGTGTACACCGGGAGTGGGGGGTGTCGGTGCAGCCGTGGCGGGGGGGGCCGGTGCAGTGGGGGTGCCCCCCCTCCCCGGTGCGTTGCGCTCCCCCCTCTCGGTGGCTGCCGCTTGGCTCTAGCTTCCTCCGTGACCCCCCCCCCCCCCCCCCCCACCTCCACCGGCCAACTTCACCGGGACCGGGGCTGCCGGGGGTGTCCCCCACCCCCCCACCCCAATCTCCTCATTGACCCTCAGGATGCTGCTCCCTCTCCTCCTCCTCCATTATTCGGGGGGGTTGGTGTGTGTCCCCCCCCCACCCCCATCTCCATCATTGGGGGGGTGATGGTCCCCCCCCCCCCCCCAGCTCTCCCTCCCTCCTCCAGGATGCTAGTCCCCCCCCACTCCTCCTCCATCATTCAGGGGGTGCTGGTCCCCCCCATGTCCTTCCTCCTCCAGGATGCTGGTCCTCGTCGTCCCCCCCCCCCCCCCCCCATCATTCAGGGGTGCTGGTCCCCCCGACCCCTCCCAATCATTGGGGGGTGCTGGTCCCCCCCTCTCCTCCATCACTGGGGGGTGATGGTCCCCCCCCCTACCCTCCCTCCCTCCTCCAGGATGCTGGTGTCCACTCCCTCCCTCCTCCTCCTCCATCATTCAGGGGGTGCTGGTCCCCCCCATGCCCTTCCTCCTCCAGGATGCTGGTGTCCACTCCCTCCCTCCTCCTCCTCCATCATTCGGGGGTGCTGGTCCCCCCCCCCTCCCCCCTCTCCATCACTGGGGGTGCTGGTCCCCCTCCATGCCCTTTCTCCTCCAGGATGCTGGTGTCCCCCCCCCTGCCCTCCCTCCCTCCTCCAGGATGCTGGTGTGTCCGTCCCCCCCCCCCACCCCAAACCCCATCATTCAGGGGTGCTGGTCGTCCCTCCTTCTCCTCCATCATTCAGAGGTGCTGGTCCCCCCCCCCCCCCCCCCAGCCCCAATCATTCAGGAGTGCTGGTCCCCCCCCATGCCCTTTCTCCTCCAGGATGCTGGTGTCCCCTCCCCCCCACCTCCTCCTCCATCATTCGGGGGTGCTTGTCCCCCCCCCCACTCCCCCCTCCATCTCTGTGGTGTGCTGGTCACCCCCCCCCCCCCATCATTCAGGGGTGCTGGTCCCCCCTCTCCTCCATCATTCAGGAGTGCTGGTGTCCCCCCCCTCCCTCTCTATCATTGAGGGGTGGCTGGTCCCCCCCCCTGCCCTTTCTGCTCCAGGATGCTAGTCCCCCTCCCTCTCCTCCTCCTCCATCATTGGGGGGGTGCTGGTCCCCCCCCCCTGCCCTCCCTCCTCCAGGATGCTGGTCCCCCTCCCTCTCCTCCATCATTCAGGGCTGCTGGTATGTCCCCCCCACCCCCATCATCCAGGGGTGCTGGTGTCCCCCCCCCCCACCTCCACCTCCATCATCCAGGGGTGCTGGTGTCCCCCCTGCCCTCTCTCCTCCAGGGCTGCAGGTGTCCTCCCCTCTCTTGTGGGGCTGCTTGTTCCCCCCCAAACAAGCTGCCAGCAGTGCCCGGGCTCCAGCAGCCTCGCACTGGGAGGACTGCGGGTGTGTCATGAGGCACACACATGTTGTGGGCACACGAGTGTCACAGGACACGTGTATGTCACTGAGAACGTGCGTATCAGTGGGCACACGCGTGTCGGTGGGCACACCTGGCCCGGCGATGCCGTCATCCAGCAAGGCCACGGAGACCTGCCTGCTGCCCCCGTGCCGTGTGTGCACACGCGTGTGCTGCCAGCCTGGCTGCTGGGCGGCTCGGTGTCCCCCCTCCAGGGCTGTCCCCACACTGTCCCCCCTCTCTGGGTCTGCGGGAGCCGTGGGCTGCGTGGGCAGGCGTGTTGGTGAAACCTGCAGCGGGTGTGTGTGTGGGGGGGATTTGCAGGTCCCTCCGTGTGTTGCTTTGTTCGATGCCAGCGTGAGGGGCTGCAGGGAGCCCTGGTGCCAAGGCCGGAGCGAGCGGTGCTCAGGGCCTGTGGGCGTGCGGCGAGGGCACACGTGGGTGCCCAGCATGTGCCGGTGGAGGCACGTGCCATGTGCAGGTGGCAGCCGGATCTCGGGGGGAGCTGCTTCCCTCGCCAGGGTCCCCGCGAGCCCTGGGGTCCGTGATGGGCGCGGTGCCCCGTGTGCCCACGCGGGTCTCGGTTTAGCGTTAGATGGGAACGGTTGGACCAGAAGATCCGATGGGTCCCTTCCAACCTGGTTGTTCCGTGATTCTGTGGGTCACTTGTTGAGGCACGAGGAGAGGTTCCGCAGCCTGTGTGGAGGGTGCGTGTGCAACACGCCAGCTTGCTGGGGGCTGGGGGCTCGTGGCAGCGCGGCGTGTGAACAGCCCTTTGCTTTTCTAGGTCATGTCGCTCCTGCCTGTGCCGGTTGGCAGCTGCGGCCACCGGTGGCATGGGGAGGTGGCCCTGGGGTGGGTTGTGGCTGGTCGGGGTTGCTGGACAGGTGATGCCGGTGGCTGTGGCACATGTGGAATTGGTGGCGTGGGGCTGGCGCTGAGCTGGCTCCCGGGAGAGCTCCCGAGGGGCTTCGGGGTGGATGTTGGGGACCGAGGTGTCCCCCGTGTGAGGGTGGCAGTGGCTGAGCTGAGTGGGCTCGTGGAGAGGGATCCAGCTTGTGGGGCTCACCGTGGATGCTGTGGGGTGGCACGGAGGGAGCCGGCTCGTGGGGCTCACACTGGGTGCCCGTGGGTGGCATGGCTGTCGTCACCACCACCACCAGCTGCTCTCCGGCCATGCTCCTCGGGGATGCCCAGTGTGGGGTTTCCCAGTGGGGTTTGTCACCGCGGCACGGATGGCACAGGAGTTGGTTGTGGGGCAGTGCCAGCCCCTTTGTGCCAGAGCCCTGAGCCTAGCAGTGTCTCCTCTTAAAGGCCTTCCCAGCAGCTTGTCACGCGTTGTCACCAGAGCCCGCGTTGATCCACGGAGCTTTCAAGAGGACGGGAACCTACAAATTTGGTCTGTGCCGGAGAGAAAATGGATCCGGAGCTGGCGCTGTGGGCAGCTCTCTCGCCGTGTGGCACCAGTGCTGCAGCAGCCAGGCTGGGATCTTCTGCCTGGTTTTTCCCCTCTGCCTCCTGCTCTTTTTGATGCCTCTAAGGACCTTTTGAAGCATGTGTGACCATCTCTGCTGCACCAACAATGGGTAGGTCAGGGCTCAGGCTCGTGCTCCCGTTGGGCTCACAGGAGCTCTGGTACCCCCCCCGTAGGTCACAGGGAGCTCTGGTACAAGAGGTGGATCTTCCTTCGCTTGCATGGTTGCCATCGCTGCCAGGTCCCTGTGTCCCATGCCGGGGGCTCTCCAGGCTGGGTTGGGGCTCTCCAGGCTGGGTTGGGGCTCTCCAGGCTGGGTTCATAGAATCATAGAATCATAGAACAATCAGGTTGGAAGAGACCCACTGGATCATCGAGCCCAACCATTCCTATCAAACAGTAACCCATGTCCCTCAGCACCTCATCTACCCATCTCTTAGATTTGGGGGTGACTTCTCCAACCCATTCCATCTTCTCCAACCCATCCTCTCCTCCTCATCCCCATCTGATCCTCCCTACACGATCCTCCCCATTCCATCTTCTCCAACCCTTTCCATCTTCCCCATCCCATCTTCCCCGTCCCATCTTCTCCAATCCATTCCATTTTCCCTATCCCGTAGTCTCCACCTTATCTTCCCCATCCCATCCCATCTTCCCCATCCCATCCCATCTTCCCCATCCCATCCCTCTCCATCCCATCCCATCCCATCCTCTTCTCATCCCCAGACCCACCCCATCTTCTCCATCCCAATCATCCCCGACCCAGCCCATCTCCTCCATCCCATCCAGTTCCTCTCCCCGTGTCCCTGTCCCCATGTTCCCACCCCGGTGCTCACAGAGGCTCTGAGGCAGAACCGTATCACGGGCTGGGCTCTCCAGGCATGTTCCCCTCGTCCAGGGGAAGATGACGCTCATCCAGATGATGCACAAACGTTGGGCTGAGTTTCTCGGCCTAGGAGCAGCCCCTGCCGCCCCCACACAGCCCTGGGGGCTGGGCTGCCGTGACGCCTCGACACTTCTCCATGGGAATCTGGACCAGGGCCCTGCAACCTCATTTCCTACCACGGAGCCCTCCTCGAACGGGGACGGGGCTGGCGCGGGGCCACCCGGCTGGGTTGCCAAGCGTCAGAGGTTCTGTAGCTCTTCAGTGCCATCGTGTCCCCTCCTGCTCTCGTCCCGTCTGTTCGTTCTTGATGTTCTCCAAGAGCAGGATGGAGCCAGGTCTGTCTCTTCCTCAGGGCACCTCGGAGGCTCCTGGTGGAGGTTGTAGACAGGAGGGAGCTGGGCTCTTCTCCCAAGGGACAGGGGATAGGACGAGAGGGAATGACCTCAAGCTCCACCAGGGGAGATTTAGGCTGGAGATTAGGAGGAAGTTTTTCCCGGAAAGGTTCATTGGGCATTGGAACAGGCTGCCCAGGGAGGGGGTTGAGTCACCTTCCCTGGAGATGTTTAAGGGACGGGTGGATGAGGTCTTGAGGGACTTGGTTTAGTGTTTGATAGGAATGGTTGGACTAGAAGATCCGATGGGTCCCTTCCAACCTGGTTGTTCTATGATTCTATGATTCTGTATGGTGGCTCTGGCTGAGAGGGTTGGTTGGTTACACAAAAATTCCCCTCCAAGGTGAACAAACCCTCCTGCCACTCAGGTTTTCTTGATCAGGGAGGGCAGGGCCAGGATGAAGGGGAATGATTTTCAGCTGAAAGAGGTGAGATGAGATCTTAGGGAGAAATGTTTTCTTAGGGTGAGGAGCTCAGAGTGGAGGTGGCTTCCCCGTCCCTGGAGGGGTTCCAGGGCAGGTTGGATGGGGCTTGCAGCCCCTAATCCAGTGGGAGGTGTCCCTGCCCGTGGTCTGGATGGGTTTTGAGGTCCCTTCCAACCCAAACCTCTATGGAGCTGATGGAGAAGAGGGAGCCACAGCCCAGCGACAAGGAAGCTTCTGGGAAGAGGCTGCGGGAGCATCCCCTGCGGGTGCCCGGGGGGGCCTCTCCTCCAGGGACCCCCGTGCAGGGGGAGGCAGCACATGCCGTTCCCTGGCAGAGCGTAATCCCTAATCCCGGAGGAGATTCCACTGCGCTGTCTCTCGGCCTTGCTTCTGGAGTGGAGTTTTACCAACAGCAGTTAAGTAAAATAAATAAAAGGGCTCGTGCTTGCCAGCGCTCGCGAGGCTGAGCCAGGGACTGGCAAAGCGGCACCATTAGCTCCAGCTTGGCGCTGCTGCCAGGCTGCCGGCTCAGGGGGAGAGGGGAGCATGGAGAGTGGGGATCATGGTGCTGGGAGGGCTGTGCTGTGGAGGGTGGCAGCGCCACGGATCCTCCTCTCCTTGCAGGGGAGCCCACGCGTGAACATGCATGTGCTTGGGAGCTCATAGGTGCACTCATGTGTGCATGGGAGCTCATATGGGAACTTGTATGTGTGTTGGGAGCTCATATGGGAACTCGTATGTGCATGGGAGCTCATAGGTGCACTTGTGTGTACATGGGGGCTCATAGGTGCACTTGTGTATGTGTGTGGGAGCTCATAGGTGCACTTGTACGTGTGTGGGAGCTCATAGGTGCACTCATGTGTGAGTGGGAGCTCATAGGTGAACTCGTAGGTGTGTGGGAGCTCATAGGTGCACTCGTGTGTGCATGGGAGCTCATAGGTGCACTCGTATGTGTGTGGGCGCTCATAGGTGAACTCGTGTATATACATGGGAGGTCATAGGTGCACTCGTATGTTCATGGGAGCTCATAGGTGCACTCATGTGTGTGTGTGAGCTTATAGGTGCACTCGTGTATGTTCATGGGAGCTCATATGGGAACTTGTATGTGTGTGTGAGCTCAGATGCACTCGTATGTGCATGGGAGCTCATATGGGAACTTGTATGTGTGTGTGAGCTCAGATGCACTCGTATGTGCATGGGAGCTCATATGGGAACTTGTATGTGCATGGGAGCTCCTAGGTGCACTCGTGTGTGTGTGTGTGAGCTCATAGGTGCACTCGTATGTTCATGGGAGCTCATAGGTGCACTCGTGTGTGGGTGTGTGAGCTTATAGGTGCACTTGTATGTGCATGGGAGCTCCTAGATGCACTTGTGTGTGTGTGTGAGCTCCTAGGTGCACTCGTATGTGCATGGGAGCTCATAGATGCACTCGTATGTGCATGGGAGCTCATAGATGCACTCGTATGTGTGTGTGAGCTCATAGGTTCACTCGTATGTGTGTGGGAGCTCATAGGTGAATTTGTGTACGTGCGTGGGAGCTCATAGGTCCACTCGTATGTGTGTGTGAGCTCATAGGTCCACTCGTATGTGCGTGTGAGCTCATAGATGCACTCGTATGTGCATGGGAGCTCATAGGTGCACTCGTATGTGTGTTGGGAGCTCATAGGTCCACTCGTATGTGCGTGTGAGCTCATAGATGCACTCGTATGTGCATGGGAGCTCATAGGTGCACTCGTATGTGTGTTGGGAGCTCATAGGTGCATTCGTATGTGCGTGTGAGCTCATAGATCCACTCGTATGTGCATGGGAGCTCATAGGTGCACTCGTATGTGTGTTGGGAGCTCATAGGTGCACTCGTGTGTGTGTGTGAGCTCATAGGTGCACTCGTATGTGCAGGCACACACCTTTGCAGGCAGCTGCACACTGTGGGGTTGCTCCAGCACCGTCGCCTGGCGATGCTGACGCCGTTAATTAGTTGGCATTGAGGCAGCGCGGGTGCTGGGGGGTCCCCTGTGCCGGGAGGGCGAGGGCTGAGCACGGGGGTGGCGGAGGCGGCTTTGAAGCTCCCGGATGCCTTTGAGGCTGTGGCGATTGAAGGGTTGGGGATTTTCCTGGCAGGATCCGCTCGTTAGGGCCCTGTCTTTGTTGGCATCACCTCTGGGCAGGCAGGGATGAGCTCCCATGGGATGGAGCCCCTTTCCTGGCTCTGTGGCTGTGCCACCAGCCAGTCCACCGCCTTCCAGAAGGGACCAAGGTTGTTCTCACTGTGGTTTCACACCCATTGCCTGGCCCTTCCCCACCCTCATCCCGCACCATCCTGGCCCCGGGGATGCTCGTGAATCGTAGATTTTCTCCAGCCTCTTAAAAGAACACGCTTGGCTTAAAAACCATGTCTCTTAAACCCCAAATCTCCTTTCCTTTGCTATTAATCGCTTCCCAGATTATTAATGCCCGCGAGGTTTAGCGCCGCCGGCTTATCACTCTGGGCTTTGGCTGGTGGCTTCGCGTGGCCGGAGAGGAGTGGCCGTGACCGAGCGAAGCGTGATGCTCGGGAGCTGGACCCGCTGGACCAGATCCTCTCCGAAATCCCTGCTCGTGCGCAGCATCTAGTGTTTGATAGGAATGGTTGGACTAGAAGATGCGATGGGTCCCTTCCAACCTGGTTGTTCTGCGATTCTGTGATCTTGAGGGAAACAACCTGTTTGTGCGAGGCTGGTGCCTCCTCCGGCCGAGCCGCGGCTGGCGAGCTCGGATCCTGGCAGCGAGGGAGAGGGGCCGTGCTCCGACTGCCAAGGATGGGCAGCCCGGAGAGCCTCTTCCTGGGGCTGTGATGGCTCTTTAAACGCTTTAATTAATAAACCCACCCCCTTCTCCGTGCCCAGGCGCCGAACAAAGGCAAATGGAAGGGGCTGGAGCGGGTGGCTCCTGTGCCAGCCAAGCTCCGCGTGCCATCCCCATCCCTGGGGAGCGTCACATATTCCAGCAGCAGCCTGGCAGAGCGTCTGGGTGCTGCGGTATCCTGAGGGCAGCCGATGCCCCTCATCCCATTCCCAGGATGCAGATGCTGGTGCTGGGAGGCTGTTCCCGCATGGAGCGTTGCGGAGGCATCAGGACGATGGGCAACAAGGCCGTGCCCGGGCACCCCCACCAGGCTGGGGTCGCTCTCGCCGGAGCAAAGCGAGGTCCTCGCTGCGGTGCCAGGTAGGGAGTGATGGTGCCCACTCCGTGAGGTGCTCGGCAGCTCCCGCCGGGTGACATCTCTACCCCAGATATTCAATCTCTTTCTCCGGCCCCAGCGTGCAGCTCGGTGAAATATTTTCACTGCAGCAGCGAGGGCTGCGGGGAGCGGGGCTGGTGCTGAACCAGCTGGATCAGATTGGTTCTGCTCTTAACGAGCTCCGGCCTCCAGTCGCGGTGCAGTGCCCAGTGTTTGGGCAGCCACAGCCTCATTGGGATTTTGGGGGGGCTCCAGAGCACCTGGGGCTGGCACAGCGCCGTGTTTAGATCGCGGGGAGCTCAGGAGAGCGTGGCAGTGGCTGCCTGGCCCTGCAGAGCTGTGTGGCAGTGGTTTGATGCCAGCGACAGGCTGAGCAGCGGCAGGAGCTGAGCAGGAGGAGGGATGAGTGTGGCTGGCGGTGCCGGAGCTGCCTTCCTCGCTGCTCCTGGGCGAGGGAAGCAAGCACCATCTTGCGTCCCTGCCAGGCTGCGGGAGCCCCGGGAGCTCGCTGCAGAGCGGCAGCGTGTCCCTGCCTGACCTCCTCCTCCTCCTTCTCCTCCTCCCATGCCCATCAATCCAGAGTAGAGGAGGCTTCTGGCTCTTTGGGAGACCCCAGGTTCTCGCTGGCTGCTTGAGGAGCATCGGTGAGCGATGCTCGTGGGGCTCCCCACTCCGGTGCCCCTCATCTCCGCCAGGGGAGATTTAGGCTGGAGATTAGGAGGAGGTTTTTCCCAGAAAGGGTCATTGGGCATTGGAACAGGCTGCCCAGGGAGGGGGTTGATTCCCCTTCCCTGGAGGTGTTTAAGGGACGGGTGGATGAGGTCTTGAGGGACTTGGTTTAGTGTTTGATAGGAATGGTTGGACTAGAAGATCCGATGGGTCTCTTCCAACCTGGTTGTTCTATGATTCCGTGATTCTTTCTCCCCTCCTGCTGCTGGGTGGGGGTTGCCGGCACCGGTGGGAGCCAATGCCAGCCTGTTGCGTGCGAGCTGGGTTATTTTTGGCTCTTTAATGTGCCTGTCGTGGCTTCAGTGCAAGCTCAGCTCAGCTCAGCTCCGGCTCCCTCCCTCATGAGCAGGGGGATGCCCTGACCAGGCCTGATTTGGGAACCGGAGCTGTTATTTGGGGCTGGAGAAGAGCATCTCTATGTCATGCTGAGTGCTTACTTCTCCCCTGAACCCCTCATGGCTGGGATGGACAGGAGCAGGGACCTCAGCAGCTTGGGAATCAACCCCTGGAATGACATCCATGCCCTGCCAACACCTCTTGGACCTTCCCTGCATCTCCGGAGCTGCCCCCTGGCCACGCCGAGCGGTGCCGCCACGCGCACGATGCCCTTGGGCTCGGCACAGCCACGCTCCGGGCCTGCTTAATAAGGCCACCGCATGCATTATTTTATTAATGAGTTATTAAAAAGCTATCCACGGCCTCACTGCTGCCTGCCTGGTACCTTCTCCAAGAAATATGTAGTTAAACGATTGCTCGCCCCATGCCGGGCTCTTGTAGAATCAGAGAATCATAGAACAACCAGGTTGGAAGAGACCCATCGGATCATCGAGTCCAACCATTCCTATCAAACACTAACCCATGTCCCTCAGCACCTCATCCACCCGTCCCTTAAACACCTCCAGGGAAGGGGAATCAACCACCTCCCTGGGCAGCCTATTCCAATGCCCAATCACCCTTTCTGTGAAAAACCTCCTCCTAATCTCCAGCCTAAATCTCCCCTGGTGGAGCTTGAGGCCATTCCCTCTCGTCCTGTCCCCTGTCCCTTGGGAGAAGAGCCCAGCTCCCTCCTCTCCACAACCTCCTTTCAGGTAGTTGGAGAGAGTAATGAGGTCTCCTCTCAGCCTCCTCTTCTCCAGGATAAACACCCCCAGCTCTCTCAGACGCTCCTCATAGGGCCTGTTCTCCAGCCCCTTCACCAGCTTTGTTGCTCTTCTCTGGACTCACTCCAGAGCCTCAACATCCTTCTTGTGCTGAGGGGCCCACAACTGAACACAGGATTCAAGGAGCAGTCTCACCAGTGCTGAGTCCAGAGGGAGAATCACCTCCCTGGCCCTGCTGGTCACACCATTTCTGATCCAAGCCAAGATGCCATTGGCCTTCTTGGCCACCTGGGCACACTGCTGGCTCATGGTCAGTCAGCTGTCGACCAACACCCCCAGTGCTGAGGCTTCTTCTAGCCCCATCTGGGGAGAAGTTCTTTGGTGGCTCCTTGCCTGGGTTGGGCTTGGCTGGCTCTGACCAGCGAGCTGAGGGCTGCTCGGCACTGGCACTGGGATGCTTGGCACTGGGATGGGGCCACATCTCATCTCTGGGGGTCTTGGGGGCTGCCTTGGCACAGGGAGATGGGACAGGGTTGTCCTGGCTGTCCCCTGTCTGCGAGGGGACACTTGGGGACACGGAGCAGCTGGTGCATCTCCCACGCCAGCCGGGGCTGAGCGCATGGTGCTGGCCTCCCTGGGCTGGCTCTGCACCCCCCGGCACAGCGCGGAGCCTCCCGGTAAGCGTCTGTCTGTCCATCTGCCTCTCCCCCAGGGCAAATGCCATAGGATGACCGCTGCTGGTCCCCTCTTACTGGCTGTGATATCGTCTCTCCTGTGGCTCACGCGGAGCTTCGACCCGGCTCCCAGCGCCTGCTCCGCTCTGGCCTCCGGCGTCCTCTACGGCTCCTTCTCCCTCAAGGACCTCTTCCCCACCATCTCCTCCGGCTGCTCCTGGACCTTGGAGAACCCCGACCCCACCAAGTACTCGCTCTACCTCCGCTTCAACCGGGAGGAGCAGGTCTGCACCCACTTCTCGCCCATGGTGCTGCCGCTCGACCACTACTTGGCCAACTACACCTGCGACCCCCGCGGCGAGGCCGCCAGCCCCTCGCCCGCTCGCCAGGAGGAGGACGAGGAAGAGGAGGAAGCCGAGCTGGAGCTTTGCGAGGACGCGGGGCCCTTCACCTTCTTGCACTTCGACAAGAACTTCGTGCAGCTGTGCCTGGCGGCCGAGCCCGAGGCGGCCCCTCGCCTGCTGGCTCCCCAGGCCCTGGAATTCCGTTTCGTGGAGGTGCTTCTCATCAACAACAACAACTCCAGCCAGTTCACCTGCAGCGTGCTCTGCCGCTGGCTGGAGGAGTGCCTGCAGGCGCCCGGTGCCCGCCGCTGCGGCTTCACCCACGCCGGCTGCAGCTGCCAAGCGGAGAGCCCTCCGGCACCGCGGCGCAACGGCACGAGGCACGCGGCCCGCACGCCCGCCCCACCGCCCTCCTCCGCCAGCGACTGCTGCCCCACAGACCTGCATTCTGAGAATGCCAACGACTTCGACCTGCCCAGGGTCCCACACGGTGAGTGGGGTGTGGGGGGAGCCCCAGGGAGAGCCTCCTGCTCTGTGTGGGCCTCTCAGGGTGCTGCGCGTGGGGCAGGGAGGCTGTACGATGGATTCATCTTCCTCATGCATGATCCCTGGGCTGGAGGGTGCAAACTGGGTGCTGGGCATGGAGCAGGGAGGCTGTGAGATGGATTCATCTTCCAGAGTCCAGAGAAGAGCCATGAAGCTGGTGAAGGGGCTGGAGAACAGGCCCTATGAGGAGCAACTGAGAGAGCTGGGGGTGTTTATCCTGGAGAAGAGGAGGCTGAGGGGAGACCTCATTGCTCTCTCCAACTCCCTGAAAGGAGGTTGTGGAGAGGAGGGAGCTGGGCTCTTCTCCCAAGGGACAGGGGACAGGATGAGAGGGAATGGCCTCAAGCTCCACCAGGGGAGATTTAGGCTGGAGATTAGGAGGAAGTTTTTCATGGAAAGGGTCATTGGTCATTGGAACAGGCTGCCCAGGGAGGTGGTTGATTCCCCTTCCCTGGAGGTGTTTAAGGGACGGGTGGATGAGGTGCTGAGGGACATGGGTTAGTGTTTGATAGGAATGGTTGGACTCGATGATCCGATGGGTCTCTTCCAACCTGGTTGTTCTATGATTCTATGATTCTATGATCTTCCTCATGCATGATCCCTGGGCTGGAGGTTGCAAACTAGGTGCTGTGCATGGAGCAGGGAGGCTGTGAGATGGATTCATCCTCCTCACGCATGATTGCTGGGCTGCAGGGAGGAAACTGGGTGTTGTGCATGGAGCAGGGAGGCTGAGATGGATTCATCTTCCTTGTGCATGATCCCTGGACATGAGGGTGCAGACTGGGTGCTGTGTACGGTGCAGGGAGGCTGTGAGATGGATTCATCTTCCTCATGCATGATCCCTGAGCAGAAGGGTGCAAACTGGGTCCTGAGCACAGAGCAAGGAGGCTGTGAGATCGATTCATCTTCCTCATGCTTGATCCCTGGGCTGGAGGGAGCAAACTAGGTCCTGAGCACAGAGCAGTGAGATGGATTCATCTGCCTCATGCATGATCCCTGGACATGAAGGTGCAAACTGGGTGCTGTGTATGGAGCAGGGAAGCCGTATGATGGATTCATCTTGCTCACGCACGATCCTTGGGCTGGAGGGTGCAAACTGGGTCCTGAGCACAGAGCAAGGAGGCTGTGAGATGGATTCATCTTCCTCATGCATGATCCCTGGACACGAAGGTGCAAACTGGGTGCTGTGTATGGAGCAGGGAAACCATATGATGGATTCATCTTGCTCACGCACGATCCTTGGGCTGGAGGGTGCACACTGGGTGCCGTGGGGAGGCTATTCCCGTCCCGTGCACACTCCTAGCTTTCCGCACACCTCGTTGGAGCGATGTCCCAGCTCGGCCCAGCTGCTGCTCGCTCTGCCCCGGCCGTGGGCTGCCCGGCCGTGTCGGCACGGTGACTATTGGCCGTGGCTGCCCTGGCACACAGCCCCAGGGCCCTGCTTGCGCTCCTGCCTGCGAGCCCGGAGCGGCAGCCCTGTCACTCTGCATTGGTGGAGACGTGGAAAAAAATTTGCAGGTAAAATGACCCTTTCCCGTGGCAAATTACCCTTGACTGCTGCGGCTGGGGCGCTTGTTATTCCAGGCAGGCTGTCACGGCGAGGCCGCGCGGCACGGCCGGGCGATTAACCAGGCGCAATGAAGCCATTTACTTGGTACGGGATTGCAGGAGCCTCAAGTGAAGATAAAGCAGCCCTGCTCGCCGTGGCCACGAGGTCAGGCTGCTGGTGCCACTTGCACCCAAGCCCTCCCTCAGCCCATGGGGCGTCTCTGCCGAGCTCAGTGAGGCCTTTTCCGGGCACATCTGGCCAGATGTTTCCCCCTGCGCCAGCTCCGGGTGATGCGCAGGGAGGAGCAATCCCCAATTTAGCTGCGCTGGGGCCTTTATCCCACAGATTAGGTGCTGGTGCTGCGGGTGTGGATATAATTTCATTGGGCTTTAGCGATTCTTTCAGGAGCTGAATGTCATTACGGGCAGATCCCCTGATTAAATCCCCTGGTCCGTTACAGCTACAGGGTTGTAAATCGCCTCATCTCGAGGGGAGCTGCTTGAGCTGGTTTTAGCTTTTTTTTTTTTTTTTTCCTCTTTTTTTTGTCCTCTTCCTTTTTTTGCCTTTAAATGCAACCCCACGTGTGCCGTTAAGACCTCAGTGCCAGGTTCAGGCATCACCCCCAAGCTCAGCCCTGTGTGTCCTCACACCCACCGTGCCCTGAGGTGCCGTGGGGGCTGTGGGACACCCCCTCCCCTCCCTTCCCAAGGGGATTTATGGTTGGACTCGATGATGTGGTGGGTCTTTTCCAACCTGGTGATTCTATGATTCTATGATCCTGGTTGGTTTGGTGAGGTTGGTAATGCCCAACATGGCTCGGAGAGGGTGTGGGGATTGGAACTGGAGAGAATTATAGAATCATAGAACAACCAGGTTGGAAGAGACCCATCGGATCACTGAGTCCAACCATTCCTATCAAACACTAAACCAAGTCCCTCAAGACCTCATCTCCCTGTGCCTTAAACACCTCCAGGGAAGGTGAATCAACCACCTCCCTGGGCAGCCTATTCCAATGCCCAATCACCCTTTCTGTGAAAAACCTCCTCCTAATCTCCAGCCTAAATCTCCCCTGGTGGAGCTTGAGGCCATTCCCTCTCGTCCTGTCCCCTGTCCCTTGGGAGAAGAGCCCAGCTCCCTCCTCTCTACAACCTCCTTTCAGGTAGTTGTAGAGAGTAATGAGGTCTCCCCACACGCTCGGGCACCTCCTCTCCCCAGACCGGCTGCCAGGGCGAGAGCACCAGCTCCCCGCTCCTCGTCCAAATTACATTTGACATTCAATTAAAAGCCGGAGGCGCCCAGAGGTTCAATGTTATTGCGGCACGGGAGCCGCAAGGGGAATGCGCTGCCTCGGCCTCCCCGCAGCTGCCAACCGCCCCACGCTCCTCCCGGGATGCTCGCTGGCCTCGCCACGATGGATGGTGGTGCCGGAGCACAGAGCACCCTTCATGGCAGCAAGGAGGGGTCCCCGGCTCCCCGCGGGGTGGAGAATGGGAGCCTTTCAGGGTGGCACTGGCAGCGGGGAGGGGGGTGAATGGTGCCCGTGAGCTGAGGCTTGGCGAGCGCCCAGCGCTGATCTCACCGGCTCTTGTCGCCCGCTGAGCGCCGCAGCGACGCTGGGGCTGGCACACACCCAGCCGCTCGCGGGGCCTCCCTGCTGCCAGCCGTGACCCCGGAGTCCCCGTCCATTGTGCCACCCTCTCCGCCAGATGGAGCCTGCTGAGGGGGAGGTTGTGGAGAGGAGGGAGCTGGGCTCTTCTCCCAAGGGACAGGACGAGAGGGAATGGCCTCAAGCTCCACCAGGGGAGGGTCAGGATGGACATTAGGAAGAAATTTTTCACACAAAGGGTCATTGGGCAGTGGCAGAGGCTGCCCAGGGAGGGGTTTGAGTGGGTTCACTGGAGGGGTTTAAGGGATGGGTGGACAAGGTGCTGAGGGACATGGGTTAGTGTTTGATGGGAATGGTTGGACTCGATGATCCGATGGGTCTCCCTACCTGGTTGTTCTATGAGTCTATGATTCTACGACGTGGTTGGAGCTGGAAGGTGCAGGTGAAAACTGTGGGTTGGTGTGGGGATGGGGTTGAACCTTTGCAGGGTGATGTTGGGCATGTTACAGCCGTGCAGCAGGGAGGCTTGGGAGGAAGGAGACCCCCACAGCGTCCACAGCTCTGAGGCTGTGATTCCAGCTCTGGGCTTTCATAGAATCATAGAACAACCAGGTTGGAAGAGACCCATCGGATCATCGAGTCCAACCATTCCTATCAAACACTAAACCATGTCCCTCAGCACCTCATCCACTCATCCCTTAAACACCTCCAGGGAAGGTGAATCAACCCCCTCCCTGGGCAGCCTATTCCAATGCCTAATGACCCTCTGTGTGAAAACCCTCTTGACCCTCTTTGCTCCAGTCTGTGTTTCCCCTTGTCCCAACCCCGTTGTTCTCCAGAAACCAGTTGCCACGATGAGATGCTGGGATGGGACTTTGCCGTGTGGGGAAAATGACTGGTCTCGGGGGACATCCCAGTCTCCCCAGATCACCTTGTCCTTGCAGCCGCTGGGTGCTGGGGTGGAGGAGCTGGCGCTGGGCGCGTATGCCCCGCGGTGACAGTCGGGGATTTAGTGCTCGCCGAAGGAAATTGAATTTGCTGTCTCTGTCGAACACAGCGGGGAGAGCTGCCCTCGTATTTCCATGGGATTTATGGGTTTCCCAGGGCGCTCGCCGTGTCGCGCGTTGTTCTGCTGAGCTGCTCGTGGGGACGAGTGGCACCAAGGGAGATCTGAGCCCTGTGCCAGGGGACGAGACGTGCAGGGAGAGACGCTGAGGGTGCCTGGCAGGGACAGCAAGGAGCCTGCAAGGGGCTGAAGGCAAAAATCAGTAAATTTGGGTCTGATTTGCAGCACCAATAAGTGTGGGTGCAGGCAGTGCTCCTGGCCTGGGGCTTGGATGTCACCCGTGGGGCACTTTGGGAGTGCCGTGAGGGCTCCCCCAGTGATGCCTGGTGTCCCCATGTCACCTCCCCTTCGGGTGGCTCAGTGGTTGTGCCATCCGTGGCTTTGAATCCTGTGTTCAGTTGTGGGCCCCTCAGCACAAGAAGGATGTTGAGGCTCTGGAGCGAGTCCAGAGAAGAGCGATGAGGCTGGTGAAGGGACTGGAGAACAGGCCCTATGAGGAGTGGCTGAGAGAGCTGGGGGTGTTTATCCTGGAGAAGAGGAGGCTGAGAGGAGACCTCATTGCTCTCTACAACTACCTGAGAGGAGGTTGTGGAGAGGAGGGAGCTGGGCTCTTCTCCCAAGGGACAGGACGAGAGGGAATGGCCTCAAGCTCCACCAGGGGAGATTTAGGCTGGAGATTAGGAGGAGGTTTTTCACAGAAAGGGTCATTGGACATTGGGCTCGGACATGACAATTCCCTGGTGTCCTGCACCCATGCGTGGGGACAAGAGACCCCGCGGCAGGTCAGGGGTGGCTGGAGGGTATGGAGGAGGCCGGGGCCAGCGTCCCCTCTGCCCCTGCAGTGGCGCCACCCGCCGAGCCCTCCACATGCCAGTTAATTTCACGCCAAGTGCTCTTGATGGATCTCTTGTTATTTTTGTTGAGCTGAGCCATAAATTCGTGCCACCTCACTCCCGCGAGTTGGGGGTGGGGGACGGCCAGAGCCTCTGCCCAGCGTGGGGGCACTGGCACCCTGACCACACCAGGGCTGCAGCCCCATTGACCGGGTATGACGTGTATTTGTGGACCTGTGATGTGTTTTTGGGGCTAAATGCTATGATTCTGTGATTCTAAACCACCTCCAGCCCTCAGGCAGACCATGTCCCAGGGGCTGGGGATCCCTGTGTCCCCCTGCAATGTCCCTTGGCCTGTGCTGTCCAGCAACAAAGCTGGTGAAGGGGCTGGAGAACAGGCCCTATGAGGAGCGGCTGAGAGAGCTGAGGAGGTTTAGCCTAGAGAAGAGGAGGCTGAGAGGAGACCTCATTGCTCTCTACAACTACCTGAAAGGAGGTTGTGGAGAGGAGGGAGCTGGGCTCTTCTCCCAAGGGACAGGGGACAGGACAAGAGGGAATGGCCTCAAGCTCCACCAGGGGAGATTTAGGCTGGAGATTAGGAGGAAGTTTTTCCCAGAAAGGGTCATTGGGCATTGGAATAGGCTGCCCAGGGAGGTGGTTGATACACCTTCCCTAGAGGTGTTTAAGGGACAGGTAGATAAGGTCCTGAGGGACATGGGTTAGTGTTTGATAGAAATGGTTGTGCTCGATGATCCGATGGGTCTCTTCCAACCTGGTTGTTCTATGATTCTGTGATCCCTGTCTCCTCCCTCACCAGCAACTTTCTCTCTTCCAGGCAATGAGGTCGAGGAGAACCAGAAGGTGAAAACCCAGTGGCCGCGGTCGGCGGACGAGCCCGGGGTCTATATGGCACAGACAGGTACAGGCACAGGACACCAACCGGACAGGGCTCGGATGCATCCGGGATGGGGGTGACAGAGATGGAGCGATTCCCTTTGCTCCCTGCCCGCAGACCCACTTAATTTGCTCCATTAATATATATTTCCTTTACACCTTCCTCTGAGGGTTGTAAAGCAAAAAAAAAAAAAAAAAAAATCCATTAATTGTTTTGTTCAAATGTATTTATTTGGCGAATCCATCTGGGTAATTGGAGCGCTCGGCTCCCCGGCCCCCCCTGATTTATGGTCGGAGTGGGAGATGGATGAGCTGCGGTGCTGGGAGAGGAGCTCAGCTCCATGTGCCTGGAATGCCGATGATGTCCTGGCCGTGCTTAGGTGCCTGGGGGGGCTCCTGGGTTGCCCCCAGGGGTGATCTGCTCCATTCCTGGGGTCCCCGTGTGACGCAGAGCAGCCAGGGAGTGGGACCCCCTTGCCCGTATCCAGGACAAACCGTCCCCCTTGGAGCCCTCCCCCACGTATTCCCTTTTAATTTAAACTGATGGCCTTGTCTTCCGGGCTGTCCAATCGCTTCAGAGGCATCATCAAGCTTAATAAGAGCTGGATTGTTGTAAATGTCACTGCTGCGCTGGGGAGGGGAGGGGGAGCTGAGCCGAGCAGGGTGACGCTGTCCCCCAGGCCGGGAACAATCCTGCGCCCCAAACCCTTAGAATCACAGAATCACCAGGTTGGAAGAGACCCACTGGATCGAGTCCAACCGTTCCCATCAATCTCTAACTCGTGTCCCTCAGCATCTCGTCCACCCATCCCTTAAACCCCTTCAGGGAAGGGGAATCAACCCCCTCCCAGCCTGTTCCAGTGCCCAAGGACCCTTTCCATGAAAAATCCCTTCTCCAGGTGCAGCTTCTCCTCATCCCTGGCTGCTCCCCAACAGCTTTCCCGTCCCCTCCATGGGTTCTCCAGTTGTGGGACCTCCCTGTGCCCCCTCAGCATCACCAGCACTCAGGCTCCGTGTCTCCCACAGGGGACCCGGCGGCCGAGGAGTGGTCCCAGTGGAGCGTGTGCTCCCTGACGTGCGGGCAGGGCTCCCAAGTGCGGACACGCTCCTGCGTCTCCTCGCCCTACGGGACGCTGTGCAGTGGGCTGCTCCGCGAGACGCGCACCTGCAATAACACGGCCACCTGCCCAGGTACGGGGGCTGCAGGGGCACCGGGGGGGCTCGCCGGGCGCTGGGTCGGTGCCCTAAGAGCTGAGGGGCAGAAGGGGGGAGTGGGGAATATCATGGGGAATATTGTGGGGAATATTGTGGAGAATATCATGGGGAATATCGTGGGGTTGTCTGGTGCTGTGGTGGGAGCAGTTGTTGCCCAGCCCGTACTGGGCTGCTCTAGGCCCCTTTGGCGTCACCCATCGTCTTGACTTCCCGGCTGCTCCAGCTCTTGGGAAACCACCAGCAAGGTGGGAGAGGTGTCTGGAATGGGTGTCCTGGTGCCCCATCCCACCCCACAATACCAGGGGTTTTGCCTTAGGAGCATTTCAGGCAGCAGCCCCTCTCCATCCTCCCTCCTGGCAGCATTGGGGCTTCTCCAGGTCGGCTCTGGGGCTTCTCCAGGCCGGCTCTGGGGTTACTTCAGGCTGACTTAGAGGCTTCATGCCAGGTAAAAAGCAGGAGATGGAGCTCTGCCTGTGTGGGGCAGGAGGAGGCTGAGCTGCTCAGGGCTTCGAAGCTGCGTGTGGGCAGGAGGGTCTCACTGGGCTGTTGGTCCCTTTGTGGTGGCATCTGCGTGTCTTGCGTGGGACAGTGAGGGTTGCAGGGACCTCGGGGCACGGCAGCGGCAGCCAGGTCTGAGCCTGGGATGATCTGGGGGCTCTGCACCCCTGGAGCTCATGGGTACCCACTGTCCTTCATACTGGGGAGTGCAGCCCTGTCCCGGCACTGCAGGGACACAAGAGCTCGTGTGTCGCGTGGCTGAGCCGAGTTCCCGTGGGGTGACGGGGGGTGTTGTGTCCGACGCGTCGATATGGGTTGGGACTGTGCGGGGGAACACGGACTGGTGGTCCCAGGACCCCAAAGTGGGGCAGAGCAGGGCAGGGAGCAGCAGCAGCACTGCTGCCTCCTCAGAGCCCTCGGGGTTCGGGTGTTGGTGTGATGATGGGACAGGTGATGCCAGCGGGATGTGGAGGGGAACCAGGGACCTTGGCTCTGCCCTGGAGCCTTGGCCCAGGTCACCTGGGGTCTGTGACAGGCAGGACCCCTCAGTGCCAGGAGGAGGAGGAGGAGACGGCAAGGCCAGGGGCGCGAGGCGATGGGGCTGTGCTGTGTTGCAGTTCACGGTGCGTGGCAAGAGTGGTCCCCATGGAGCCTGTGCTCGGTGACCTGCGGGCGAGGGGCCAGGACCAGGACGCGGCGCTGCGTGGCCCCGTGGCGCGGAGGGAAAGCCTGCGAGGGCCCCGAGCTGCAGGCCAAGCCCTGCAATATTGCGAGCTGCCCCGGTCAGTACCAACCTCTCCCCCTGCTCCTCCTTCCCCTGGCGGTGCCAGGACGTGGCATCAGCTGAGACCCATGGTTGTGGTCACAGCATGGGGCTGTGGTGCCACAAGAGACGGGTGGCACCACTGCGGTGACCCCTGGTGAGGCCGCTCCTTGAATCCTGTGTTCAGCTCTGGGCTCCTCAGCACAAGGAGGATGTTGAGGCTCTGGAGCAAGTCCAGAGAAGAGCAACGAGGCTGGTGAAGGGACTGGAGAACAGGCTCTATGAGGAGCATCTGAGAGAGCTGGAGGTGTTTATCCTGGAGAAGAGGAGGCTGAGAGGAGACCTCATTACTCTCTACAACTACCTGAAAGGAGGTTGTAGAGAGGAGGGATCTGGGCTCTTCTCCCAAGGGACAGGGGACAGGACAAGAGGGAATGGCCTCAAGCTCCACCAGGGGAGATTTAGGCTGGAGATTAGGAGGAAGTTTTTCATGGAAAGGGTCATTGGTCATTGGAACAGGCTGCCCAGGGAGGTGGTTGATTCCCCTTCCCTGGAGGTGTTTAAGGGACGGGTGGATGAGGTCTTGAGGGACTTGGTTTAGTGTTAGATAGGAATGGTTGGACTAGAAGATCCGATGGGTCTCTTCCAACCTGGTTGTTCTGTGATTCTATGATTCTATGACCCGGGACGGCTCAGGGGCACACGGTGACACGGGGGCACCCTCCTGTCCCCTCTTGGCACCCAGATGGAGAGCCAGCTCCATCAGCTATGCCGAGCAGGGTGTCCAGGAGAAGCTGGCTCCTTCCCTCCCCATCGCTGTAGCTGATTGTCACTCTGTCACTGGCACAGGAACGTCATGGGGCACCAGGGAGGTGACTGAAAGGTTGTGGGCTCTGAGCACAGGCGGAAGCACCGTCTCTGCCCCTTCCTCCTGCCATGATGGCAACCAGAGGGGTTCTGCGGTGACATCCAGAGGTGCCAGGTCAGGACTGGTGTCCCTGCGTGTGGCACAGCAGGCTGGGAGCAGCAGGGAGAGCAGGAGGGGGATGCAGGGGGCACCTCCTCTGCAGCAGCTCCGGTAGGGACGTGCCATCCATGACACGTGGCTTTTCCCGTGGTTGTGCCATGGAGATGATGCTGGAGAGAGGAAAGCTCTTGGCAGCTCCTTCCCCTGTGTCCTGGTCCATACAGTGGGGGCTCTCGGGTCTGGTGTGGAGTGATGGCAGAGCTGGTGGGGTTGATGGAGAGCGATACTAGGGCTGGTGGGGTTGGTGTGGAGCGATGGCAGAGATGCTGGAGCTGGTTTGGAGCAATAGCAGGGCTGGAGGGGTTAATGTGGAGCATACCAGGGCTGGTGGAGCTGGTTTGGAGCAGTATAAGGGCTGGTGGAGCTAGTGTGGTGCAATATAAGGGCTGGTGGAGCTGGTTTGGAGCAATGTAAGGACTGCTGGGGTTAATGTGGAGCATACCAGGGCTGGTGGAGCTGGTGTGGAGCAATGTAAGGGCTGGTGGAGCTGGTTTGGAGCAATGCCAGGACTGGTGGGGTTAATGTGGAGCATACCAGGGCTGGTGGAGCTGGTTTGGAGCAATATAAGGGCTGGTGGAGCTTGTTTGGAGCAATAGCAGGGCTGGTGGTGGAGCTGGTGTGGAACACACCAGGCAGGTGGGGTTGATGTGGAGCGATGCTGGGGGTTGTAGCAGGTCCCAGGAGTGTGGCCTGGGTGTTGTGGTGCAGCCACTCAGGGCATGGAGGTCAGTCCTGGTGATGGTGCCCATGGTTGGATTTGGCTCTGGCTGTCGAGGTCAGCGTGGAAGGAGCCGGCACATCCGCGGGTTGGACCCGTTGCACCGAGAGCCTGGCGTGGGTGGCATGGCGCTGGGGCTGGGCGGCCGAGGGGCCGCCGGCCGGTGGGGTCTGACGCCGCTCTCGCTTGTCCCCGCAGTGGAAGGGCAGTGGCTGGAGTGGGGCGCCTGGAGCCGCTGCTCCGTCACCTGCGCCAACGGCACGCAGCAGCGGACGCGCCAGTGCAGCGTGGCAGCCCACGGCTGGGCCGAGTGCCGGGGGGCCCACGCCGACGCCCGGGAATGCTCCAACCCCACGTGTCCCAGTAAGGACCCCGCGCGCTGGGGGGAGCGGGGAGGAGGCCACGCGTGCCGCTGGCACGGCGCGTCGGTGCGCGGCACGTCGGCACGAGGCCCAGCCGTGCATCTGCCATCGAGCTGCTGCGGGGTCACCGCCGGTGACACGGGGCTGCTGGCAGCCTCCGCTGCTGCGGATGCAGGTGCTTGGGGAGCAGGAGGCAAGGGGGTGATGCCGGGGACCAGCAGCCACCCCCTCGCGCTGGCTGCTCCCCACTGGCACATCCCAGATGGAGGAGACAGGGATTCACCCGGTGCCCTCACTCCTGTGTCGTGTTGGGGGGACCCGACGTGTGAGGGCGTGTGAAGGCGTGTGAAGGCATGTGTGCACATGGGGCAGCTCGTGGGGTTGGGGACGGCTCTGGGGACGAGGGGACAAGGGGCACAGGGATAGTCACGGCAGCTCGTGGGGTTGGGGATGGCTCTGGGGACGAGGGGACAAGGGGCACAGGGACAGTCACGGCAAAGGATGGACCCTGTCCTCATCCTGTATTTCCACCCCATCTATCCTTGTCTCATCCTGTGGCTTTTTGGCACTGGTCACGGGCACGGAGGGAGGTGGTTGAGGCACGGTGGCCACCACAGGAACCTCCAGGCAGCAACACGGGGACACTGGTCTCTAGAAGTGATGTAGGATTTCGTGGATTTCATACCCTGTGGGGCATTTGATTCCTGGCACAGAGGGGCAGCCACCCATGGTGCCCACCAGCCCCACACCATCCCTTGTCTCGCTGGGCACCACTTCCCGTGCCGATTTGGGCCCCTCACCACAAGAAGGATGTTGAGGCTCTGGAGCAAGTCCAGAGAAGAGCAACGAGGCTGGTGAAGGGGCTGGAGAACAGAACCTATGAGGAGCAGCTGAGAGAGCTGGGAGTGTTTATCCTGGAGAAGAGGAGGCTGAGAGGAGACCTCATTGCTCTCTACAACTCCCTGAAAGGAGGTTGTGGAGAGGAGGGAGCTGGGCTCTTCTCCCAAGGGACAGGACGAGAGGGAATGGCCTCAAGCTCCACCAGGGGAGATTTAGGCTGGAGATTAGGAGGAAGTTTTTCACACAGAGGGTCATTGGGCATTGGAATAGGCTGCCCAGGGAGGTGGTTGATTCCCCTTCCCTGGAGGTGTTTAAGGGATGGGTGGATGAGGTCTTGAGGGACTTGGTTTAGTGTTTGCTAGGAATGGTTGGACTCGATGATCCGATGGGTCTCTTCCAACCTGGTTGTTCTATGATTCTATGATCTCGGTGTCCCACGGTGTCCCCCTCCCCGCAGCCGACAGCAAGTGGGGCCCCTGGAACCACTGGAGCCTCTGCTCCAAGACGTGCGACACGGGCTGGCAGCGCCGCTTCCGCATGTGCGAGGGCACCGGCGTGCAGGGCTACCCCTGCGAGGGCACCGGCGAGGAGGTGAAGACCTGCAACGAGAAGAAGTGCCCAGGTACGGAGAGACCCCAGCGGGCAGCACCCGCCACCCCGCGCCCCCCAGGGTGCGCCTGACCCCCCTCTCGCCCTCCAGCCTACCACGAGATGTGCAAGGACGAGTACCTCATGCTGATGACCTGGAAGAAAACGGCTGCCGGGGAGATCATCTACAACAAATGTCCTCCCAACGCCACGGGTGAGGCCCCGGAGTGGGGCAGGGGGTGGCATCGGTGTGCGGGGAGGGAGTTCCCGAGTGGGTGTTGAATGTGATTGTCGTGCACAGGGTCCGCCAGCCGCCGGTGCCTGCTGAGCCCCCACGGCGTCGCCTACTGGGGTGTGCCCAGCTTCGCCCGCTGCATCTCCCACGAGTACCGATACTTGCATCTCTCAGTAGGTGCACGCTCTGGCACGGACCCCCCCAACCCTCCCAGCCCCAACATCCCCTCCAGTGCAGGGAAACCCAGCCTCACAGCATGGGGAAACTGAGGCAGGGCTGGGAAAGGGGATCCTGGACTGGATGCCAGGCTGTGGGCCTAGTTGTGCTTCTGGGATGTTGTCCCTGGGATCATAGAATCATAGAGTCACCAGGTTGGGAAAGACCCATCAGATCATCGGGTCCAACCATTCCTATCAAACACTAAACCAAGTCCCTCAGGACCTCATCTACCTGTCCCTTAAACACCTCCAGGGAAGGGGAATCAACCACCTCCAACCATAAAGGGGATGGGAAGGGGCCCTAAATCCTCATGTCCTGCTGCTGCCCCAAGAAGCGCAGTTGGCTCCGCGAGTGTCCCCTTTGGGCATGGTGAGGGACCTGGGGACATGGTTGGATGTGCCACTGGCCAAGTGACACCCTTGTCCCCTCCCTCCAAGCTGCGGGAGCACCTGGCCAAGGGGCAGCGGGTGCTGGCAGGCGAGGGAATGTCGCAGGTGGTGCGGAGCCTGCTGGAGCTCATGGCTCGCAAGACTTACTACAGTGGCGACCTCCTCTTCTCCGTGGAGATCCTGCGCAACGTCACCGACACCTTCAAGAGGGCCACCTACATCCCGTCCTCGGAGGACGTGCAGGTAGCGGGTGGGGGATGGCGAGGGGGGTATCCCCTGGGTGCTGGTTCCGTGCCCCCCAGCCCAACCGAGCTCCGTCCCCGCAGCGCTTCTTCCAGGTGGTGAGCTACATGGTGGACGCGGAGAACCGGGACAAGTGGGAGGACGCCCAGCAGGTGAGTAGCGCCGGGCACGGGCGGGTGGCAGGGGTGGCCGGGATGCGTCCCCACCGTGGGGGACGCATCCCGGCGGCTGCAGAGCTGCCCCCTCGCCCACAGGTCTCGCCGGGATCCGTGCACCTGATGAAGGTGGTGGAGGACTTCATCCACCTGGTCGGGGACGCGCTGATGGCCTTCCAGAGCTCCCTCATCGTCACCGACAACCTGGGTGAGCGGCCGGGCGGGTGCGGGGTGAGAGTGGTTGTGGGGAGCCGGCTGGTGATGCCCTCTGTGCCCCCCCCGGCAGTGATTAGCATCCAGAGGGAGCCTGTCTCCGCCGTCTCCAGCGACATCAACTTCCCCATGAAGGGGCGTCGGGGCATGAAGGACTGGGCCCGCAGCTCTGAGGACAAGCTCTTCATCCCCAGGGAGGTGCTGAGCCTCGCCTCTGCCGGTGAGGCCGGGAGGGTGGCTGGTGCCTCTGCGTGTGCGAGCACGAGTGTGCGCATGGGGTCATGCTGGGTGTGAGTGTGCACTGCTAGGAGTGTGCATGTGTATGAACACAGGTGCTGGGGGACATGGTTTGGTGTTTGGTGGGAATGGTTGGACTGGGTGATCCGGTGGGTCTCTTCCAACCTGGTGATTCTACGATTATTAATTGTAGTAATTAGCCATAAAGTGTTTTTTTCTGTCCAAAACACATTGAATACAAACACCTCCAGGGAGGTTATTCTCCCTCTGGATTCGGCACTGGTGAGGCCGCTCCTGGAATCCTGTGTTGAGTTGTGGACCCCTCAGCACAAGAAGGATGTTGAGGCTCTGGAGAGAGTCCAGAGAAGAGCAACGAAGCTGGGGAAGGGGCTGGAGAACAGGCCTTATGAGGAGCAGCTGAGAGAGCTGGGGGTGTTTATCCTGGAGAAGAGGAGGCTGAGAGGAGACCTCATTACTCTCTCGAACTCCCTGAAAGGAGGTTGTAGAGAGGAGGGAGCCGGGCTCTTCTCCCAAGGGACAGGGGACAGGACAAGAGGGAATGGCCTCAAGCTCCACCAGGGGAGATTTAGGCTGGAGATTAGGAGGAAGTTTTTCACACAGAGGGTCATTGGATATTGGAATAGGCTGCCCAGGGAGGTGGTTGATTCCCCTTCCCTGGAGGGGTTTAAGGGACGGGTAGATGAGGTGCTGAGGGACATGGGTTAGTGTTTGATAGGAATGGTTGGATGGTGACACTCTCCCTTCCCCTCTCTCCGCAGAGACTGATGAGTCGTCCTACTTCGTCATCGGGGCCGTCCTGTACCGCACGCTGGGGCTGATCCTGCCCCCACCCAGGTGAGTGGGGCTGCCCACTGCCCCCCCGGGCTGTGTCCCCGTCCCTGTCACAGCCACTGCCCTCCCCGCAGGACCCCCCTGGCCGTCACCTCCAAGGTGCTGATGGTCACCGTGCGCCCGCCGACCAAGCCCGCGGAGCCCCTGGTGCTGGTGGAGCTCTCCCACATCATCAACGTGAGTGTCGCCTGGATCCCACTAGCCCTTTGGCCCCCAGGTGCGGAGAGCCAGGCAGGGGCCAGTGGCTCCTAGCTCTGTGTCCAGGGTAGGGGACGTGCCAGCACTGGGGGAGCCAAACGGGACAAATTCATAGAATCATAGAATCACCAGGTTGGAAGAGACCCGTCGGATCATCGAGTCCAACCATTCCTATCAAACACTAAACCATGTCCCTCAGCACCTCGTCCACCCATCCCTTAAACACCTCCAGGGAAGGGGAATCAACCCCCTCCCTGGGCAGCCTATTCCAATGCCCAATGACCCTTTCTGTGAAAAACTTCCTCCTAATCTCTAGCCTAAATACCCCTGGTGGAACTTGAGGCCATTCCCTCTTGTCCTGTCCCCTGTCCCTTGGGAGAAGAGCCCAGCTCCCTCCTCTCCACAACCTCCTTTCAAGTAGTTGGATAGAGCAATGAGGTCTCCTCTCAGCCTCCTCTTCTCCAGGCTAAACCCCCCCAGCTCTCTCAGCCACTCCTCATAGGGCCTGTTCTCCAGCCCCTTCACCAGCTTCATTGCTCTTCTCTGGACTCACTGCAGAGCCTCGACATCCTCCTTGTGCTGAGGGGCCCAGAACTGCTCCGTTCCCTCTCGGGGATGGGGCAGGGCAGGGTTGAGGTGCTAACCCATCCGTCTGTCTGTCTGCAGGGCACATCCCACCCACAGTGCGTCACCTGGGACTACTCGAGGACGTGAGTGAGGGGCAGGAGGACAGGGATGGTGTTGGTTGGTGACACTGGGTGACAGACCCTGATCATTCCCTGGGGAGGTGACGGGAGGGATGAGGAAGGGGGATCGGTCCCTGTCCATGAAACCCCCACGGTGAATTCATAGAATCATAGAATCACCAGGTTGGAAGAGACCCATCGGATCATGGAGTCCAACCATTCCTATCAAACACTAACCCATGTCCCTCAGCACCTCATCCACCCGTCCCTTAAACCCCTCCAGGGAAGGGGAATCAACTCCCTCCCTGGGCAGCCTATTCCAATACCCACATTGGAATCGTGCGGCCACGGGGCCCACGTGCCGGCGCGTGACACGGGGGACGGCTGCTGCCAGCCTGCCAGATGCAATTTGCTCAGACGGAGCTCAGCGCTCTGGCAGGAGCGAGGAAAGTAGGGCAGGCGGGGGGTGGGCAGCAGGGCCAGGACCCCCCTCCCAAGGTCCCTGAGGGTGTTCGGTGTTGCTGGTTCCAGTACAGGACTGGGAGATGTGTGGATGTGATGAGTACGGAAGGGCTCAGCCCAGGGAGCTGTGTCCCCCACTGTCCCACAGACCCAGTGCCCTGGTTCCAGCCTCGGTGGCAGCAGTGGCCGCTTTCCGGTGTCAGCACGAGCCACCTCCCCATGGCAGGAGGGGGTACCAGGGTGGGCAGCTGGTAGCACATCTCTGCTGTGTGAAGTGTGGCTTGTGCTGGGGGGAGAGGGATGGGGGTGCTGGGGGGGCTGATCCTGCCCACCCTGGTGCTTCTCAGCCCCCTCCATCCCTACCACTCCCTCCTCCCCAGCCTCACCCCCCTCCTTTTCCAATTTGACTGCACCAGCCCTGGGTGAGATGATTAAAAATCAAGCCTATCATAGAATCATAGAACAACCAGGTTGGAAGAGACCCATCGGATCATCGAGCACAACCATTCCTATCAAACACTAACCCATGTCCCTCAGGACCTCATCCACCCGTCCCTTAAACACCTCCAAGGAAGGGGAATCAACCACCTCCCTGGGCAGCCTATTCCAATGCCCAATGACCCTTTAAGTGAAAGGAAAGGGTGTCACTCCATCCCCAGAGAGATCAGCACTGGGGGAGAAGGAGGGGATAGGGGCCTGAGGTGGGATGAGGGGATTAACCTGCCCTCTCCCCAACACCTACCTCCCCCAGGCTGAGGAGACTGAAGAGTTAATTGAGGAGAGGCACGAAGGGGGCTGCTGTCTGTGTGTGTCTGATCATTTCAAATTGCTGTCCCCGCTCTGGTGCCATTAATCAGGGATGCTGGCTTGGGAAACTGGGACACGGAGAGCTGCCAAACCCTGGAGACCCTCCCGGCGCACACCAAATGCCAGTGCCGCCAGCTCGCCACCTTCGCCGTCCTCGCCCAGCTGCCCCGAGACCTGGTAGGAGATGGACAGGGGACAAAGACGAGCCCCCTCGCGACAGGGGTATAGGTTGGGGGGATCCCTGGGGTGCAGGGTCTGCCCCACATGAGGATGCTGGGATGGGCATCCTGATGGAATCAGGGGATGCTTGAGGATGGGGGGTCTCCCACAGCCAGGGGGAGGGTCCCTGCACCCCCTGGGCCTCCGAGGGTGGGGTTGTGCGGGCAGGGGGCTGCCACGGTCTGTGGGGTGTGCCAGGAGGGGAGGGGGCAGTGCTGGTCGTAGGCATCGCCCACCCCATTGCTATTCCATCCGCATCCCCCGTCGGCATGGAGATGGGCACGGGTCCTCAGGAAGGCGCCTTGGCTGCGTCACCATCGCCACCGACCCCTTCTGGCACCCAGGGGGTACCCAGCGGGGGTGTGGGGTCCAGCGTGGGGCGGTCAAGGAGCAGCCGTGGGGCTCAGGCTCTCGCGTCCTATTCCCCCCAACCAGGCCATGGACCCGTCGGGCACCCCCTCGGTGCCGCTGATGATCGGCTGTGCCGTGTCCTGCATGGCCTTGCTGACCCTGCTGGTGATCTACGCCGCCTTCTGGAGGTAACCTGGGCACTCGGGGGGCACCGGGGTGGGTGGGGAGGGGGCAGCAGTAGGGGGTCGCGGGCAGACGTTCAGCATCCGCGTGATGAGTGCCGTGTTGAGGAGGATAATCCGCTAGGGAGCAGTGCCCGGGCTGCAGGGGACATGGGACAGGGCTGGCACCGGCTGGCACGGTGGCCCCAGGTTAGAATCAGAGAATCATAGAACAACCAGGTTGGAAGGGACCCATCGGATCATCAAGTCCAACCATTCCTATCGAACACTAACCCATGTTCCCCAGGACCTCATCCACCTGTCCCTTAAACACCTCCAGGGAAGGGGAATCAACCACCTCCCTGGGCAGCCTGTTCCAATGCCCAATCACCCTTTCTGGGAAAAACTTCCTCCTAATCTCCAGCCTAAATCTCCCCTGGTGGAGCTTGAGGCCATTCCCTCTCATCCTGTCCCCTGTCCCTTGGGAGAAGAGGTCAGCTCCCTCCTCTCCACAACCTCCCTTCAGGTTCATCAAGTCGGAGCGCTCCATCATCCTGCTCAACTTCTGCGTCTCCATCCTGGCTTCCAACATCCTCATCCTCGTGGGGCAGTCGCAGATGCTCAGCAAGGTGGGTGCTCCCCCCGGCAAGGGGCTCCGAGCCCTCCCGACCCGGTCGCTCTCCTCACCAGATTGGATTTGGATTAACTCGATCCCGGGGATTAAATCCCTTGGCGTGGGTGGCTTTGAGATAACCCGCAGAGGTGGGAGTTAACCCCCGCGGTGCCACCGTGATGTGGCCATGTCACCGCAGGGCGTGTGCACCATGACGGCCGCCTTCCTCCACTTCTTCTTCCTCTCGTCCTTCTGCTGGGTGCTGACCGAGGCCTGGCAGTCCTACCTGGCGGTGATCGGCCGGATCCGGACACGCCTGGTCAGGAAGCGCTTCTTGTGCTTGGGATGGGGTAAGAGCCCCGTGGGGAATGTTCCCTCCAGGGGATCAGAAAGGGAAACTGAGGCACGGTGGAGGGTAGCGGAGCTGGGAGTCTTGGTGCAGGGCTACCTTTTAATTTCTGATCTCTTGGTCCCTCTGACATGTTACCTTTTGATCTCTGAACCAGGGAGAGATGCCAGAAGGTCCCCGTCCCTGTCCCTCGGGGCTGGCATGAGGATCATAGAATCATGGGTTTGGGTTGGAAGGGGCCTCAAAGACCACCCAGTTCCAACCCTATGGGCAGGGACACCTCCCACTGGATCAGGGGCTCCAAGCCCCATCCAAACTTTCCTTGAACCCCTCCAGGGATGGGGCAGCCACCCCTGCTCTGGGCAACCTGGGCCAGGGCCTCCTCACCCTCAGAGAAAACATTTCTCCTTAAAATATCATCTCAATCTCCCCTCTTGCAGCTGAAAACCATTTCCCCTTCTCCTCTCCCTGCCCTCCCTGCCCAAGAGCCCCTCCCCAGCCTTCCTGGAGCCCCTTTCAGCACTGGAAGCTGCTCTAAGGTCTCCCCACAGCCTCCTCTTCTCCAGCCCGGCTCTCCGCCTGCCCTCATGGGGCACACAGGGGACGATGCTGGGGGGATGGTGCTGCCCCCCGCTGCAGCTCCGGCCTTGTGTCCCCTCTCCAGGGTTGCCAGCCCTCGTGGTCGCCGTCTCCGTCGGCTTCACGCGCACCAAGGGCTACGGGACAGCGAGCTAGTACGTGGGGCTGGGGGCACAGGACTGGGTGTGGGGGCGCTCAGGGTGGGCAGTAGTGCTGGGGGCACCCCATGGGGAATCATAGAATCATAGAACAACTAGGTTGGAAGGGACCCATCGGATCTTCTAGTCCAACCATTCCTATCAAACACTAAACCAAGTCCCTCAAGACCTCATCCACCCGTCCCTTAAACACCTCCAGGGAAGGTGAATCAACCCCCTCCCTGGGCAGCCTATTCCAATGCCCAATGAACCTCTGTGTGAAAAACTTCCTCCTAATCTCCAGCCTAAATCTCCCCTGGTGGAGCTTGAGGCCATTCCCTCTTGTCCTGTCCCCTGTCCATCAGCGCCTGACCTGCTGTTGTTCTCCGCAGCTGCTGGCTCTCGCTGGAGGGTGGTTTGCTCTACGCCTTCGTGGGACCTGCCGCCGTCATCGTGCTGGTGAGCTGGTCCCGAGCCCCCCAGCCCCACCCTGGCGCGTGGCAGCTCTCCCGGGGGGCTCGGCCTCTAACCCCAGCGCCGCTCTCGCCCAAGGTCAACATGCTGGTCGGCATCATCGTCTTCAACAAGCTCATGTCCCGCGACGGCATTTCAGATAAGTCCAAAAAGCAGCGAGCTGGGTGAGTGCCCTGTGCGCGGCGGGGACGCCCCTTGGCCGAGCCCCGAGCCCCCATGGCCTGGGGGTTCCTCCTCCGGGAGGGGCTGAGGATGGGCCAGACCTGGGTGCGCCAGTGGGTGGTGGGAGCCAAGCCCAGGGCGACCGCAGCTGGAAGCTGCTGGAGGGGCAGCAGCTGGGGGGCACTCACCCCAAAGCCTTCCCCATGGGGCAAGGGGAGCCGTGAGCTGCAGACCCCCCTCCTGCCACCAGCGGAGAGGGCTGAGCCCTGCCCGCCCCGTCCCAACGCCGCTTGGCCGACCCCGCTCGCCATTAACTGCTGCCGCCCTCGACTAACCCGTCTCTCTCTCTCTCTCTCTCTTTCTCTCTTTCTCTTTCCCTCCTCCCATTTGCTTTTTGCCTGTGTCCGTCCATCCATCCATCCGCCCATCTGCCCATCCATCTGTCCATCCCGCTGCATCCCCGCGGGGCGCCCCGGGGTGGGGTTGGTGGGCGCTTAGCTCCAAGCCCCCGCCCTGCGGCAACCTGCTGCTGAAATGCACCAAGTGCGGCCTGGTGTCCAGCGCGGCCATGACCTCGGCCACCGCCAGCAGTGCCATGTTAGTGCCACCCTGCGCCCGCCACGGCCCCGGAGCCGTGGGGAGGGCTCCGGGCGTCGCCCCGGGGAGGGACGGCCCCTGGGTTGGGGTCCCTGGCGCTCGGGGCGGTGGCGGGACGAGTGCCCATCACCTCTGCATGGCATGGCTTCCCATAGGTCACATCATCTCGGGGCGCGGGGGCTCGGCTCCTCTTCCTCGGGGTGGCTGGGGAGCAGAGAGGGGGCACGTGGGACACGGACCCATCCCGCAGGTCTCGGGGATGGCCCTGGGACCCTCTTCCCGGCTTGTGAGCCCCACGGGTGCTGTGCCCGCTGTCCCCACCAGCTGAGGTCCCTGCTCCCGGGGTTTGGTTGCAATAGAAGCAGCCCCCACCAAACCCCTTTATGCTCTTCTTATGGCTTTGGGATGGGGACAGTGGCCTCGTGTCCCCTCAGCACCCTTGTTGGGGCTGCCAGGGCCAGCTCGGCGATGCCCACAGACCCCTCGCCAAGCGCCCAGCCCGTGCCGGCTTGGGGACTCCAAGAACGCAGGCCCAAGGGTCCCGGCAGGGCACGCGGCATCTCGCAGGGCGCTTGGGCTCGGCCACGCGTGTCGGGGGGGCTGGGGCGATGCTCGGGGGCTGCCGTGGGGCGGCTCTGGCGCAGAGGGCTCACCCCAGCCCCTCTCTCCTGCCCCAGGGCATCGCTGTGGAGCTCCTGCGTGGTCCTGCCTCTGCTGGCGCTGACCTGGATGTCGGCCGTGCTCGCCATGACCGACCGGCGCTCCATCCTCTTCCAGGTCCTCTTCGCCGTCTTCAACTCCGTCCAGGGCTTCGTCATCATCACCGTTCACGGGTTCCTGCGCCGAGAGGTGGGGCGGCCCTGGGGGTGCCGGGGGGGTCCCCCGGCCGCGGGGCCGTGACCGGCTCTGTCCCTGCAGGTCCAGGACGTGGTCAAGTGTCAGATGGGGGTTTGCAGGAGCGAGGAGAACGAGAACTCGCCCGACTCCTGCAAGAACGGCCAGGTCCAGATCCTGGTGAGTCGGCGGCGCCGGCACAGGCTGCAGTGGGCATCCCCCCAACGCTGGCCACGATGCATTCATTCCCCTCTCTCTCCCCCTCCTCTCTTTCTCTCTCCTCTCTCTCTCTTCCCCCTCTTTCTGTATTTTTATAGACAGATTTCGAAAAGGATGTTGACCTGGCGTGTCAGACAGGTGAAGTCTCACCTGGGGAAAGTGGTTGGGGTCACCCTGGGAGGGCGCAATACCCCACGCAGAGGGTCCATCCAGCGCCCCAGGGCCGGCTCTGACCCCTCTCCCTGCCCACAGTGCTGTTCAAGGAGGTGAACACCTGCAATCCTGCCACCATCACCGGCACCTTGTCCCGCATCTCCCTGGACGGGGACGAAGACCCCAAGCTCAACACCACCTCGGAGGGCGGCCTGGGCTTCTCCAGCCTGCCCGGCAACATCCCTCCGGCCAGCATCCTGGTGCAGGTGCCCAAGATGACGCCCAACGTGGTGGCGGGTTTGGGCGAGCTGGGCGAGCCGCCGGCACAGCCGCTCGGCCTGGACACGCCGGGGCCCGTCTACCTGTGCACGGAGAGCAGCCTGCGGCCCGTGGAGTACGGCTGGCTGCGCGCCCCCGAGCCCCCGCGCGACAGCGACTACATGGTGCTGCCGCGACGCACCGGCAGCCTCAAACCCTTCCAGCGGGACGAGGGCACCCTCGGGCCTGGCGCCGAGGAAGGGGTGCCCGGAGGGACGGGGCGGCCGGCGGCCGAGGGGGACGTCTACCCGGGCTTCGTGGCGGTGGATCACGTCAACGTCAACTTGAACCAGCCTTACGGGACGATGAAAGCTCCCTACGGCCTCCAGTTCAAGCAGCATCCCAGCGTGAGGCAGATCCTGGCCTCGGAGCTGTCGGAGCGCAGCCGCACCATGCCCCGCACCGTCCCGGGCTCGGCCATGAAAGTGGGGTCCCTGGAGGTGAGCAGGGGGCTGGCTGGGGTGGGAGTTGCATGAGAAGGGGACGGCGAGCGTGCAAGAGCCTTCCTGGCCTGGTGTGCAAGAGCCTTCCTGGCCTGGTGTGCACGCGCAGGCTTGCATGAGCTGCCCCGTGTGTGCTGCTCAGCATCACACCCTTTGCTTGGAGCTTCCTTCCCCAAAACTTGCACTGGGGATGAGCTGCATGTCCCCCAGCTCCTCAGGAGCCCCGTGTCCCCAGCCGGGCTCTGCACGTGGCACGGCTTGGGGCTGGCACCAGCTTCCCTCCCTGCCCTTGCTCCTGTCACGTCCCAGACCTGCAAAGACCTTTCCCTTTTCTTCCCCACCTTCTCCCCCTGCTCCGGTCCTTGCCCGTCCCTTGCCAGAGGAAGAGGTTGCGATATTCTGACCTGGACTTTGAGGTAAGCCCCACCAGGTGCCCAACGGAGGTCGGTACCATCAGGAACCGAACCTCCTCATCCCTGGTTTGCTCTGGGTTGCTGCCATCAGGAACCGAACCTCCTTGCCCCTGGTTCGCCCCAGGCTGCTGCCAGCAGAGCCGCAGCCAAGCCCGGAGCAGTTTTATACGAGCGATAACCAGGGGTGGCTCTTGGTTCAATCCCCAGCACTGAGCGGGAGGGCTGTGAGGGGAGGGGGTGATTGCGAGGGCAAGGGGGCTGAGCCCCACGGCGACCGCTGCAGGCTCTGCTCTCGCCCCACAGAAGGTGATGCACACGCGGAAGCGTCACTCCGAGCTCTACCATGAGCTCAACCAGAAGTTTCACACGCTGGATCGGTACCGGGCCCCGGCCGCTGGCTCCTCCAAGGTGAGGTCCTGGGGGTCCCATCCTGCCCTGCTCTGCTCTGGTCCAGCTCCCCCTGCATGGATTGCAAGGATCCCTTAGCAAGTTTGCAGATGACACAAAGCTGTGTGGAAGTGTGGATCTGCTGGAGGGTAGGGAGGCTCTGCAAAGGGACCTAAACAGGCTGGATCCATGGGCTGAGTCCAATGGCATGAGGTTTAACACGGCCAAATGCCGGGTCCTGCACTTGGGGCACAACAACCCTGAGCAGAGCTCCAGACTGGGAGAAGTCTGTCTAGAAAGCTGCCAGGAGGAGAGGGACCTGGGGGTGTTGGTCGACAGCAACTGACCATGAGCCAGCAGTGTGCCCAGGTGGCCAAGAAGGCCAATGGCATCCTGGCTTGGATCAGAAATGGTGTGACCAGTAGGGCCAGGGAGGTGATTCTCCCTCTGTGCTCAGCACTGGTGAGGCCGCTCCTTGAATCCTGTGTTGAGTTGTGGGCCCCTCAGCAAAAGAAGGATGTTGAGGCTCTGGAGAGAGTCCAGAGAAGAGCAACAAAGCTGGTGAAGGGGCTGGAGAACAGGCCCTATGAGGAGCAGCTGAGAGAGCTGGGGGGGTTTAGCCTGGAGAAGAGGAGGCTGAGAGGAGACCTCATTACTCTCTACAAGTACCTGAAAGGAGGTTGTGGAGAGGAGGGAGCTGGGCTCTTCTCCCAAGGGACAGGGGACAGGACAAGAGGGAATGACCTCAAGCTCCACCAGGGGAGATTTAGGCTGGAGATTAGGAGGAAGTTTTTCCCAGAAAGGGTCATTGGGCATTGGAATAGGCTGCCCAGGGAGGTGGTTGATTCACCTTCCCTGGAGGTGTTTAAGGGACGGGTGGATGAGGTCTTGAGGGACTTGGTTTAGTGTTTGATAGGAATGGTTGGACTAGAAGATCCGATGGGTCCCTTCCAACCTGGTTGTTCTATGATTCTATGATTGGAGTGTACTGGGAGCTCGGGCATCCACGGGAGCTCAGGCAGCCCTGGGACTGAGCACTGTGGCTTCTTCCACAGCGAGAAAAGCGGTGGAGCGTCTCATCGGGCGGTGGGGAGAAGAGCACGGCCAACGTAAGTGCCTGAGCAGCCCTGGGGACTGATCCATCCCACCCTGGATGGAGCCGGAGGGCTCCGGAACCCTCTAGAGCTCGGTGGCTGGGATGGGGTGGATGCTAGTGGAGCAGAACCGTACATCGCTCAGCATCCCCCTCACCCTGCAGGATGCGGCCAGCTCTGGGGAGCAGCAGGCGCCAACCGCGCCGCCCAAGCCATGGAGCACGTTCAAGGCCATGACCCTGGGCTCCCTGCCCAGCGCCCACCGGGAGCGGCTGGAGCTGCGCTGCACGGACTGGGAGGTGCCCTGCGCTGGCCTGGACGCGGGCGACGGTGACTTCCAGACGGAGGTGTGAGCCCCGAAGCCGTCGCCGTCGCCACCACAGGATGAGCCAAGACGCTGGGTTTGTTTTTGCTCCGTCCTTGTCCATCGGCCGGAGGGTCCTGCCTGGCCAGAGCCATTCCCGCAGGAGGGACCACGCTCCCTGCCAAGCCGCAGCCACCTCCTGCCCGTCCTCGCGCGGTTCCTCCTCCTTGCCACCCTCCGGACGCGGGTGCGGAGGGGACACCGCCCCACGCTCACCCACCGATCACACCCGCACCCCCTGGCGCAGGACTGGCCGCCGAGGCCACCAGACCTTCGTTCTTTTCTACCGGGATGTTCCTTCACGCCGTGCACCGTGTGCACGCCAGCGGCTGCCCCCCAACCCCGGGGGTCCCACGGCCGCCCCCTCCCAGCCGTCCCCACCGTCCCCACCCCACGGGGCTGGTGCTGTCGTTGTTGGAAATAAAAGTTCACTCTCTGTGGTGCTGTGGGGCCGCGGGCGCTCTTCGTGTCAAGGGTCCTGCCGGGGTCACAGAATCCTGGAATGGGTTGGGTTGGAAGGGACCTCAAAGCCCATTCAGTGCCACCTCTGCCATGGGCAGGGACACCTCCCACTGGATCAGGGGCTCCAAGACTCATCCAACCTGCCCTTGAACCCCTCCAGGGATGGGGCAGCCATCCCTGCTCTGGGCAACCTGGGCCAGGGTCTCTCCAACCTCACAGGAAAACATTTCTCCCCAAGATCTTGTCTCCACTTCCCCTATTTCAGCTGAAAACTGTTCCCCACCTCATCCTCTCCCTGACCAAGGGTCCCTCCCCAGCTGATCTGCTCTAAATCATCTCTATTTCAGCTGAAAACCGTTCTCCACCTCATCCTCTCCCCAACCAAGGGTCTTTCCCCAGCTGATCTGCTCTAAATCCTCTCTCTTTCAGCTTAGTAAGGTCGAGGCCTTTCAGCTTGAGGCTGGGGGTGTCTCTCAGCTCCCTTGTCCCTCTCTGCGTCCCTGCCTGGAACCCCCAGGGTCCCCCTGGCCAGGCCTGAGCCTGTGCCCACGCTCTGCCTTGCAAATGAGCACCTTATCGTGGGAGCCGCGAGCAGCCAATTACATGGTAATTAATGTATGAGCAAATTAGGAACTTTGGAGGCAATTACCATGGAATCCGCAGAGGCGCCTAACACGCGGGGTGGCTGGCGCGGCCGAGCATCCCTGGCAGCAGTGCAGGGATGGGGCAGCTCCTTAGCAAGACTATAGGGGATATGTGGGTCCCTAGAGCTTGGTGACCCCATAGAGAGGGTATGGGGCAGATCCTTAGCAAGACTATAGGGACAATGTGGGTCCCTATAGCTCAGTGACCTATAGGGAGGGTATGGGGCAGCTCCTTAGCAAGACTATAGGGAATACGTGGGTCCCTAGGGCTTGGTGACCCCAGAGGGAGAGTATGGGGCAGCTCCTTAGCAAGACTATAGGGACAATGTGGGTCCCTATAGCTCAGTGACCTATAGGGAGGGTATGGGGCAGGTCCTTAGCAAGACTATAGGGACAATGTGGGTCCCTAGAGCTTGGTGACCCCATAGAGAGGGTATGGGGCAGATCCTTAGCAAGACTATAGGGACAATGTGGGTCCCTATAGCTTGGTGACCCCATAGGGAGGGTATGGATCAGTTCCTTAGCAAGACTATAGGGAATATATGGGTCCCTATAGCTTGGTGACCCCATAGAGAGGGTATGGGGCAGGTCCTTAGCAAGACTATAGGGACAATGTGGATCCCTATAGCTCAGTGACCTATAGGGAGGGTATGGGGCAGCTCCTTAGCAGGACTATAGGGGCAATGTGAGTCCCTATAGCTTGGTGACCCCAGAGGGAGAGTATGGGGCAGGTCCTTAGCAAGACTATAGGGACAATGTGAGTCCCTATAGCTTGGTGACCCCAGAGGGAGAGTATGGGTCAGCTCCTTAGCAAGACTATAGGGACAATGTGGGTCCCCATAGCTTGGTGACCTATAGGGAGGGTATGGGGCAGCTCCTTAGCAACACTATAGGGAATATGTGGGTCCCTAGAGCTTGGTGACCCCATAGGGAGGGTATGTGGCAGCTCCTTAGCAAGACTATAGGGACAATGTGGGTCCCTATAGCTTGGTGACCCCATAGGGAGGGTATGGGGCAGCTCCTTGGGAGAGTTATGGGGCCAATGGGGATAAACCACAGTTCCCATGGGACAGGATGGGAGCTGCGGCCCCAACACAGCCGAACTGGGGCTCTGGGGCAGGATGCGACTCCTGCCGCAGTGTGTGGAGCTTCTCTCCGTCCAATTAAGGCTGAAGTGCTAATTGCACAACGCAGTTCATCCCAAAGCTGTCTGGCCCGGCTGCTAATCGTGCCGATAATCTCAGATGCGTCCTCTCCAGTTGCCCAGAGCTGCTGTGCACTGGGATCCCAGCACCCACTCCCCCCCATCTCCCTTCCTGGTGGCAAGAGGCAGCGTCAGGGCTTCTTGGGGCATCTGTTGGCAATTAGCGGCTTTTATTACTCATGGAAGAGCCATGTGTGGGGAGGGAGCATAGAGTGCAGGCTGGCGGCTGCCCCAGCCCAGGGTTGGGGTTCATCCCCCAATCCTGCGGATCTGGGAGGGGGTTCCCGGCCGGGCTGGGACGAGTTGGAGAGCTCTGAAGCCATTTTCCATCTGCAGCTTCCATCTGAGCCTCAGGCTGTGCCAAAAATGTTGGGTTGGGGGTTGGAAATGATGGAGAAGCTGCTCTGCGTCTCCACAGTGGGAAGGGGGGGACGGCGAGCGGCTCCGCTTGGCGCCCCAATCGCTTCTCCCTTCACATCTCGGCAGAATCTTTCCTTCGAGAAGAGGCAAAAGTGCTTTTTTTTCCAGCCTTGCGGAAACAAACGGGCCCTGTCAAGCTGGAAAGAATCCCCGCGGGCTCTTTCCTTCCCGGCGAACGCTGCAACTGGGGGGTTTGGGCCCAAACCGGCGCAGAGAGAAGTGCTGAGAGGCCAAAAATCCTCTCCGCAGGAATTCCCGCGAGCTGGCCATGCTGGCTCGGTGTCACCCCCTGGCTCTGGGGGTTTCGGGGGGCCCTGTCGGGGCTGAGCTCGGCACGGGAGGTGGAGAGCCCTGCGGGAACCCAACCGCTGGCGGATGACGCTGGAGGTTGGAGGCAAATTGTCTCCATCCCCCAAAACTTGCCTGGCTCTGCTGCGGCTCGTGTTTCTTGGCAGCCAACGCGGCCGTTTCTTGGAAGCCAAAGCTTCCCTCTGCTTTTTTCCGTGCTTTGGTGGGCAGGGAGAGCGGAATCCTGCTTTCCATCCCCCAGCCGGGCGCTGCTCCAGGGGATGCCGGCTGGGACGCAGGCTGCTCCCCCTTAGTGTGGCGCCGGGCGGCAGGATCCAACCTCTTCCCTCCCCAACGCTGATTCCATGAAATGTTATGGCAAAGGGAGGCAGGATCCAGCCTCTTTTCCCCTTCCACATTGATCCCAGGTGCTGGGAAGCGGAGATTTCCACCCCACGGCCATCCCTGTGCAACCTCTTCATCCGCTGGATTGGGAACAAGCTACCCAAGAGGGCACCCTGGGACATGAGGGAAACTGAGGCACGGGAGGAGCAGCCGGAGGGGCAACTGCAACCCACCCAAAGATGAATTTGAGGCCCTGGAATGAAGGAACGAAGGACGAGGCTGCCCTTGGCCCCTGGGGTGGGTTGTGGGGCTGCTGGGCAGCCACCAACGGCAGCTCGGGATGAATAGAATCATAGAATCATAGAACAAGCAGGTTGGAAGAGACCCATAGGATCTTCTAGTCCAACCATTCCTATCAAACACTAAACCAAGACCCTCAGGACCTCATCCACCCGTCCCTTAAACACCTCCAGGGAAGGGGAATCAACCACCTCCCTGGGCAGCCTGTTCCAATGCCCAATGACCCTTTCTGGGAAAAACTTCCTCCTAATCTCTAGCCTAAATCTCCCCTGGTGGAGCTTGAGGCCATTCCCTCTTGTCCTGTCCCCTGTCCCTTGGGAGAAGAGCCCAGCTCCCTCCTCTCCACGACCTCCCTTCAGGTAGTTGGAGAGAGTAATGAGGTCTCCCCTCAGCCTCCTCTTCTCCAGGATAAACACCCCCAGCTCTCTCAGCTGCTCCTCATAGGGCCTGTTCTCCAGCCCCTTCACCAGCTTTGTTGCTCTTCTCTGGACTCGCTCCAGAGCCTCAACATCCTTCTTGTGCTGAGGGGCCCACAACTGAACACAGGATTCAAGGAGCAGCCTCACCAGTGCTGAGTCCAGAGGGAGAATCACCTCCCTGGCCCTGCTGGTCACACCATTTCTGATCCAAGCCAGGATGCCATTGGCCTTCTTGGCCCCCTGGGCACACTGCTGGCTCATGGTCAGTCGCTGTTGACCAACACCCCCAGGTCCCTCTCCTCCTGGCAGTTTTCCAGCCAGACTTCTCCCAGTCTGTAGCTCTGCATAGGGTTGTTGTGCCCCAAGTGCAGGATGCGGCATGTGGCCGTGTTAAACCTCATCCCATTGGACTCAGCCCATGGATCCAGCCTGTTCAGGTCCCTTTGCAGAGCCTCCCTACCCAAGTGTAGTGTAGAATAATTATCCCATAAACAGGACTCGGAAAAGTTTTGTTGCGTCTCCTACCCGCTTGCTCTAATTACCCTTAATTACTAGAGCAGATGCCTGGCAGGAGGCTGGAGAGCTGCGATCGGGAGGGCCGTGGGTTGGATGGATGGCAGCGATGAGCCTCTCCTCAAAAGCGGAGCCGCTCGTTTCGCTTATTTACTGTGCGTTGAATAAATATCAGTCGTTAATTAGAGCTCTTGTTCATTGAGATGCGTGCGTCCCCAGCACTCGTTTGTAAAGCTTCCGTGGAAATAGATTCATCACAATTTGGGAGGAAAACGGATGAGTTGGGGACCTGGAGGTGCTGTGCTTGGCGTCCCTTGGAGAAGGGGACATGGGGACACGGGTGGTGGCTTTGTGACCCCCAGACTGGGGCATCCAGGCTTATCCTGGGGATTGGGGTTCACCCCCAGCCTGGGAACTGGGGTTCATCTTCATCCCAGAGGTTGGGGCTCAGCCTTATCCTAGGAGCTTGGCCTCACCCTCACTCCCAGGGAGTGGAATTTATCCCCATGCTGGAAACTGGGGCTCAGCCCAGGAACTGGGGGTCACCCTTATGCTGGGAACTGGGGCTCATCCTGGGAACTGGGGCTCATCTTCATCCCCAGGAGTTGGGGCTCATCCTGGGAACTGGGGCTCATCCTGGGGACTGGGGCTCACCCCCATCCTGGGAACTGGGGTTCATCTTCATCCCCAGGAGTTGGGGCTCATCCTCATCCTGGGGACTGGGGCTCACCCCATCCTGGGAACTGGGGTTCATCTTCATCCCGGGGACTGGAGCTCATCCTCATCCTGAGAACTGGGGCTCATCCTGGGAACTGGGGCTCATCCTTATCCCAGAGACTGGGGCTCATCCTGGGGACTGGGGCTCACCCCATCCTGGGAACTGGGGTTCATCCTCATCCCAAGAACTGGGGTTCATCCTGGGAACTGGGGCTCATGTTCATCCCCAGGAGTTGGGGCTCATCCTGGGGACTGGGGTTCACCCCATCCTGGGAACTGAGGTTAATCTTCATCCCGGGGACTGGGGCTCATCCTCATCCTGAGAACTGGGGCTCACCCTGGGAACTGGGGCTCATTCTTATCCTGGGAACTGGGGCTCATCCTGGGGACTGGGGCTCATCTTCATCCTAGGAACTGGGGCTCATCCTCATCCCAGGGACTGGGGCTCATCTTCATCCCAGAGATTGGGGCTCACCCCCATCCTGGGAACTGGGGTTCATCTTCATCCTGGGAGCTGGGGCTCATCCTTAATCTGGGAACTGGGGTTCATCCTCATCCCAGGGACTGGGGCTCATCTTCATCCCCAGGAATTTGGGCTCATCCTCATCCCAGGAACTGGAGCTCATCCTGGGGACTGTGGCTCATCCTCATCCCGGGAATTGGGGCTCATCCCGGGGATTGGGGCTCATCCCGGGGATTGGGGCTCACCCCATCCTGGGAACTGGGGTTCATCTTCATCCCAGAGACTGGGGCTCAGCCTTATCCTGGGAACTGGGGTTCATCTTCATCCCGGGGACTGGGGCTCATCCTCATCCTGAGAAATGGGGCTCATCCCGGGGATTGGGGCTGATCCTGATGCCGGTGCCGGTCTTTCTCCCCCCTCCCTCCCCCGTGCGGGGGCGGTGCCGGGGGAGGGTGATGCTGGGGGCGGGGATGGGGGCGGTTGGGTGTCCCCCGGTTGGGGGGGGGGGGGCGGCTCGGGTTCCCCGGGGGAAGCGGCGGCAGAGCAGCCGGATCCCCCCCTTAATCCCCCCTTAATCCCCCCGGAGCCCCCCGGATCCTCACAGCCACAGGTGAGCCAGACCCTCACCCCGAGCGGGACGGACTCCGGCTAATTGCAATTAATCAGCGGCTCCAGCCGGGAGCCGCGGGGACCCGAGGGTGCGGACGGAGGAAAGGAGCAGGGGGAGGAGTGGGGATGGCGGGGGGGGGGGGGTCGGGGGGCTGGGGGAGCAAGAGGGGGTGCAAGGGGGGGGTGTATCGGTAGCTCCAGGGGGTGCAGGGAGTGCAAGGGGGTAGGAGGGGGGGCAGGAGGAGCTGGAGTAGGTGCAGGAGGAGCTGGAGTAGGTGCAGGAGGAGCTGGAGTGGGTGCAGGGGGGTGCAGGGGGGCAGGAGGGGGTGCAGAGGGGGGAGGGGGGGGGTGTGCATTGGTAGCTCCAGGGGGTGCAAGGGGGTAGGAGGAGGGGGCAGGAGGAGCTGGAGTGGGTGCAGGGGGCTGCAGGGGGGCAGGAGGGGGTGCAGAGGGGGGGAGGGGGGGGGTGTGTGCATTGGTAGCTCCAGGGGGTGCAAGGGGGTAGGAGGGGGGGGCAGGAGGAGCTGGAGTGGGTGCAGGGGGGGGCAGGGGGGCAGGAGGGGGTGCAGAGGGGGAGGGGGGGGGTGTGCGCATTGGTAGCTCCAGGGGGTGCAAGGGGGTAGGAGGGGGGGCAGGAGGAGCAGGAGTGGGTGCAGGGGGGCAGGGATGGATGCTGGAGGAGCAAGAGGGGGTGCAGGGGGTGACAGGAGGCAGGGGTGGGTGCAGGGGGGCAGGATGGGGTGGAGGAGGGTGTGGGGGGGGTGTGCATCGGTAGCTCCAGCGGGTTCAGGGGGGGCAGGGGTGGATGCAGGAGGAGGAGCAGGAGGAGCTGGAGTGGGTGCAGGGGGGCAGGTGTGGGTGCAGGGGGTGCAAGGGAGCAGGGATGAGTCCTGGAGGAGCAAGAGTGGGTGCAGGAGGGTGGAAGGGGGGGAGGGGGTAAGTGCAGGAGGAGCAGGAGTGGGTGCAGGGGGGCAGGGGTGGGTGCCTAGGTGGGTGTAAGGGAGCAGAGATGGGTCCTGGAGGAGCAAGGGTGGGTGCAGGAGGGTGCAAGGAGGCAGGGGTGGGTGATGAAGGAGCAAGAGGGGGTGCAGGGGGTGAGAGGAGGCAGGGGTGGGTACAGGGGGTGCAAGGGAGCAGGGATGAGTCCTGGAGGAGCAAGAGTGGGTGCAGGAGGGTGGAAGGGGGTAGGGGGTAAGTGCAGGAGGAGCAGGAGTGGGTGCAGGAGGGTGGCAGGGGGTAGGGGGTAAGTACAGGAGGAGCAAGAGTGGGTGCAGGAGGGTGGCAGGGGGTAGGGGGTAAGTACAGGAGGAGCAAGAGTGGGTGCAGGAGGGTGGAAGGGGGTAGGGGGTAAGTGCAGGAGGAGCAGGAGTGGGTGCAGGAGGAGCAAGAGTGGGTGCAGAGGGTGCAAGGAGGCAGAGGTGGGTGATGAAGGAGCATGAGTGGGTGCAGGGGGATGAAGGTGGGTACCTAGGTGGGTACAGGGGGTGCAGGGGAGTGGAGGTGGGTGCAGGAGGAGCTGGAGTGGGTGCAGGGGGACAGGGGTGGGTGCCTAGGTGGGTGCAGGGGGGCAGGGATGGGTGCAGGAGGAGCAAGAGTGGGTGCAGAGGGTGCAAGGAGGCAGGGGTGGGTGATGCAGGAGCACGAGTGAGTGCAGTGGGATGGAGGTGGGTGCCTGGGTGGGTGCAGGGGGTGAATGAGTGGGTGCAGAGGGTGAAAGGAGGCAGGGGTGGGTGATGCAGGAGCATGAGTAGGTACAGTGGGATGGAGGTGGGTACCTGGGTGGGTGCAGGGGGTGAACAAGTGGGTGCAGGGGAGCAGAGGGTGCCAGGCCAGCCTGAAGGTGCCGAGGTTGCCAAGGAGGTTTGAGGCCAGGGAGTTGGGCTGCAGCTGTGGGAAGAGCTGGGGGAGCGGGAGAGCTGGGGGTGGTCAGGGCAGAGCCAGGGCCGCTGGCCACGCGGGTCCCCGAGCGATGAGGGGAAGGCGTGGGATGCCCGTCCTGCTCTGGCAGCCCCGAGCGGTGCTGAGCATCTTCCCTGTGCCAGCAGCTCCGGCTGCTTCGTGGCAGGAAGAGAGAGAGCAAGGAACGCCAGGTCGGGGTGACCCGCGGGGGCCTTGGGACACCCCAGGGATCCAGGTGGAGATAAACCAGGAGGGAACAGAACCTTCTCAGGGGAATCGGTGCAGGGGGCACCTTGGCCTCTGCTGCTCCAAGTGTTTGGAGTAAAACTCTGAGCTGGATGAGTCCATGAGTACCAAGATGCTGAGTTGGATGAGCCCACGAGTGCCAAGATGCTGAGGCTGGTCCTGTGCGAGGCAGATGATGGAACCAGCAGCGCGTGAGGGTCACACTGACCCCCAAACCTGCCCGAGCCGTGGCTGGAGGGGTCAACGTCATCTCCGGCCTGGTGGCCACCAGGTGCTGGTCCTGCTGCCACCTCATCTCCCACCCTGTAGGTGTCCGAGGTTGCCCTGAGCCGCGTCCGTGGGCACCATGAGGGGTCTCTGGGCTCTGGCACTCGCTGGGGTCATCAGTGCTTGCAAAGGGACGGAGGTGCCACCGGCGGAAGGTAAGGAGCTCCGGGTTGGGGGGTCTGCGTGGGAGCAGAGCAGCCCCCTCCTCGCTCGGCCCCGAGGAGAGGGAGGGGATGAAGTTTTAGGTGCCAGGACCACACGCAGAGGGTTGGAGAGGTGGCTACGGATCCTGGCAACTTGATGGGGCTTTGCTCAGCATCACGTGTGGGTCGGGGGACGAGCCCTGAGGTGGGGAACCAGCCCAGGGACATCCCCCATCGCCCCGATCGGGGCGATGGGGGATGTCCCTGGGCTGGTTCCCCACCTCAGGGCTTGCCCAGCTTCCCCTTGTCCAAGCACCGGTGCCAATTGGCTCCGAGAGCAGCATGTGCCGGAGCCGAGTCCGGCCGGAGATGCTCTGTTGACAAGCCAGGACCTCTTAGGATGGCAGTGAAGGCCACTCGGAGCTCCCCACGAGGCTTGGAGCCTCCAGCGTTGAGGTGGGAAGAGCTTTGGCCACGGCCCAAGCCAACGGCGGAGGGCTCGGGGCTGTCACCGCGTGGCTGGGGACACGGGGAATGGTGACGGAGCCCTGGCTGTGGTCCCAGCGTGGATCCGGCTGCGGCTTGGGATGAGTGAGGAGGAGTCTTGGCAGCCAAGCGGTGGTTGCATCAGTCTTTGCGGAGGTGGAGCGGTGGCTTGGCCTGGGGAGAGCCCGGTTGAACCCACGGAAAGGACCCTACGTCCGGCACAGGCATCCACTGCCCCGTAGGGCACAGCCTCCCGGCTCCTCGTCAGGGAAACGAGGGTTGGGTGATGAGTTTTTCCCTTCGGAGAAGCCTCAGAGCAGATAGAGCTGGGGGTGATTTATGCCTTCCTCCCTTCCACCCCTGTTGATGATGATCTCACCTCCGGCAGCCGCTGGAGCTCTGCTCTTGGCCTTGATATGAGGCTGTGGGGCTGATGGGGTCCCCGGAGCAAGTGGTCAGTGTCATAGAATCATAGAACAACCAGGTTGGAAGAGACCCATTGGATCATCCAGTCCAACCATTCCTATCAAACACTAACCCATGTCCCTCAGGACCTTGTCCACCCGTCCCTTAAACACCTCCAGGGAAGGGGAATCAACCCCCTCCCTGGGCAGCCTATTCCAATGCCCAATCACCCTTTCCAGGAAAAACTTCCTCCTAATCTCCAGCCTAAATCTCCCCTGGCGGAGCTTGAGGCCATTCCCTCTTGTCCTGTCCCTTGGGAGAGGAGCCCAACTCCCTCCTCTCCACAACCTCCTTTCAGGTAGTTATAGAGAGCAATGAGGTCTCCCCTCAGCCTCCTCTTCTCCAGGATAAACACCCCCAGCTCTCTCAGCCGCTCCTCATAGGTCCTGTTCTCCAGCCCCTTCACCTCTTCTCTGGACTCGCTCCAGAGCCTCAACATCCTTCTTGTGCTGAGGGGCCTAGAACTGAACACAGGATTCAAGGAGTATTCAAGGTGTCGGGGAATGTGGTGGTGCCCGTTTCGGAGCTGGATTGGGGTGGTGGGGGTCAGAGTGGGGGGGGGGGGGGGGGGGTGCCTGGAGCCCAAACAAACTCTTCTTTCAAACCCTCCTTGTTTCCTCCCATATCTCACACCTCCCAACATCTGGTGGAGTCTGGCAGAGGAGGGTTGGTGCTGCTGAGCACTAGTGGTCGGCGCAGTCGCAGGCAGCACCACGATTGCGACAGGCACTACGATTCCTGCGGCTCAGCATCCCCTAGGGCCACCAGGTCTGAGGATGTCCCCAGGATGGAATGAGGAGGCCAGAGGGCAGCTCTGGGGGCTGTGTCCTGGCCCAGTCTCCTAATTGGTCCAGCCTCCTGATGGTTGGTCTCAATGATCCGATGGGTCCCTTCCAACCTGGTTGTTATTCTATGATTCTGTGGTTCCAGCCGTGGAGCTGGTTTGAGACAAACCAGGCAGAGCTGGGAGAAGGATTTTCCTTGCTGGGGCCAGCTCCGAGCTCACCTCCTGCCTCTTCCCATCCTACTCCTTCACTCCCAGCACTTTGCATGGAGTTGTAGGAGTGGGGTTTGCTGGCTCCGTGCTTCTCCGCAGATGTCCCAGTGTCCTGGGGCGTCTGGGGCAGCTCCCAGCAGTTCCTCTGCACCCACCTGGGTTTGGGGAGCTCTGTGACACCTCCCCTTGGGGACACAGCAGTGACATTGCTGATTTACCTTGCAGGGGAGCTGTGCCCACGGCTCTGGGATGAGGACCTGGTTGGGAACAAGTACGAGAATGTAACAGGTAAGGAAAGGCCTCTTGTCTGAAGACGAGGGGTCCCTGACTCCGCAACGATGGGCTCTGCTCGACCTGGCATGCAGCAGCCCCCAGGGCCGGGTCTCACCTCCTCCGCTCTGTCCCACAGGTTTTAACCTGATCAAAAGGTTCGACTTGCTGAAGATCTCGTCCGTCAAGAAGATCCGCAACCCACGGGGACCGGTGGTGCTGCGGCTGGGCGCTGTGCCCCTGGTCCAGCCCACACGGTGAGTGCCGGTGGCTCGCGGGGTGGCCGTTGGTGGCCACCGGGCACCATGCCCACATGCTTTAAGGATGGGGACAGGGTGGACCAGCTGGAGACCAGTGACAAGTGGGGTTCCCCAGGGCTCAGTGCTAGGTCTAGCCCTGTTCAAGGCTCTGGAGCGAGTCCAGAGAAGAGCAATGAGGCTGGTGAAGGAGCTGGAGAACAGGCCCTATGAGGAGTGTCTGAGAGAGCTGGGGGGGTTTATCCTGGAGAAGAGGAGGCTGAGAGGAGACCTCATTGCTCTCTATAACTACCTGAAAGGAGGTTGTGGAGAGGAGGGAGCTGGGCTCCTCTCCCAAGGGACAGGACGAGAGGGAATGGCCTCAAGCTCCACCAGGGGAGATTTAGGCTAGAGGTTAGGAGGAAGTTTTTCAGGGAAAGGTTCATTGGGCATTGGAATAGGCTGCCCAGGGAGGTGGTTGATTCCCCTTCCCTGGAGGTGTTTAAGGGACGAGTGGACAAGGTGCTAAGGGGCATGGGTTAGTGTTTGATAGGAATGGTTGGACTGGATGATCCGATGGGTCCCTTCCAACCTGGTTGTTCTGTGATTCTATGATTCTATGACCTCGTTAAGCTTTGCCCTCAGCTTGTGCTGGAGAGGCCAGGCAGCTCCAGACACCCAGGAAGGCAGCGATGCAGCCCCAGGGCTCCCCAAGCCACCTTCCTCCTAGAAAGTAGCTCATGGGCTGCCGCGCTTGGCTGGGCGCTGGCCAACCCTTACGCAACCGCCGCTCTGTGGCTGCTCTGTCTGCTCTCCCCAGCTTGGCAGTCGCTCACCAGGGTCTAGACAAGCCTGAATCGCCGCGCAACTCCGAGCCGGCGCTGCCGGGTTTGCTGGGGCTGCCCGGGGGAGCCCCACTGCGTCCTCCCTGGCCCTGCCGGGGACGGTGCCCAGCGCTGTTCCTCCTGGCAGGGCCAGGGCTGGCAGCGATGCTGCAGCGTGGCGAGGTGGGAGCAGCTCCACGGCCCTGGGAGCTGTTCCTGGAGGAAGCTGCTGTGGTTTGCACGCCTTCCCAATGAGACTGGCACACTGTGAGAATCATAGAACAAGCAGGTTGGAAGAGACCCATCGGATCATCCAGTCCAACCATTCCTATCAAACACTAACCCATGTCCCTCAGCACCTCATCTACCTGTGCCTTAAACACCTCCAGGGAAGGGGAATCAACCACCCTGAGCTCCCTCCTCTCTACAACCTCCTTTCAGGTAGTTGGAGAGAGCAATGAGGCCTCCCCTCAGCCTCCTCAGCTAGGCAGGCAAGGGCTTTCCTGAGAGCGGAGGAGGCCCAGTCTTGGCTCCTGACCTGGGCAGCTGAGACCTTAGATGGCTTTTAAATTGGCCAGGAGCTTGTGGCAGCCTGGAGCCAACCTTAGGGAGCACTTAGCGACGAAGCTGTTGAAGGGGCTGGAGAACAGACCCTATGAGGAGCGGCTGAGAGAGCTGGGGGTGTTTAGCCTAGAGAAGAGGAGGCTGAGAGGAGACCTCATTGCTCTATACAACTACCTGAAAGGAGGTTGTAGAGAGGAGAGAGCTGGGCTCTTCTCCCAAGTGACAGAGGACAGGATGAGAGGGAATGGCCTCAAGCTCTGCCAGGGGAGATTTAGGCTGGAGATTAGGAGGAAGTTTTTCACAGAAAGGGTCATTGGGCATTGGAATAGGTTGCCCAGGGAGGGGGTTGATTCCCCTTCCCTGGAGGTGTTTAAGGGACGGGTGGACGAGGTGCTGAGGGACATGGTTTAGTGTTTGATAGGAATGGTTGGACTCAATGATCCGATGGGTCTCTTCCAACCTGGTTGTTCTATGATTCTATGAAATGCGTGGCCCTGGGCACCCCAGGAATGCCGTATCTGGGACTGTGTGGTGGGGACGGTGGCTGTGCCATGGGGCAGGGTGTGGGGACAGGCTGGGCTGCCTGGGGACGCTTGGTCCCCTCCACCTCTGGCTGGGGCGAGGGATACAGGGCTGAGGGCTTCGCAGGGGCAGTCTGAGCTCCTCATGCCACACCAGGAATGGAGGAGGCGTCGTGTTTGGCTCTCGTTGCCTACATGTTGGCATCTCCAGCAGCCACAGACCCTGTGTCAGGTCCACGTATGGCTGGCTGTGCCCTGGTGGCATCTCTGGCTGCTGCAGCCCCTGCCTCAGGTCCATGTGGGGCTGGATGTGCCCTAGTAGCATCCCTGGTGCCACCAATGGGGACAGACCCCAGCAGCAGCAGTTGGGGTGATGCTGCAGGTGGGCACCGTGGAGCTCGGGACAGGGTCCAGCCACCCCTGACGCTTGCCTCCACAGGCAGGTGTTCCCCCGCGGGCTGCCCCCAACCTTCACCCTCGTCCTCACTTTGCTGATGAAGAAGAACAGCACCGGGGAGCACTGGTACCTCTTCCAGGTCACCGACCGGCAGGGCTACCCCCAGGTACAACCCCAGGGTTGCGGGATGTGCCAGCGGTGAGGGCACAGCTGGCAGCCGTCCCTGAGCGCGGTGCTGTCCCCTCTCTGCCCAGCTCTCCTTGGCCGTGCACGGCCCCGAGAAGAGCCTGGAGCTCCAGGCCAGAGCGCCAGGAGCCGCCTTTGTCGGCGCCGTCTTCGCGGGGAAGGCGGTGGCTTCCCTCTTCGACGGGCGGTGGCACAAGGTGGTGGTGGCCGTGCAGAGCCACTCGGTCTCTGTCCACCTGGACTGCGCCTCCATCTCCTCCAAACCGCTGGCGCCGCGACGGGCACTGCTCCCCGAGGGCAATGCCTTCCTGGGGTTGGACGCCGTGCGGGGCAGCCCCATCCGGGTGAGTCCTTGGGGGGCACGGGGACACCCAGGATGTGGGGCAGGATTCATCCCTGACCCGCTGCCCGATTCCGCCACAGTTCGACATCCAGCAGGCACAGATCTACTGCGACGCCGAGCTGGCCAAGCAGGAGGGATGCTGTGAGATCTCGGCTGGTGGGGTGAGTCCCCCTGAGCCCCCCACCCCAGTCTCACCCTGACCCCGGGGTTGCCCTGCAGTCAGAGGGGAAACTGAGGCACAGGGAGGGCCCGTCTTGTCTTGCAAATCTCTATCGCCTCCTGCTCACAGTGGCCCAGATGCAGGGCAGGTCTTTGCCAGCCCTAGGATGCCTCTTGATGCCTCTCGATGCCTCTTGATACCTGTTCCTGTGGGACATGGTGCAGGATGCATCCCTCTCCTGCATCGCCCTGGGCGCTCGGACAGGGCCGAGGCTCCTCGTTCTCCCTGCATTAACCCCCCAATGCCCTTTGCTCTGCCGGCAGTGCCTCCCAGAAGTGCCCAAGACCCGTCGGCAAGCGGAGCTGATGCAGAGCAGCAACCTGATCGAGATGTCGCCGCAGCCCGAGGGACGAGTGTACACCCGCTGCTTCTGCCTGGAGGAGCCGCTGGGCGCGGTGAGCCTGGCACGGGCACCCAGCCTGGCACCGGGTGGTTAGGGCACCGCCGCACCGGCTGCCTGGGGCTGTGTTGGTTGGAAGAGGCCTCTCTCAGATTTTCCAGCAGGCCAGGCTCGGAGAGAAGGGAGGGAGGAAGCTGGTAGTGGCCAGAAGCCAGGGAGAGAGGGAAGGGAGGGCTCCTGCAGCCCCACTGCCCGTCTGCACCTCTGAGCTGCTGGTGTGGGGCTCAGCTCAAGGCAGGCAGAACCCAGGGGTGCTCCAGGCAGGATAACCCAGCAGAGAGATCAGCTTGGAGTGCACAGGCAGCACCCGTGGGTGCTCCAGGTGGATAACCCAGCAGAGAGATCTCTTAGGCTGGAGATTAGGAAGAGGTTTTTCACACAGAGGGTCATTGGGCATTGGAATAGGCTGCCCAGGGAGGGGGTTGATTCCTCTTCCCTGGAGGTGTTTAAGGGACGGGTGGATGAGGTATTGAGGGACATGGGTTAGTGTTTGATAGGAATGGTTGGACTAGAAGATCCGATGGGTCCCTTCCAACCTGGTTGTTCTGTGATTCTGTGATAATCCAGGGGAGGGATCACCTTGGGGTGCACAGGCAGCACCCGTGGATGCTCCAGGCTGGATAACCCAGCAGAGAGATCGGCTTGGGGTGCACAGGCAGAACCCGTGGGTGCTCCAGGTGGATAACCCAGGGGAGGGATCGGCTTGGGGTGCACAGGCAGCACCTGTGGTAGCTCCAGGCTGGATAAACCAGCAGAGAGATCACCTTGGGGTGCACAGGCAGCACCTGTGGGTGCTCCAGGCAGGATAATCGAGGGGAGGGATCACCTTGGGGTGCACAGGTAGCACCTGTGGATGCTCCAGGCAGGATAATCCATGGGAGGAGTAACCTTGGGGTGCACAGGTAGCACCTGTGGGTGCTCCAGGCAGGATAATCGAGGGGAGGGATCAGCTTGGGGTGCACAGGCAGCACCCGTGGATGCTCCAGGTGGATAACCCAGGGATGCTTTGCTCTCTCCACAGGGCCCAGCTCGGGCGTCAGGGAGGACCAGCCTGAAGACAGATCATGAGGAGAAGGTGAGGGGAGGTGGGAAGGGCTGTCCCAGGGTGGTTGTACCCGTCTTTGCCCACCCAGCTCCATTCCCCTGCCTCGTGCGGGTGCCGGTGTCACTCCAGGGCCCGTTTGTGCCCCAGACTGGGTCCTTCACTTCTCCCTTTGGGGACTTGGCGGCCGTCAGTCCTACAGAGACGCCTGCAGAAGCGGCTCCTCCACTCCCCCGCACAGGAATTGAGGCCCCATTCCTCTCTGCTGCTGCTGGAGCCATCCCAGCCGTGGCCAAGGGCCTCTTTGTTCCTTCCGAGCGTCTCCAAAGCGCTGCCGGACCTGGGAGCGTCTCTCGCACGCCCTGTTCCCCATCCCTGGGCCGTCCCGTGTGCCCAGGACCTTGCTGGGGTGCAGATGGGTTCCGGGAGCACCGTGGGCTGTGCAGCTGCAGGGGTTCTGAGCCCACCTGGCTTTTCTTCACACCCTCTGCTCCGTGTGGCTTCCCTGCAGGGCGGTACCAGCCTCCCAAGCAGCCAGGACACCCCAGAAGTCAAGGGGGTGAGGTGTGGGGCTGGCTCTGGCCAGTGGTGTTCAGCCCTGCTGGCTCTGGCACCCGAGATGGGGCTTGGAGCCCCTGATCCAGCGGGAGGTGTCCCTGCCCAGGGCAGGGGTGGCACCGGATGGGTTTGAGGTCCCTTCCAACCCAAACAGTTCCATAATTCCATGGAACACTCTGCTGGCTTTTCCCTTCTCCACCCTGGCACCCCCAGTGCCTGCAGGGCAAGGAGGGAGAGATGCTGCTGGGTGAGCCCCATGGATTTGGGGTTCCCAGGGACCGTGGCCGTGGGTTTGTGGGGGATGTTGGGGTTTGGGTGCCATGGGCAGCGCGTGGAGCTGGTGCAAACTGCCATCCCCGTCTCATCTTGCAGTGCCCACCCTGCTCGCCGCAGACGGCTTCGGCAAACGTGAGTGTCCACCGGGCAGCTCCAGGCTGTGCCGGGAGAGGAGTGGGGACTCCAGCCCTTCTGCTGGGGCTGGGAGAGGGAGTGGCGAAAGCCACCAGGCTGCTGGCCCAGCCATGTCACCCTCCGCTTTGCCATCGCTTTCAACCCACTGTGACCCACGGGTCCTCTTGGCCCGGGAACATCTGGCTGTGGGGAAGGTCTCTGATCCCTTCCAGATGTGGCCCCATTCCTGTGGAATGGAACCTCTGGCTGGAGGCCTGAGGCTGATGGGGGGGACGGTGGGTGTTTGGGAACCCATGGGGAGGATGGGGGCTGCCAGGGGGGGGTCCGGGCTCTCTCCCGCTGCCGTACGGAGGCCGCGTGCCCTTGGCAGGAGTCTGGCCCTGCTGGGACACCTCTCTCCTCTGTCTCTCCTAGGTCACCCTCGGTCCTCTGGGTCCAAAGGTAGGTTTGTCACCCCCCAGCTCCATCAGGGCTGTGGCCACACAGCCCCTCGTGTGCCTGGAGCATCCTCCCCAGCTCCATCAGGGCTGTGGCCACACAGCCCCTTGTGTGCCTGGAGCATCCTCCCAGGAGGTGGCTGCAGGCCCAGGCGTGGATGTTGGGGACCCCGTGGCTGTCTCGTCACCCTCCCCTCCCTTCCCTTGCAGGGCATGCGGGGCGAGCGTGGGCTGCCTGGCACCAAGGGCCAGAAAGGCGACCGCGTGAGTGTCCCCCATGCCCTGGGGATGCTCCCTTGGGGGGGTTCCCTGCCTCCTGGGTGGGTGTACCCCTGTCCTGTGGAGCAGAGCCCTTGATCGGCATCCCCCCTGATCCGCATCCCCCTTGATCCACATCCCCCTGATCCGCATCCCCCCTGATCCACACCCCCCCTCCTGCAGGGCGCTGACTGCGTGCGCACCCACCCTGCTGGCCCCATACAGGTGAGCCCCTTCCCCACCATCCACCTACCCCCCCTTTCCCCGGCTCTGCCAGCCCCATCTCTCACCCCACTGCCTCCCCCTCCCCAGTGCGCTGAGGGGCCGCAGGGCGAGAAGGGGCAGCGCGGAGAGGTGGTGAGTGGCACTCAGAGGATGGGGACATGGCACGGGGACCCCACGGGGATCCCCACTGGGACTGGTGCATACTCGGGGCTGGGGGAGCAGGGGTCTGGCCCTGAGGAGGTGACTCAGGGCATGGGGAAGGGGGTGGATGAGCCATAGTGCATATAGGAGGAGGGAAACCCTGCATGAGTCCACCCCTGGGCACCTGTAGTACCCTCCCCGGGACACCTGCACGAACACCCTTGGGTGCCCTCCCCGGGGCACCTGCACGAACACCCTTGGGTGCCCTCCCCGGGGCACCTGCACGAACACCCTTGGGTGCCCTCCCCGGGGCACCTGCACGAACACCCTTGGGTGCCCTCCCCGGGGCACCTGCACGAACACCCTTGGGTGCCCTCCCTGGGGCACCTGCACGAACACCCTTGGGTGTCCTCCCTGGGACACCTGCACGAACACCCTTGGGTGTCCTCCCTGGGCCACCTGCACGAACACCCTTGGGTGCCCTCCCTGGGACACCTGCACGAACACCCTTGGGTGTCCTCCCTGGGACACCTGCACGAACACCCTTGGGTGCCCTCCCTGGGACACCTGCATGAACACCCTTGGGTGTCCTCCCTGGGAGACCTGCACGAACACCCTTGGGTGCCCTCCCTGGGGCACCCACCTCTCCCTGCTGTTCCCATTCAGGGTCTCCCGGGGGCGACTGGTGCTGATGGGCAGAAGGTAAGTCCACCCCCAGCGTGTCTGTGGGTCCTGGCGCGGCTGCCTCGTGGGCCCAAGGGTGCTGGGAGCTGCCGGTGCCAACCCAGGTGGCACAAGAGGTGATGTGGGTGACATCTGTCCGTCCTGCAGGGTCAGAAAGGAGAGAAGGGCGACGGGGGACTGCAGGGCAAGCCGGGGCGCCCGGGGCGTGATGTGAGTATCGGGGGCACCCCCAGGATGGCAGGTTCTGGGGACTGGAGCAGCCAGTCTGAGCGTCTGAGCCTTCACACCTTGCTCCCTCCTGGCAGGGACGGCCTGGAGAGATCTGCGTGGTGGGACCCAAGGGCCAGAAGGTAGGTGGGGGATCTGGGGCAGGAGAAGGGGGGCACTGAGAGATAGGAACGGGGCTCTGGGGCAGGAGAATGGGGGCTCTGTGGAAAGAGAATGGGGGCTTTGGGGCAGGAGAATGGGGGCACTGAGGGAGGAGAATTGGGGCCTCTGGGGCAGGAGAATGGGGACTTTGGGGCAGGAGAATGGGGCCTCTGGGGCAGGAGAATGGGAGCTTTTGGGCAGGAGAATGCGGGCACTGAGAGAGGAGAACGGGGCTTTGGGGCAGGAGAGTGGGGGCACTGAGAGAGGAGAATGGGGGCTTTGGGGCAGGAGAATGGGGCCTCTGGGGCAGGAGAGTGGGGGCACTGAGAGAGGAGAATGGGCCTTTGGGGCAGGAGAGTGGGGGCACTGAGAGAGGAGAATGGGCCTTTGGGGCAGGAGATTGGGGGCACTGAGAGAGGAAAATGGGGCTCTGGGGCAGGAGAGTGGGGGCTCTGAGGCAGGAGAATGGGGGCACTGAGAAAGGAGAATGGGCCTTTGGGGCAGGAGAATAGGGGCACTGAGAGAGGAGAATGGGGGCTTTGGGGCAGGAGAATGGGGGCTTTGGGGCAGGAGAATGGGGGCTTTGGGGCAGGAGAATGGGGGCACTGAGAGAGGAGAATGGGGGCTTTGGGGCAGGAGAATGGGGGCTTTGGGGCAGGAGAATGGGGGCTTTGGGGCAGGAGAGTGGGGGCTTTGGGGCAGGAGAATAGGGGCACTAAGAGAGGAGAATGGGCCTTTGGGGCAGGAGAATAGGGGCACTGAGAGAGGACTGGGCTTTGGGGCAGGAGAGTGGGGTCACCCATCAGCATCCCCGGTGCTGACATCCCACCCTTCCCTTCCAGGGTGATCCAGGCGTCGTGGGACCCGAGGGTCTGGCTGGCGAGCCGGGACCCCCCGGGAAGCCGGGCTCTCCAGGAATCGGGCTGCCAGGGAAGCCGGTAAGGCCCCCGAGCCGCGGGTGGCATTCCTGGCTTGGCACACGGCACCTGCCGGTGGGCATCGCCGCAGAGTGGGGTCAGCGAGGGCTGTTTGAGCAGGGCTGACACCATCCTCTCTTCCTTTAGGGTGACCCTGGTGGCCCCCCAGGCCTGAAAGGAGAAAAGGTGAGTGGGGTGCGCAAAGGGGTGTTGGCTGGCACTGTGTCCTGCCCCAGGACAGCTCGGGATGGTACCGGGGACCCCAGCTGGAACCAGCATGGAGCTGGCAGTTCCAACTCTCAGTGCTGCCCTGGGTGCCAGGGCTCAGCCAGGGGATGGAGACCCCCACGAGACAGGGGATGGAGACCCCCGCGAGAGGGGGGATGGAGCGTGGAGGGGCTGGGGGTCATGGCTTTCTCCCTCGCTGGGCTCAGACTTTCCCATCTTTGGCTCCAGGGCAGCCCGGGAGCTGCTGGACCCGGAGGATCGCCTGGGACGCCCGTGAGTACCCGAGCTGGAGCCAAAGCCTCGGGTCAGGGACGGTTTCTTGGCGCAGGGTTGGGGCTGCTTGGCTGGAGTTGGGGTGGAATCCAAGCCCAGGAGTGCAGAGGGGTTGGGGAGAGCCGGCGGCCTCATTCGGGGCTGGAATCATAGAATTATAGAATCATAGAACAACCAGGTTGGAAGTGACCCATCGGATCATCGAGTCCAACCCTCCCGTGCTGGGGCTGCTGGTGGGGATTCGGCCCTGCTGGGTGGCATTGCCAGCGCAAACCTCGGTCTTGGGGCTCGCTGAAGCAGCCCTGACCCCTTCCTTCATCCCACAGGGTCCCCCTGGCATCCTAGGGCCGAAAGGAGACAAGGTGGGTGCTGCAGGGTGAGCAGGTGAGGGGCTGTGCCAGCCCTTGCGGCTCCTCCCTGGTGCCCGTCCCTGGGATCAGGGCTGCACGGGGCATCTCGGGGGCCACCCCGAGGACCCCTCAGCCTGGGGCTGCTGCATCTCGTTGTCCCCATGGGCAGGGGGAGCCGTGCGAGGTGTGTCCCACCCTCTCCGAGGGGCTGCTCGGTGCCACTGGGCTGCCTGGCAAGCCGGGACCCAGGGGAGAGCCTGGAGAGCCTGGCAAGGATGGGGTCTCGGTGAGTGTGAACAGGGAGGGGTGTGAGGTGGGGGTCCTGTCTCATCATCCCTAAATCTCCCTCTTTATTTCCCCCTCCCCAGGACAGACCCGGCCCCGCAGGCCCCAAGGGGGACAGGGTAGGTGACGTGGGGCGTGGGGGACCCCCAGGTGCCACCCAACCTGTGCTGGCAGCACCCAGCCCAGCTCCTCTCTCTCTCATCCGCAGGGAGATCGCGGCATCCAGGGGATGAAAGGAGAGAAGGTGAGTGGGTGTCTGTCCCTCCGTCCCACCCGCCGGCTCCCCGGGCATCCCCCCTGAGCTCACCATAGAATCATAGAACAAGCAGGTTGGAAGAGACCCATCGGATCATCGAGTCCAACCATTCCTATCAAACACTAACCCAAGTCCCTCAAGACCTCATCCACCCGTCCCTTAAACACCTCCAGGGAAGGGGAATCAACCACCTCCCTGGGCAGCCTATTCCAATGCCCAATGACCCTTTCAGTGAAAAACTTCCTCCTAATCTCCAGCTTAAATCTCCCCTGGTGGAGCTTGAGGCCATTCCCTCTCGTCCTGTCCCTTGGGAGAAGAGCCCAGCTCCCTCCTCTCCACAACCTCCTTTCAGGTAGTTGTAGAGAGCAATGAGGTCTCCTCTCAGCCTCCTCTTCTCTAGGCCTAATTCCCCCCAGCTCTCTCAGCCACTCCTCATAGGGCCTGTTCTCCAGCCCCTTCACCAGCTTCGTTGCTCTTCTCTGGACTTGCTCCAGAGCCTCAACATCCTTCTTGTGCTGAGGGGCCCAGAACTCATGCCCTCTCCCTGCCTTTGCAGGGCGACTCGTGCCTGGCGTGCGATGCCCGTGTCCTCGCGGCGCTGCTGAGGGCTCCAACCGAGCTGGAGGGTGACCCGGGGGTGTTGGTGAGTAGCTGGGGCTGCGCCCCCTCCCCATGCCGGGGATGCTTCTGGACCCCAAGGCTGTGTAGGTGCCAGTGGGGTAACCACGTGGGGCGTTTGGCAGGGCGAAGCGGGGCTCTCTGGCCTGGCTGGCATCAAGGGCGAGAAGGTGAGTGACCCCAACACCTCTCCCTGGCTTCTCTGCACCCCCTGAGGGAGCAGGAGCAGCCTCATCACCCCATGGGCCTGGGGCAGCCTCATCACCCCATGGGGCTGGGGCAGCCTCAGCTCCCTATGGGGAGCCCGATCCTGACCCTAATGTCTTACAGGGGGTTGGTGGCCAGGAGGGCCCCATGGGCAGCCCGGTGAGTCGGGGCGTGGGGCTTGGCATGGATGCTTGGACTCCTGGAGGAGAGAAACTGGGTGCTGGGGGGGGTCTGGTCTCACCTCTGCTGTGACTTTTGATAGGAATGGTTGGACTAGAAGATCTGATGGGTCCCTTCCAACCTGGTTGTTCTATGATTCTATGATTCTATGACTTCTTTAGGGGCTCCCTGGAGAAAAGGGCGATGCAGGCGTGCGGGGGCTCAAAGGAGAGAAGGTGAGAGCTGTGCCAGGGGCCCTGCTCCCTCTCTGACACCTCCCCAGCTCAACCCTGTGCGATTCGTGGCACGGACCAGGCTGAGGTGGGGAGGGCAGCAGGGCTGGGGTCCCCAAAGCTGCGCTCAGGGACATTCCTTCCGCAGGGTGAGCCGTGCGGGCAGTGCCCTGCGGTGCCCCAGGCCCTTGAAGGGGCAGCGACGGTGCTGGCCGTGCCGGGGCCACCGGGGCAGAGGGGGCTGGACGGCCCCCCGGGCAGAGCGGTGAGTCCACCCCCATGCACGGCGGTGCCAGATTTGGGGGTGCCCTTGCCTGACCCGCTCCTGTTTCCCCAGGGCAGACCCGGTGAGGCTGGCCAGAAGGGACAGAAGGTGAGTGAGGCTGGGGAGGGGGCTTCGGGGGGGGGGGCTGAAGGTGGCAGAGGGGGCTGTGAACCCCCACCTGGGGCTGTGCTGTGCACTCCCAGCCTTGTCCCCTCTCTTTGCCAGGGGGACGCAGGCAGTCCTGGGGACCCGGGCACCCCGGGCATGGCCGGGCTCCCAGGGCTGGCAGGAGAGCCTGGAGTTATGGGGCCAGCTGGCCCCAAAGGCGAGAAGGTGAGATGCCCATGTGGGTGTGGGGACCCTCACCCTGTCACCCTGGTGTCCCTCTCCCATCCCTCCCTCTCCCATCCCTCCCTCTCCCATCCCTCCCTCTCCCATCCCTCCCTCTCCCATCCCTCCCTCTCCCATCCCTCCCTCCCCCATCCCTCCCCCATCCCTCCCCCATCCCTCCCCCATCCCTCCCCCATCCCTCCCCCATCCCTCCCCCATCCCTCTCCCCCCTCTTTCCCTCTCCCATCCCGTCCCTCTCCCATTCCTGTCCCTCTCCCATCCCATCCCTGTCCCTCTCCCATGCCGTTCTATCCCATCCCGTCCCATCCCATCCCATCCCTGTCCCTCTCCCATCCCATCCCATCCCGTCCCTGTCCCTCTCCCATCCCATCCCTGTCCCTCTCCCATCCCATCCCTGTCCTTCTCCCATCCCATCCCATCCCATCCCATCCCATCCCATCCCATCCCATCCCATCCCATCCCTGTCCCTCTCCCATCCCATCCCTGTCCCTCTCCCATCCCATCCCATCCCATCCCTGTCCCTATCCCATCCCATCCCTGTCCCTCTCCCATCCCATCCCATCCCATCCCTGTCCCTCTCCCTCTCCCATCCCTCTCCCTCTCCCATCCCTCTCCCTCTCCCATCCCTCTCCCATCCCACCCTATCCCATCCCATCCCATCCCTCTCCCCACTCTGTCCCTCTCCCATCCCTCTCCCCTCCATCTCTCCCCTCCTCTGCAGGGCGATGCCTGTGAGCCCAGTCCCGCTCCTCGTGGGGACATCTCGGACGCGGTCGGCATCCCAGGACCACGCGGGCCCAAAGGGGACCAGGGTCCCCCTGGCATGGGCCAGCCGGGCAGAGCCGTGAGTGCCCCCTCCCTGCGGTGCTGCCGCTGCCCGTGGGCTCGTGCCTGCAGGCCTGACCCTGCTCTTTATAGGGGAAACCGGGACTGCCTGGAGTTCAGGGCCCCCCAGGACCAAAGGGGCTGCAGGTGAGCTGGGCCAAGGGGTGATGGGGGTCAGGGCAAGGGGTCTCGGAGCCAAGGGGTGATGGGGGTCAGGGCGAGGGGTCTCAGAGCCAAGGGGTGATGGGGGTCAGGGTGAGGGGTCTCAGAGCCAAGGGGTGATGGGGGTCAGGGCGAGGGGTCTCAGAGCGAAGGAGTGATGGGGATCGGGGTGAGTGGTCTCGGAGCGATGGGGCAATGGGGGTCTTAGGGCTAGGGGGTAGTGGCTGCTGTGGGGAGGGGGTTTGGGAGGTCTCGGGGCTGCAGGGCAATGGAGGATTTTGGGATTGATGGTACTGGGTCCTGGGGGGCTGTGGGGAGGGGGTTTGGAGCTCTCGGGACTCTGCAGGTCAATGGGGGATTTGGGGACTCAGGCTGATGGGTTTGGAGGTCTCGGGGCTGCAGGGCAATGGGGGATTTGGGGGTTGAGGGTGCTGGGTGCTGGGGGGCTGTGGGGAGGGGGTTTGGGAGGTCTCAGGGCTCTGCAGGGTGATGGATTCAGGGCGCTGGGGGTCTCAGGGTTGCAGGCAGTGGGTGCTGGGGGGCTCAGGGCTGTGGGTGATGGGCACTGGGGGACTCTGGGCAGTGGGCACTCTTGGAGCTGGTGGAGGGCAATGGGCCACAGGGGTCTCAGGGCTGCTCACTGCCCCTCTACCTCCCCAGGGTGAGCCGGGACAGCCAGGGATCAGTCAACCAGGACCGCAGGTGAGTGTGTGGGGTGCTGGTGCCTTGGGGTGCCGGTGCCACACTGTGCCAGGCAGCTCTACCGCCTCTCATGCTCCGTGTTTATTCCAGGGAGAGCCTGGCAGCGCTGGCCCACCTGGGACCCCCGTACGTAGCATCCCGCTCTCCCCAGCCCTGGAAAGGGGGCGACCCCCAGCCCCCCCCGGTTCCTGTGAGCCGTGACGTGACCCCCTGGCAGCCCCAGCTCCCCAGCACCAGCGGTGCCAGCGGGTCCTGGCCACACCACTGCTGCCACCGTGGCTTGCGGGGCGGGCAGGGGGCTGGCTTGGGGGAAGCTGATGCCCTCTCCTGTCCCCAGGGCCCTCCTGGACCCCAGGGACCCCCCGGGATGGCAGCAGAGAAAGGTGCCAAGGTAAGGAGAGGGACTCCCCAGCCCTCCTTCTCTCCCCCGTTCCCCCCACTCTGTCTGTCCTTCCTCTGCAGGGATCGCCGGGGGCCAAAGGTGCCACGGGACCCCCTGGGCCACCAGGGAGCGGCATCGTGGGGCCACCGGTGAGTCCAGGGTGGGCATCGCTCTCCTCCTGCTAAAAGCCACCGTGCCATGGGCTGGGAACAGAGCTGCCTCACCCTCCTCTTCCTCACAGGGCCCCACAGGGCTCCCCGGGGCACCAGGGTCCAGTGGGCAGCCGGTAGGTGTTGGGGGCATCGCGGTGCCGTGGGTGGGGGGCACAGAGGGCTGAGGATGCTCTAACACTAATGCACACGTCTCCTCGTCCATCCTCGCAGGGGGAGAAAGGCGCGAGGGGAGAGAAGGTGAGTCAGGGTCCAGGTTGAGCCGAGCCCCCCAGTGCCTCCCCCACTGCCCACCTTGCCCTCAACACCTGTCTCTCCACAGGGAGACCCTGGGGACTGCGCCTGCCCGCTCGGCCCCCGCCAGGACCCCAGCTACAGCGGGATGCCGGTAAGCACTGCGGGCACCCCCGGGCACCCCCGGCAACCAGCAGGGCCAGGGAGGGGATTCTCCCTCTGGACTCAGCACTGGTGAGGCTGCTCCTTGAATCCTGTGTTCAGTTGTGGGCCCCTCAGCACAAGAAGGATGTTGAGGCTCTGGAGTGAGTCCAGAGAAGGGCAACGAAGCTGGTGAAGGGGCTGGAGAACAGGCCCTACGAGGAGCGGCTGAGAGAGCTGGGGGGGTTTATCCTGGAGAAGAGGAGGCTGAGAGGAGACCTCATTGCTCTCTCCAACTCCCTGAAAGGAGGTTGTGGAGAGGAGGGAGCTGGGCTCTTCTCCCAAGGGACAGGAGACAGGACAAGAGGGAATGGCCTCAAGCTCCACCAGGGGAGATTTAGGCTGGAGATTAGGAGGAAGTTTTTCCCAGAAAGGGTCATTGGGCATTGGACTAGGCTGCCCAGGGAGGGGGTTGATTCCCCTTCCCTGGAGGTGTTCAAGGCACAAGTAGATGAGGTGCTGAGGGACATGGTTTAGTGTTTGATGGGAATGGTTGGACTCGATGATCCGATGGGTCTCATCCAACCTGCTTGTTCTATGATTCTCTGAATGCTCCCCCCATTCTCTCTGCCGCAGGGAGCCCCAGGACTGTGGACCGGGATGTCCTGGCAGCCGCAGCCAGGACCGCAGGTGGGTGCTGCCCTCACCGCCCAGTGCCCACCAACACCCACCCCATCCCACATCACCCTTCGCTTCTCACCAATCATGTTTTGGGGTGTTGCAGGGTCCCCCCGGAGCCCCTGGTCCCCCCGGACCGCCCGGTGCCCCCGGTCGCCAGGTGAGCGATGGGAGATGTGGGGAGCAGCGGGCGAGCAGGCACCGGTCATGCCCAGAATTCAGCCAAGGGGGCTGGATATTCAAGCTCTGCCCTCGGCTTTAGGGGATGCCAGGACACAATGGTTTGCCAGGACTGCCAGGACCAGCAGGGGACCTGGTAGGTGGTGGCTGTGCCTGTAGGGCCCATCCCGCTCCCCTGGCAAGGGCACCATCCCCTTCCCTCTGTGCCCATCCCAGTCCCCTGGCACAGGCAATGTCCCCTTCCCACTATCCCCATCCTGCTCCCCTGGCACGGGCACCGTCCCCTTCCCACTGTCCCCATCCCACTCCCCTGGCACAGGCACCATCCCCTTCTCACTGTCCCCATCCTGGTCTCCTGGCACAGGCACCATCCCCTTCCCTCTGCCCCCCTCCTCTTCCCTCTGTCCCCATCCTGCTCCCCTGGCATGGGCACCGTCCCCGTCTCACTGTTCCCATCCTTCTCCCATGGCACAGGCACTGTCCCCTTCCTGCTGTGCCCGTCCTGCTGCCCTGGGTTGGGTACTGTCCCCTTCCCTCTGTCCCATCCCTCTCCCCTGGCACAGGCACCATCCCCTTCCCTCTGTCCCCATCCCGCTCCCCTGGCACGGACGCCATCCCCTTCTCACTGTCCCCATCCTACTCCCCTGGCATGGGCACCATCCCCTTCCTGCTGTCCCCATCCTGCTCCCCTGGCATGGGCACCGTCCCCTTCTCGCTGTCCCCATCCCCTTCTCACTGTCCCCATCCTTCTCCCATGGCACAGGCACAGTCCCCTTCCTGCTGTCCTTATCCCACTCCCCTGGCACAGGCACCGTCCCCTTCCCTCCTGCCTCTCTTTCAGGGCCCTCTGGCCGTCATGGCCGAGAGGAATATGGAGGTGTTGAAGGTGAGAGGGCAGGGGCAGGGTGGCACCTGGGGGCTCCCCGGCCACCTGGGGGTGCCCCTGACTCCTCCCCTCCTGGCAGAGCCTCTGCGGGGACTGCGTCCAGCTGCAGGCGGCCCTCGAAGCTCCCACAGCGGTCAAGGAGGAGAAAGGGGACGGGGGGATGCCAGGAGCCCCTGGCACCGAGGGCTGCACCCGGGTGAGTATCGTCTGCCTCCTGCTGCCCAAGCACCCCCAGTCCTGGAGGGGTTTTGGGGAGCAGAGGCACGGCAGTCGTGCCAAGCAGTTGCTTGCAGGGCTGATTGTGCTCTGGGCATGTGCTGGACACGCTCTGGACGTGCTGGTCCTGCCTGGATGGGCTCCTCGGGGAGGGTGAAGGGCTTGTCCTGTGCCTAGGGGTGCAGGACGGTGGGTTCTGTGCCCCACAGCTCCCCCAGTGCATCCCTGCAGGAGATCCCCCAGTGACTCCTGCGTTTTCTTCCAGTGCTTTGCCCAGTTCCAGAGAGCGGAGGAGGCTCGGGTGAGTGAACAGGGCCAGGGAGGTGATTCTCCCTCTGGACTCAGCACTGGGGAGGCTGCTCCTTGAATCCTGTGTTCAGTTGTGGGCCCCTCAGCACAAGAAGGATGTTGAGGCTCTGGAGAGAGTTCAGAGAAGAGCAACAAAGCTGGGGAAGGGGCTGGAGAAGAAGTGGAGTGACTGAGAGAGCTGGGGGTGTTTATCCTGGAGAAGAGGAGGCTGAGAGGAGACCTCATTGCTCTCTACAACTACCTGAAAGGAGGTTGTGGAGAGGAGGGAGCTGGGCTCTTCTCCCAAGGGACAGGGGACAGGACAAGAGGGAATGGCCTCAAGCTCCACCAGGGGAGATTTAGGCTGGAGATTAGGAGGAAGTTTTTCACAGAAAGGGTCATTGGGCATTGGACTAGGCTGCCCAGGGAGGTGGTTGATTCCCCTTCCCTGGAGGTGTTTAAGGGACGGGTGGATGAGGTGCTGAGGGACATGGTTTAATGTTTGATAGGAATGGTTGGACTTGATGATCCGATGGGTCTCTTCTTCCAACCTGGTTGTTCTATGATTCTATGATTCTAACGCCCTCTCCCTGCCCCTGGGGCTGAGCTGCTGCCCTGGGCTGGCTCCCTGGGCCCCACAGGGGCTGTGGGAACATCTGGGGGTCACTTTGCGAGGCTCGGCCATGGGCAGAGCTCCTGATGCATCCCCTCTCCCTTCAGGGTGACAACCCCGACACGGACTGCGTGGGTGACCCTGGGCTGCCGGGCGCTCCGGGCATCCCCGGCGAGAGGGGCGAGCAGGTAGGTGCCCTCTCTCTGCACCTTTTCCCAGCTCCTCCCCCCCATCTCCGCTATCCCAGCCCTTCCCAGAGGCCACGGCTGGTCCTGTGGTGCCCTCGGAGCCGAGCAGGGCCACCCCGTGTCCTCCAGCTAGAGTCACTTGTGACCCAACCACCTCTCCGCAGGGCTCACCGGGACTGCGGGGACCCCCAGGGCCGCCTGGACCCATCGTAAGTACCTCTGCAGGTGTCGTGTTGTAGGAACTGGGGGGCTTGGAGCCCCCAGCCGCTGCTCGCCAAGGGAGCCAAGTGCCCTGCCCCGAGGCCCCGGTGATGGGCAAAGGGCTGGAGCTGCTGTGAGGCAGTGGTGAATGTGGCAAAGCTGGAGATAGAGGCGAAGACACTGCCAACCCGGAGCTGGAGCAGGAGGCTGGTGCGGTGGGAGCCACCCTGGGCGTCCCACAGGCTCATCCCAGGCTCCCCAAGATGCCATTTTGCAGGCTGTGACCAAGCTGTTTCTCCCTTCAGGGCCCCCCAGGCTTTCCTGGCACGCCTGGCGCACCCGGACTGCCCGTAAGGACCCGGCACGGCTCTGCTCTGTGCTCTTTGTTGCTGCCGCTTGGTTTGGCTGTGTCCACTGTCCCTGTCCCCCCCCGGGAGCAGCCGCAGCCCCCCTCGCCTTCCACTCCATCTCCATCTTCCCATTTCCACCTCCTCCATCCCCACGCAGGGGGTCTCGGCAGACCCAGGGGCTGTAGCTCAGGAATAATCAGTCCTGGGTTTGGGGTCGTGGTGCTGACCCTCACCGGCCCCAGTGTCCCATGCTGGAGCCCTTCGCCGTGGGACCTGAGGGTGCTGAGGTGGCCACAGACTCCAGGCTGGCTCGGATCAGCCACTCTCGGTGTGTCAGGGAGCTGCTCCCCTGGCTTGGTGCCCACGGCTCATCGTGGATGCAGCAGGTGGCACCCGGTGGCTGCCCCCACGGGCTCCCCGTGACGGGAACTGGAGGATTCTCCTGCGCAGCCAGCGCTGCTGCGGCTCATCCTCCTCTTCTCATGGTCTGTGGCTCCTCTGGGGTCAGCCAGCCTCCACCACCATCTCCATCGTGATCTTCATCCACATCTTGAATTTTCATCCATGTCTTGAAACTTTATCCACATCCTGAATCTTCATCCTCATCCTCAATCTTCATCCACATCCTGAATCTTCATCCACATCCTGAATCATTATCCACATCCTGAATGTTCATCCACATGTTGAACGTTCATCCACATGTTGAATCTTCATCCATATCCTGAATCGTTATCCATATCCTGAATCGTTATCCATATCCTGAATTTTCATCCCCATCTCTCGAATCTTCATCCCCATCTTTTGAATCTTCATCCACATCCTGAATCTCCATCCCCGTCTCCAGTCTCCATCCCCATCTCCAGTTTCCATCCCCATCCTGAATCTCCATCCTCCTGCTCCCCCATGCTCTCTCCTAGCCCAAGGTGCCAGAGGGGCTGCGCCGGTGATGGTTTTTGGAGGCTCCTGCCCTCCCTCTCCAGCTGTGTCCTGCTGCTGTCCCCTTGTCTGCTATTGTCACCGTAACCCCATGGTCTTGTGTGGGTCGATGTGGGTCTGTGTGGGTCAATGTAGGTCTGTGTGGGGCGCTGCTCTGCGGTGTGCCAGCCTGTCCTGTCCCGTCTCCATCACCTCCACACCATGTCACCCCACTAACCCATCCCAACGGTCCTGTGGCACGGAGCCTGGTGTGCCACCCATGGCGTGGAGCCTGGTGTGTCACCTGCGGCAATCCTGGGAGGACGGAGAGGCCGCGGGTGGCACCAGACTGGAGCTGGGGCTGGATGTGTGTCCTGGGCACCCCACGCACCCCACCCGGGGTACCGGGGCACAGCCAGCAGTGACCCACGTCTGGATGGGGACATCCCTGGCCACACGTGGGTTTGGAGCTTGGCACACGTGGGTGGAGGGAGTCCAGCCGGGTGCCAGGTGGTGCCTGGAGGTGCCGAGCAGCCTGGGGCTGGTGGGGGCTGCAGACCTCACGATCTGTGCCTGGAGGTGCCGAACAGGCTGGGGCTGGTGGGGGCTGCAGACCCCATGGTCTGTGCCTGGAGGTGCTGAGCAGGCTGGGGCTGGTGGGGGCTGCAGACCCCATGGTCTGTGCCCAAGTCCTCGGCCCCCTCGCTCTGCCATGTGGGCACAGCCCCAGGCAGGGGCTGCAGGGGATCTCCTGCAACTCCTCTCTTCTCCCTCCAAGGGTCTGCAGGGGGAACGTGGCCCTGCTGGGCTTGCTGGAGCCAAAGGGGAGCCGGTGAGTGGTGTGGGACGAGGGGATGGGCACACACGGGTGCCCCGTGGGCTGGGGGGCTCCTGGCTGGGGCACTGCTGGTGGCTCAACATTGTCCTCCTGCACAGGGACCTCCAGGGCAGCCTGGCTACCCCGGGGCAACGGGTCCCCCCGGCCTTCCCGTGAGTACCTCTTGTGTCCCCACGTGCTCCCCGAGCCCCCCTGTGCCACCAGGGACCCCAGTGGGCACCAAGCGCCGTATCCCTGCAGAGCTCATCCCTGTCCCATCCATCCCACATTCCCCATACGTCACCCATTGCCCATCTGCTCAGCCGAGCTCCATCCAACCGTGCCCCATCTGTCCCCCCATGTCCCCTCCATGGCCTGTCTTTCTCTATCCATCCCCATGGCCCATCCCTGCCCCGTCTGTCCCCCCATGTCCCCTCCATGCCCTGTCTTTCTCTGTCCATCCCATGCCCTATCCCTGCCCCGTCTGTCCCCCGATCTCCCCTCCATGTTCTATCTTTCTCTGTCCATCCCATGCCCCATCTCTGCCCCATCTATCCCCCCACATCCCCTCCATACCCTGTCTTTCTCTGTCCATCCCATGCCCCATCCCTGCCCCGTCTGTCCCCCCCCATGTCCCCTCCGTGCCCCACATCCCCCTCTCCTGCTGGGGCTTTAACCTGCTTCTTCCGCAGGGCATCAAGGGCGAGCGAGGCTACGTGGGTCCCCCTGGGGAGAAAGGGGAGCTGGTGAGTCCCTCAGAGCCCTGGGGCTCCAGGGCAGAGGGGCTGGCTAGGGGCTCCCCCAGGTGCCCCCTTCGCCCTGGCCAATGGGGATGGGGACCTTCCAGCGACTTCCATCTGACTCTATCCCTCCTTTTCCCAGGGTCCCCCCGGTTTGGACGGTCTCCCCGGTCCCACGGGGCCAGCGGTAGGTGCCCACCCTGATGGGCTCCCGGGGGGCTGCGAGGAGGGAGGAAGGAGGGTGGTTTGGGGGGGGGTCAAGGAGCTGCTCCCCACTCACTTCAAGCCTTCTTTCCGCAGGGACCGAGGGGCGAGCGTGGGCTCCCGGGCGGTGCTGGCGAGAAGGGCGACCAGGTGAGTGTCCCCAAGAGGCTGGAGGGCATCCCCGGGACCCCCATGGGGCAGGACGTGGGTCTGGCTCAGCTCTCCTCTCTCCGCAGGGTTTCCAGGGTCAACCTGGCTTCCCGGGGCCACCGGTGAGTATGTCCCGTTGGGGACCCTCGGGCACAGGGGGTGACCCCAGGAGATGGCTTTAAATTGGGGAGGGGAAGATTTAGATGGGGAGTTAGGGAGAAATTCTTCACGGTGAGGGGGGGGAGACTGCAAGGGTGGCTGCCCCATCCCTGGAGGGGTTCAAGGGCAGGTTGGATGGGGCTTGGAGCAACTGGAACCAGTGGGAGGTGTCCCTGCCCTTGTCAGGGGGTGGGACTGGGTGGGCTGTGAGGTCCCTTCTGATCCAGAACTTTCTAAGATGCTGTGAGATGGTGCTCAACCCCAACCCTCTGTCCCCACAGGGACAGGGGATGGGGACAGGGGGTTTCTGCCCAGGGACACAGGCACATCCCATGGGATGAGGTGCAGAGCGAACGTGTTAGAATCATAGAATCACAGAACAACCCGGTTGGAAGAGACCCATCAGATCATCAAGTCCAACCATTCCTATCAAACACTAACCCAAGTCCCTCAGGACCTCGTCCACCCGTCCCTTAAACACCTCCAGGGAAGGGGAATCAACCACCTCCCTGGGCAGCCTATTCCAATGCCCAATGACCCTTTCCAGGAAAAACTTCCTCCTAATCTCTAACCTAAATCTCCCCTGGTGGAGTTTGAGGCCATTCCCTCTCATCCTGTCCCCTGTCCCTTGGGAGAAGAGCCCAGCTCCCTCCTCTCCACAACCTCCTTTCAGGTAGTTGGAGAGAGCAATGAGGTCTCCCCTCAGCCTCCTCTTCTCCAGGATAAACACCCCCAGCTCTCTCAGCCGCTCCTCATAGGGCCTGTTCTCCAGCCCCTTCCCCAGCTTCATTGCTCTTCTGTGGTTAATATGAGTTTGGAGCCAGTGGGCTCTGCGGGGCTGGTCTCTCCTGCTGCGATGCTGCTCTCCCCCTTCGCTCAACACCCCTTTTCTCTGTAGGGCCCCCCCGGCTTCCCAGGGAAGGTGGGTCCGGCTGGGCCACCGGGTCCCACGGCTGAGAAGGTGAGTGGCAGCAGGACACGGTGGCACTGCTAACACTGCAGGGTGACCAAGGGCTGCCAGACACGGCATGATCCTGACTGCTCCTGTGACCTCCCGTGGCTCTTGCAGGGCAGCGAGGGCATGCGTGGCCCCACGGGGATGCCAGGGCCCCCCGGACCTCCCGGACCCCCAGGCATCCAGGTAAGGGTCCCCCAGGCATCCAGGTAAGGGTCCCCATGCCACCCTTGGGGGCAGAGGGGACAGGACCAGTGGTGCCATGGAGTGGCACCAGTGGCTGGAGCCATTCCCAGGACCTGTTCCCATGTCCAGAGCAGGTCCCATGGGGACAGAGGGGACAGGACCAGTGGTGCCATGAAGCTCTGGCTGGAGCCATTCCTAGGACCTGTTCCCATGTCCAGAGCAGGTCCCACGGGGAACCCCAAAACCCCTCGATGCAAACCACCCTCACCTTGTCCCCACAGGGTCCTGCTGGCTTGGAGGGACTGGATGGCAAGGACGGCAAACCAGGCCTGCGGGTGAGGCTCTGGGACATGCCCTGGGGGCTGGTCAGGGGCAGCCACCCCCTGGCCACCCCCAATCCACGTCTCTTTCTCTCCAGGGTGACCCTGGCCCCCCTGGGCCACCAGGGATGATGGGTCCTCCGGTGAGTGACAACCCTCCTGCGTGATGCTGGGTCCCTGGCACAGCCCAGGAGCCAGGACACTGTGTCCCCTGAGCTGGGACTGTCCCACCCTGAGCTCCTGAGGCTGCTGAACCCGAGGAGTGGGCGAGCATCACCCCTCGATGGACTTCCCACTGGGGTTGGGGTCTCCTGCCTCGGTGCATTCACGGGGACCAGGACCCTCATCCAGCTCTTTCCTCCCTACAGGGCTTCAAGGGGAAGACAGGGCACCCGGGTCTCCCGGGACCGAAGGTGAGCGGTGTGGGGGTGCTGGGGGCCACTCGGTGGTGACCTCCCCAGTATCTCCTTGTGCTGTGCTGCCCATCTCGTCCCTTTAGGGTGACTGCGGGAAGCCTGGTCCCCCGGGGAGCACGGGCCGGCCGGGAGCGGAGGTGAGCGAGGGGCTGGGGTGGGCATGAACCCCCCCCTGAGCTGGACGAGGAGCCCCCTGACACCTCCCGTCACGCTGCCTTCTCCAGGGTGACCCCGGACCCATGGGACCCCAAGGCCGGCAAGGACCCCCAGGGCCCATCGTGAGTTGGAGCTGTGCCCCACAGCTTGGTCGGGGAGCACGGTGGGGCCCCCCCAAAGCCGACACCCCTCTTTCTGCCTTCAGGGCCCTCCTGGCACCCCAGGACAACCAGGACCTGCTGGCCTCGCCGGAGTGGTGAGTGGTGCAGGGACACTGCTTCCATCCCAGCCTTGGCTGTGGGACACCAGGGCTTGGTGGGTGCTGTGGGGAGCGAGTTTGGGGGTCCCCATCCCTATCCCACACTGGCTGAGGGGTGCCAGGGCTTGGTGGGTTCCATGGAGAGTGGTTTTGGGGGTCCCCATCCCTATCCCACACTGGTTGTGGATCACCAGGGCTTGGTGGGTGCCGTGGAGAGTGAGTTTGGGGGTCCCCATCCCTATCCCACACTGGCTGTGGGGCGCCAGGGCTTGGTGGGTGCTGTGGAGAGCGAGTTTGGGGGTCTCCATCCCTATCCAACGCTGACTCTGATGCTCCCTCCTGCACCCGGCAGGGGCTGAAAGGCGATCGAGGCTCCGCGGGAGAGCGAGGTCTGCCAGGAATGCCAGGACAGCCAGGACCCCCAGGCCACCCGGGACCTCCGGTGAGTGCAGTGGGGATGGGGGGACCCCTGCACCCCAGAGCAGTGGGTGCCCTGAGACCGGTGCCAGGGCAGCTGCCATCTCACTCTGCCTAACTTTGGTTTCGCAGGGGGAGCAGGGACCAGACGGACCTGTTGGCAAAGAGGTAGGAGCTCTGAGGGGCATCTCCTGGGTCTGTCTAGAAAGCTGCCAGGACGAGAGGGACCTGGGGGTGTTGGTCGACAGCGACTGACCATGAGCCAGCAGTGTGCCCAGGGGGCCAAGAAGGCCAATGGCATCCTGGCTTGGATCAGAAATGGTGTGACCAGCAGGGCCAGGGAGGTGATTCTCCCTCTGGACTCAGCACTGGTGAGGCTGCTCCTTGAATCCTGTGTTGAGTTGTGGGCCCCTCAGCACAAGAAGGATGTTGAGGCTCTGGAGCGAGTCCAGAGAAGAGCAACGAGGCTGGTGAAGGGGCTGGAGAACAGGCCCTATGAGGAGCGGCTGAGAGAGCTGGGGGTGTTCATCCTGGAGAAGAGGAGGCTGAGAGGAGACCTCATCACTCTCTCCAACTCCCTGAAAGGAGGTTGTGGAGAGGAGGGAGCTGGGCTCTTCTCCCAAGGGACAGGGGACAGGACGAGAGGGAATGGCCTCAAGCTCCATCAGGGGAGATTTAGGCTGGAGATTAGGAGGAAGTTTTTCACACAGAGGGTCATTGGGCATTGGAATAGGCTGCCCAGGGAGGTGGTTGATTCCCCTTCCTTGGAGGTGTTTAAGGGACGGGTGGACGAGGTCCTGAGGAATATGGTTTAGTGTTTGATAGGAATGGTTGGACTCGATGATCCGATGGGTCTCTTCCAACCTGCTTGTTCTATGATTCTATGACTCTCTGTCCTGGCCACAGTGTCCCCAGGTTGCTTGCCCAGGGGTCACCCTTGCTCCTCTGTGTCTCCCCAGGGTCCACCAGGAAAACCTGGTTCTGCGGGACCAGCAGGCCAGAAGGTGAGGACAGAGCCAGGCGGTGCCATCCCCTCCTCCCCCAGCCCCATGGGGTGCAGGGGGTGCCGGCATTGAACCCCGTCCCTCCGTGTCTCTGCAGGGTGAAGCTGGATCTCCTGGTGAAAGAGGCTACCCCGGGGAGAAGGGCCGAGCCGGCATGCCTGGGGGGCCAGGAAAAAGCGGGTCCATGGGGCTGGTGGGGCCACGGGGCCCTGCGGGAGAGAGGGGTCCCCCCGGCTCCCCGGGACCCGCAGGCAGCCCCGGGCTGCCGGGCCCCCCGGGGATGATGGTAAGGAGAGGCGGTTGGGGTGTGGGACCCCAACCCTATGCAGCGCCCGGTGCCCACGGCCCCTCCCGTGTGCCCCCAGGGAGATGTGGTGAACTACGACGAGATCAAGAGGTTCATCAGGCAGGAGCTGAGCAAGATGTTTGATGGTAACGAGGAGGCGGTGGGGAGGAGGGTCACCCTGGCACCGTCTGCGTGGGCGCTGAGCACGGCCGCCTCTCCCCGCAGAGCGCATGGCCTACTACACCTCCCGCCTGCAGTTCCCAGTGGAGATGGTGGCATCCCCAGGCAGACCCGGTCCCCCCGGGAAGGATGGGCTGCCCGGCCGGCCGGGACCCCCCGGCTCCCCGGGGCTGCCGGGGCAGATCGGCAGAGAGGGCCGGCAGGGTGTGCCGGGCATGCGGGGTACGTGCTGCTCCCCGAGGCGTCGCGGAGCACCACAGTTGTGGTCTCACCCCTCTCCGTCTCACTCTTCTATATCTCACCCTCTCCATCTTGTCCCTTCTCCATCTCTCCCCTCATCATCTCTCCTCTCATCATCTCTCCCCTTCTCCATCTCATCCCTTCTCCGTCTCGTCCCTTCTCCGTCTCATCCCTTCTCCGTCTCATCACTCTCCCATCTCTCCCTTCTCCATCTCATCCCCTTCTCCATCTCATCCCCTTCTCCATCTCATCCCCTTCTCCATCTCATCCCCTTCTCCATCTCATCCCCTTCTCCATCTCATCCCCTTCTCCATCTCATCCCCTTCTCCATCTCATCCCCTTTTCCATCTCATCCCCTTTTCCATCTCATCCCCTTTTCCATCTCATCCCCTTTTCCATCTCATCCCTTTTCCATCTCATCCCTTTTCCATCTCATCCCTTTTCCATCTCATCCCTTTTCCATCTCATCCCTTTTCCATCTCATCCCCTTTTCCATCTCATCCCCTTTTCCATCTCATCCCCTTTTCCATCTCATCCCTCTTCCATCTCTCCCTTTTCCATCTCATCCCTCTTCCATCTCTCCCTTTTCCATCTCATCCCTTTTCCATCTCATCTCTTTTCCATCTCATCCCTCTTCCATCTCTCCCTTTTCCATCTCATCCCTTTTCCATCTCATCCCTTTTCCATCTCATCCCTTTTCCATCTCATCCCTTCTCCATCTCTCCCTTCTCCATCTCTCCCTTCTCCATCTCTCCCTTCTCCACCTCATCCCCTTCTCCACCTCATCCCCTTCTCCACCTCATCCCCTTTTCCATCTCGTCCCCTCTCTCTTTCATCCCCTCTTTCCATCTCTCCCCTCTTGCAGGTGAGCCAGGTGCCAAAGGAGAGAAAGGCGAGAAAGGTGTGGGGATGATGGGGGACAGCGGCCCCCCAGGGCCCCCAGGTGAGCCCTCTCCCTCCCCATGGCCCCCAGCCCCACGCTGGGGCTCACTCCCTGCCCCACACCCTACCGCCTCCCTCCTTCTCTCCATCTTTTCCAGGTCCCCAAGGGCCACCAGGCTACGGGAAGATGGGTCCCCCGGGCCCTGTGGGGCAGCAAGGCATCCCCGGCGTTCCCGGCCCCCCGGGAGCCACGGGGCAGCCGGGCAAGACGGGTCACTGCAGCCCTGCCGAGTGCCTGGGGGCCGTGCCCCTGGAGCAGCCCCTCTTCCAGCCCAAGAACGTCAAGGGCCCCTTCGGCTGAGGGTTCTGGGTGCCCCCGCGCCTCTGCTGTTGATATCGTTTCCCTGCGGTGCCAGGGCTGTGCCTGGCCCAGGCCTGGGGGCACTCGCTGGCTCCATCGCGGTGGAGCGGGAGGGCAGGTGGATCCTGCCCGGATAAATACACCAGTGCTGGTGCCCTCCTGCCTCCTGCCTCTTCGCTTGCCCGGGGGAGAGATCCATGCCTCATGCCCATCCCTGTCCCCATTCCCATCCCCATTTTCGTCCCTATTCTCATCCTCATCCCTGTCCCCATTCCCATTCCTATTCTCATCCCCATAGCTGTCCCTATTCTCATCCCTATCCCTGTCCCCGTTCCCATTCCTGTCCCCATCCCCATTCCTGTCCCCATTCTCATCCCCATCCCTGTCCCCATCCCCATTCCTGTCCCCATTCTCATCCCCATCCCTGTCCCCATCCCCATCCTTGTCCTCATTCCCATCTCCATCCCTGTCCCCATTCCCAATCTTGTCCCTATTCTCATCCCCATCCCTGTCCTCATTCCCATCTCCATCCCTGTCCCCATCCCCATCCCTGTCCCCATTCCCATCCCCATCCCTGTCCCCATTCTTGTCCCTATTCTCATCCCCATCCCTGTCCCCATTCCCATACCCATTTTCATCCCCATTCCTGTCCCCATTCCCATTCCTATTCTCATCCCCATCCCTGTCTCCATTCTCGTCCCTATTCTTATCCGCATCCCTCTCCCCATTCTCATCATTATTCTCATCCCCATCCCTGTCTCCATTCTTGTCCCTATTCTCATCCCCATCACTATCCCCATTCTCATCCCTATTCTCATCCCCATCCTTGTCCCCATTCTCATCCCTATCCCTATCCCTCTCCCCATTCCCATACCCATTTTCATCCCTATTCTCATCCCCATCCCTGTCCCCATTCTTGTCCCTATTCTCATCTCCATCCCCATTCCCATCCCCATTTTCATGCCCATCCCTGTCCCCATTCACAGAATCACAGAACAACCAGGTTGGAAGGGACCCATCGGATCTTCTAGTCCAACCATTCCTATCTAACACTAAACCAAGTCCCTCAATACCTCATCCACCCGTCCCTTAAACACCTCCAGGGTAGGTGACTCAACCACCTCCCTGGGCAGCCTATTCCAATGCCCAATGACCCTCTGTGTGAAAAACCTCCTCCTAATCTCCAGCCTAAATCTCCCCTGGTGGAGCTTGAGGCCATTCCCTCTTGTCCTGTCCCCTGTCCCTTGGGAGAAGAGCCCAGCTCCCTCCTCTCCACAACCTCCTTTCAGGTACTTGGAGAGAGTAATGAGGTCTCCTCTCAGCCTCCTCTTCTCCAGGATAAACACCCCCAGCTCTCTCAGCCGCTCCTCATAGGGCCTGTTCTCCAGCCCCTTCACCAGCCTCGTTGCTCTTCTCTGGACTCACTCCAGAGCCTCAACATCCTTCTTGTGCTGAGGGGCCCAGAACTGGACACAATATTCAAGGAGTGGCCTCCCCAGTGCTGAGTCCAGAGGGAGAATCACCTCCCTGGCCCTGCTGCTCACACCATTTCTGATCCAAGCCAGGATGCCATTGGCCTTCTTGGCCACCTGGGCACACTGCTGGCTCATGGTCAGTCGCTGTCGACCAACACCCCCAGGTCCCTCTCCTCCTGGCAGTTTTCCAGCCAGGCTTCTCCCAGTCTGTAGCTCTGCTCAGGGTTGTTGTGCCCCAAGTGCAGGACCCGGCATTTGGCCGTGTTAAACCTCATGCCATTGGACACTGCCCAGCGCTCCAGCCTGTTTAGGTCCCTTTGCAGAGCCTCCCTACCCTCCAGTAGATCCACACTTGCACACAGCTTTATGTCATCTGCAAACTTGCTAAGCCCTCATCCAGGTCATTGATGAAGACATTGAACAGGACTGGACCTAGCACTTGCCCCCAATTCCCATCCCTACTCCCATCCCCATTCTCATGCCTGTTCCTGTCCTCATTCCCATCCCTGTCCTCATTCTCATCCTCATCCCTGTCCCCATTCCCATCCCCATTCTTGTCCCTGTCCCCATTCTGGTCCTAATCCCCATTCTCATCCCTGTCCCTAGCCCCAGAGCTCAGCCTTGAGCCCCTCCTGCCCCATGACCCTGGTGGAGGGTCACCCTGGAGGGATCCCAGCCCTGATCCTGGGGAGATCCTGGGCCTGCCCCAGGGAGGCTCCCAGCCCCAATTCTGGGGAGATCCCAGCCCCATTTGTATGTGGATCCCTTGGGGGATCCCATCCCTGATCCTGGCTCTGCTTTGTAGTGCATCCTGGTCCAGCTCCAGGGGGATCCCAGCCCTGATCTTGGGGGACATCCCAGGACCATGGAATGGGTTGGGGTGGTAGGGAACTCGGAGCCCATCCAGTTCCGCCTCTGCCACGGGCAGGGACACCTCCCACTGGATCAGGGCCCCCAAGCCCCATCCAACCTGCCCTTGAACCCCTCCAGGGATGGGGAGGTGACCCCACTGTCCCCACACCGGGGGGCGCTGCTGGACCCGGTGGGCCCCACCCCGGCGCCGTTGCCTCTTTAAGGCCCTTCGGGGCGCGCCTTGCGCTTCCCGCCTACCGCTGGCGGGGGCGCGGCCTCTGCGCGTAGCAGCCAATAAGAATGCGCTCTGGCCGTGACGTCATGAGGCGCGCCCAGAGGGGGGCGGAAGCGGAAGCGCAGTCATGGCGACTTGGCCGGGACAGGTCAGGGGAGCGGAGGGGACCGGGACTGGGGGCGAGGGTGGGAACAAGGAACGAGGAAAGGGGAAAGGAAAAGGAAGAGGGGATGAGGGATGGGGAACGGGAACGAGGAACGGGGCCAGTTCCCGGTACTGGCATGAGGAGCGGCTGAGAGAGCTGGGGGGGTTTATCCTGGAGAAGAGGAGGCTGAGAGGAGACCTCATTGCTCTCTGCAACTACCTGAAAGGAGGTTGTGGAGAGGAGGGAGCTGGGCTCTTCTCCCAAGGGACAGGGGACAGGACAAGAGGGAATGGCCTCAAGCTCCACCAGGGGAGATTTAGGCTGGAGATTAGGAGGAAGTTTTTCACACAGAGGGTGATTGGGCATTGGAATAGGCTGCCCAGGGAGGTGGTTGATTCCCCTTCCCTGGAGGTGTTTAAGGGACGGGTGGATGAGGTGCTGAGGGACTTGGTTTAGTGTTTGATAGGAATGGTTGGACTCGGTGATCTGCTGGGTCTCTTCCACCTGGTGATTCTATGATTCTATGATTCCCCAGGGCTTTCCCGGTGCGCCTCCCTTCTCTGGGGGACCCTACGGGCAGCCCCCACCCGGGGGACCCTACGGACAGCCCGGGGGTGGCCCCCAGCCCGGGCCCTATGGAGGTGAGTGCCTTTAAAGCTGGGGGTGTTTAGCCTAGAGAAGAGGAGGCTGAGAGGAGACCTCATTGCTCTCTCCAACTCCCTCAGAGGAGGTTGTGGAGAGGAGGGAGCTGGGCTCTTCTCCCAAGGGACAGGATGAGAGGGAATGGCCTCAAGCTCCACCAGGGGAGATTTAGGCTGGAGATTAGGAGGAAGTTTTTCCCAGAAAGGGTCATTGGGCATTGGAATAGTCTGCCCAGGGAGGTAGTTGATTCCCCTTCCCTGGAGGTGTTTAAGGGACGGGTGGATGAGGTGCTGAGGGACATGGGTTAGTGTTTGATAGGAATGGTTGGACTTAATGATCTGATGGGTCTCTTCCAACTTGCTTGTTCTATGATTCTGTGAAGGGGCTGAGGGGCGGGATCTGTGTGTGTGTGTGTGTTGGGGAGGGGTTAGCCTGGTCCCACCCCCTCTCCGAACCCCAAAGGATACGTCATCACCCCCATACCCAGCTCTGTGCAATTAGCAAAGCTTCAGCTTACTGTCGGTTAATAATTATTTAATGGAAAGGAGGAGGAGGAGGAGGAATTGAGAGAAGAAGGTGGCACAGAGGCCACAGCTCTGAGCACCAGCAATAAAACTCTCCAGCCACCCATCCTTTCCCTCGTGCTGGCAGGTTTATGGGGCAGGAGCCGTGGGAGGGATGATTTATCCCTCCCTCTTTGCCCCTAGAAACTTCTCGCCAAGCTCCAAACCTTCCCAACCTGTTTTCCCAGGATTACGTAGCTGGAAAAAGCGCTGACTGGTCCCTTGGGTGTTGGCTGCGTCCCCACGTTCCACCCCTGGGCACAGGGCAGCCTGTGGCCTCTCCGAGGGGAGGCGAGAGGCGCTGATGGCTTCTCCCCGCGCAGGTAATAGGTGCTGATGACCTTTCCCCACACAGGTAATGCCCCCCCAGGCGTGGACCCCGAGGCTCTCTCCTGGTTCCAGGCGGTGGATGCCGATGGCAGTGGCTACATCTCTGTCAAGGAGCTCAAGCAGGCGCTGGTCAACTCCAACTGGTCGACGTTCAACGATGAGACCTGCCTGTTGATGATAAGTGAGTCCGAGCCCTCCCTGCCCTCCTCCTGCTTCTTGTTCTGCTTTGTTTGAGCCCAGCCCGGCCTGTGTTCCCCTCTTACCTCACCTCCTGAGTTCTCTCTTGAGCAAGACTAGGAAAATCGAGCAGCTCCTTATGCTGTTTTCATAGCATCATAGAACAACCAGGTTGGAAGAGACCCATCGGATCATCGAGTCCAACCATTCCTATCAAACACTAACTCATGTCCCTCAAGACCTCATCCACCCGTCCCTTAAACCCCTCCAGGGAAGGGGAATCAACCACCTCCCTGGGCAGCATGTTCCAATGCCCAATGACCCTCTGTGTGAAAAACTTCCTCCTAATCTCCAGCCTAAATCTCCCCTGGTGGAGCTTGAGGCCATTCCCTCTTGTCTTGTCCCCTGTCCCTTGGGAGAAGAGCCCAGCTCCCTCCTCTCCACAACCTCCTTTCAGGTAGTTGTAGAGGGTAATGAGGTCTCCTCTCAGCCTCCTCTTCTCCAGCTCTCTCAGCCGCTTCTCTTGTTCTCCAGCCCCTTCACCAGCTTCGTTGCTCTTCTCTGGACTCGCTCCAGAGCCTCAACATCCTTCTTGTGCTGAGGGGCCCACAACTGAACACAGGATTCTCTCTCCTTTCTCCCCAGACATGTTTGATACCACCAGGTCGGGACGCATCGACGTGTACGGCTTTGCAGCTTTGCTGCGCTTTATCCAGCAGTGGAGGAACCTCTTCCAGCAGTACGACCGGGACCAGTCGGGCTCCATCAGCTTCAACGAGCTCCAGCAAGGTGGGCGAAGGGCAGGGAATGCTCTCTGGTTCTGCCTGGTGTATATAGAATCATATAACAAGCAGGTTGGATGAGACCGATTGGATCATCGAGTCCAACCATTCCTATCAAACACTAAATCATGTCCCTCAGCACCTCATCTACCTGTGCCTTAAACACTTCCAGGGAGGGTTACTCAACCACCTCCCTGGGCAGCCTATTCCAATGCCCAGTGACCCTCTGCGTGAAAAACTGACTCCTAATCTCCAGCCTAAATCTCCCCTGGTGGAGCTTGAGGCCATTCCCTCTCGGCCTGTCCCTTGGGAGAAGAGCCCAGCTCCCTCCTCTCCACAACCTCCCTTCAGGAAGTTGTAGAGAGCAATGAGGTCTCCCTCAGCCTCCTCTTCTCTAGGATAAACCCCCCCAGCTCTCTCGGCCGCTCCTCTTCTTCTCCAGCCCCTTCACCAGCTTCGTTGCTCTTCTCTGGACTCGCTCCAGAGCCTCAACATCCTTCTTGTGCTGAGGGGCCCACAACTCAACACAGGATTCAAGGAGCAGCCTCACCAGTGCTGAGTCCAGAGGGAGAATGACCTCCCTGGCCCTGCTGGTCACACCGACCCTGCCAGAGCTGGCACGAAGCTTTCCAGTGGGACAGGAGGTGACTTCCTTCCTTAAGGAAACCCACACTGCCCTCAGGAAAGGCATGTGGTTCGTGTTTGCTTTCTGAGGAGTCTGATGAAGGGGCGGAATGTGTGGAATTTGCACCTTGGCTTGGTTCCTCCCTCCGAGGAGCCCTGCCCAAGCACAACCACATCCCTGGGAGTGCCAGCACAGGGCCGGGAGGGCGCGGTCGCTCCTTCTGTTGGGAATCTGAGCGTGTTTCTCACTCCCAACTTTCTCGAGAAGGTTTAATCTGAGTGTTTCTCTCTCCCAGCTTTCTCGGGAAGGTTTAATCTGAGTGTTTGTCTCTCCCAGCTTTCTCGGGAGGGTTTAATCCGAGAGTTTCTCACTCTCAGCTTTCTCTGAAAGGTTTAATCCGAGTGTTTCTCTCTCCCAGCTTTCTCAGGAAGGTTTAATCCAAGTGTTTCTCACTCCCAGCTTTCTCGGGAAGGTTTAATCTGAGTGTTTGTCTCTCCCAGCTTTCTCGGGAGGGTTTAATCCGAGAGTTTCTCACTCTCAGCTTTCTCTGAAAGGTTTAATCCGAGTGTTTCTCACTCCCAGCTTTCTCAGGAAGGTTTAGTCCAAGTGTGTTTCTCAATCCCAGCTTTCTCGGGAAGGTTTAATCCAAGTGTTTCTCTCTCCCATCTTTCTCAGGAAGGTTTAATCCAAGTGTTTCTCACTCCCAGCTTTCTCGGGAAGGTTTAATCCGAGTGTTTCTCACTCCCAGCTTTCTCGGGAAGGTTTAATCCGAGTGTTTCTCACTCCCAGCTTTCTCGGGAAGGTTTAATCTGAGTGTGTTTCTCACTCCCAGCTTTCTCAGGAAGGTTTAGTCCAAGTGTGTTTCTCACTCCCAGCTTTCTTGGGAAGGTTTAATCCAAGTCTGTCTCTCCCAGCTTTCTCGGAAAGGTTTAATCTGAGTGTTTCTCTCTCCCAGCTTTCTCGGGAAGGTTTAATCCGAGTGTTTCTCACTCCCAGTTTTCTCAGGAAGGTTTAATCTGAGTGTTTCTCACTCCCAGCTTTCTCGGGAAGGTTTAGTCCAAGTGTTTGTCTCTCCCAGCTTTCTCGGGAGGGTTTAATCCGAGTGTTTCTCACTCCCAGCTTTCTCAGGAAGGTTTAATCCAAGTGTGTTTCTCACTCCCAGCTTTCTTGGGAAAGTTTAATCTGTGTGTTTTTCACTCCCATCTTTCTCGGGAAGGTTTAATCTGAGTGTTTCTCTCTCCCAGCTTTCTTGGGAAGGTTTAATCCAAGTATTTGTCTCTCCCATCTTTCTCAGGAAGGTTTAATCTGAGTGTTTCTCACTCCCATCTTTCTCAGGAAGGTTTAATCCAAGTGTTTCTCGCTCCCATCTTTCTCGGGAAGGTTTAATCCGAGTGTTTCTCGCTCCCAACTTTCTCAGGAAGGTTTAATCCAAGTCTGTCTCTCCCAGCTTTCTCGGAAAGGTTTAATCTGATTGTTTCTCTCTCCCAGCTTTCTCGGGAAGGTTTAATCCGAGTGTTTCTCACTCCCATCTTTCTCAGGAAGTTTTAATTCCAGTGTGTTTCTCACTCACAGCTTTCTGGTGAAGGTTTAATCCGAGTGTTTCTCGCTCCCAGCTTTCTCGGGAAGGCTTAATCCGAGTGTTTCTCTCTCTCATCTTTCTCGGGAAGGTTTAATCCGAGTGTTTCTCACTCTCAGCTTTCTCAGGAAGGTTTAGTCCAAGTGTGTTTCTCACTCCCATCTTTCTTGGGAAGGTTTAATCCGAGTGTTTCTCGCTCCCAGCTTTCTCAGGAAGGTTTAATCCGAGTGTTTCTCACTCCCATCTTTCTCAGGAAGGTTTAATTCAAGTGTTTCTTGCTCCCAACTTTCTCGGGAAGGTTTAATCCGAGTGTTTCTCGCTCCCAGCTTTCTCGGGAAGGTTTAATCCGAGTGTGTTTCTTGGGTAGGTTTAATGGGAGTGTTTGTCTCTCCCAGCTTTCTCGCAGATGGGCTACAACCTGAGCCCGCAGTTCAGCCAGCTGCTGCTGTCCCGCTACGCCCAGCGCTCCGCCAACCCCAGCATCCAGCTCGACCGCTTCATTCACATCTGCATGCAGCTGCAGAGCACCACCGACGCCTTCCGCCAGAAGGACACGGGGCAGGTGGGCAACGTGCGGCTCAGCTACGAGGACTTCCTCACCATGGTGGTCACTCGCATGTTGTGACATCGGTTTTCCAGCCACGAGCCCTGCTAGGATGCTCCTTGTCCCTTCCGGAGGCCTCCGCCCCGACCAAGCCTGGTTCTGGGGCTGTGCCAGGGAGTAGCAGCCAAAGCCGCCCCTTCGAGGGCTTAGATCTTCCCTCACCAGACACTAAATCCTATTTAAATGCCATGTGTGCTCTCCCTTTGCTGTCGTGACCTGCGTTGGAGGACTCTGCGGTGCCCAAGAGCTGAACCTTCCTTTGAAAAGCAGCAGGAAAGGCAGAGCTCGTCCTTCCTTGCCCGGAGCGTAGCCTGAGCTGGAGCTGCTCCATTTTCCTGCAGCTCTGAGCCCAGTTTCTCCCTATCCTGCTGGGCTGGGTGACGTCCCTGCTGTCACCCACAGAATCATCGACCCCTCCTCGTTGCCAAAGTCCCATCTGATTTGTCCCTCGCTGACCGAAGCCAAATTCCAACGGTTTAGAGCTTATTTTTACAGCTTTTGAATAAAAGGCATCATGCACTGGTCAGGGGGGTGGTTCGTGTTCTCTTCTCAGGGTGTTTCCCTCCCCGGCTTTCTCGGAGCCCCTTCAGCTGATTGGTAGCCACTCTCCATCCCATTTACCCCCCAAAACATCCCATTAAATTCACGGGAAGGGGACAATATCTGGCCTGATGTGACAGGTAAACACGTTCTCTGCACTATCACTATCTCAATATCTCAGTATCTAATATCTCAGTATCTAATATCTCAGTATCTAATATCTCAGTATCTAATATCTCAGTATCTAATATCTCAATATCTAATATCTCAATATCTATTTGAATAATTAGATATTTACTTCGCAGAGTTTCTGATACCCTCCCAGGTCCCCTCAGGCCTCCCAAGGGGTTTCTCCCTTCCCACGTTTTCAACCAAAATCAAATAACTGTGACGGCTGCACCTTTGGCTAACGACATGCTCATTATCAAGCACTGCTTCACGTGTGTTGCTGACGTGGTTGGGGTTGGAGCATTCTTTGTCTCTCCCAAACGATGATTTTTTTGTCATTCTCCGTGGAACCAAAACCTCCCTCTCCCCTGTCAACGTTTTCTGCTTGACAAATTTGCACCTTGGAGGGGATTAACAGAGCAGTTCGACTCCTCTTTTCAAATGGTTACTGGAGGGCTGGGTGGCCACTCCAGGGCTTGAATGTGCCCTTCAAAACCTGCAGCAACCACCGTTCTTTTCTGTTCATTTATTTGTCTATTTGAGTCAAATTCAATTCAGTTCTGTTCTATTCTTTTCTAGTCTAGTCTTTTTTTAAAAAAATTAGCCGGATCTCTGCTCTTCTCTTCTCTGCTCTTCTCTTCTCTTCTCTTCTCTTCTCTTCTCTTCTCTTCTCTTCTCTTCTCTGCTCTGCTCTGCTCTGCTCTGCTCTGCTCTGCTCTGCTCTCCTCTCTCTTTTCATTTTTCCGGATATTTTATTTTTCTGATTCTATTCTATTCTATTCTATTCTATTCTATTCTATTCTATTCTATTCTATTCTATTCTATTCTATTCTATTCTATTCTATTCTATTCTATTCTATTCTATTCTTTTTTTTAAAATTTTTCCAGATATTCATTTTTTCTATTCTATTCTATTCTATTCTATTCTATTCTATTCTATTCTATTCTATTCTATTCTATTCTATTCTATTCTATTCTATTCTATTCTATTCTATTCTTTTTTAAAATTTTTCCAGATATTCATTTTTTTCTATTCTATTCTATTCTATTCTATTCTATTCTATTCTATTCTATTCTATTCTATTCTATTCTATTCTATTCTATTCTATTCTATTCTATTCTTTTTTAAAATTTTTCCAGATATTCGTTTTTTTTCTATTCTATTCTATTCTATTCTATTCTATTCTATTCTATTCTATTCTATTCTATTCTATTCTATTCTATTCTATTCTATTCTATTCTATTCTTTTTTAAAATTTTTCCAGATATTCATTTTTTTCTATTCTATTCTATTCTATTCTATTCTATTCTATTCTATTCTATTCTATTCTATTCTATTCTATTCTATTCTATTCTATTCTATGTTCTTTTCTATTCTATTTATGTTCTTTTCTATTTTTGTTTTTCTTTTCCACTCTAGTCTAGTCTATTATAGTCTATTCCATTTCTATTCTTTTAGTTTTCTGTTCTAGTCTAATACTAGTATGTGTGTCTGTCTGTCTATCTATCTACCTACCTGCATAGCTGTCTGTCTGTTTGTCTATCAATCAATCGATCGATCAATCAATCAGCACACGTGTATCTCTCTATATATATAATTTTACAGGTGTCTCTGTCCCCCCCTGGGTCTTTCTGCAGTTCCCGTACTTCACCACCAGGTGGCGCCCGCTCCACGCTTGGTGTCCCTTTTGGGGGGGGCGGTGGGGGGGGGGGGGGGGGGTCCCTGTCTCAGGGCTGGGATTAGGGTGGGGAGGACACACCAAGGGATTGAGGAAATATGAATAATTACAGCTTAAAAAAGCAACCACAACGCCTGCCCGGCTTCCTGACCAGGTATTTTTTTTTCTCATTAAGGCCTATCTGCAATGTCTGCGTAATGGCTACACTTCAAACTCGTGTTAAGAAATATAAGCACATACCAAACTATTTCAAATCTGCTGCCTTTTTCCCCCTATTACAAATGTCAGTCACGTGCTTGTAGTGTGGGTTGGGGAACAAAAGACAACATCCTTTACAACTCAGTGTTTATAAATCAAGTGCGTATACGTGGATGAGGTGGCGATGGGGGCACAGTGGGTGTGAGTGGCACACCTGGCTGCAGTGGCACACCTGGCTGCTGTGGCTGGAATGGCTGCAGCGGCATCCCCAGGTGCATGGGCACACCTGGCTGCATGGGCACACCTGGCTGCTGTGGCTGGAATGGCTGCAGCGGCATCCCCAGGTACATGGGCACACCTGGCTGCATGAGCACACCTGGCTGCTGTGGCTGGAATGGCTGCAGCAGCATCCTCAGATGCATGGGCACACCTGGCTGCTTTGACACATCTGGTTCTGGAGGCTACAGCAGCATCCTCAGGTGCATGGGCACACCTGGCTGCATTGACACATCTGGCTGCTGTGGCTGGAATGGCTGCAGTGGCATCCCCAGGTGCATGGGCACACCTGGCTGCAGCAGCATCCCTGGTTGCATTGGCACACCTGGTTCTGGTGGCTACAGCAGCATCCTCAGGTGCATGGCATTCTTGGTTGTATGGCCACACCTGGCTGCATTGGCACACCTGGTCACACAGGTATGCCTCATTCTGCTGGCACACATGGGCCTGGTGGCCCTGCTGCCCCATGGCCAGCGTGTCGGTGGCCGCACGTGCCCGTGACCAGTGCAGCACTGGCTCCGGCTGCTGGCTGAGCTCCCCAGGCGCTGGTGCGGCCGGAAAGCAAACAATGAGCTGGACCTTATCTCACCCCCACAGCCCTTCCCGAGCCCCCCCGGCCTGGGGCAAGGAGGGGGCAGGAGGGCCACTCACCCCCCTCCAACACAGACTGAGAAAGGCTCAGCCTCTCCCAACCAGGAGGCATCAAATAACTTTATTTACAAATAATAAAAAGCAAAATAAATACAAAAAAGTCTTAAAAGTACAGCCCTGGGAGGGGGATGGAGAAGGGGCAGGGGGAGCTCTTGGGGGTCCCCAAGGGGACAAGGGGCATCTTCGGGCTGAGCCCCACCCCCTGTCCTTAGCACCATAGGGAGGGGCAGGGGGGGGACACCCCCATCGTCATCACCGCTGGGGGCACAGATAAACCCCGAGGGGTGTTTTACACCCACCCCAAATCCCAACTCCAGGGTTGCCTGGGTGAGAGGAGCTGGGGGGAGGCAGATATGGGGGTGCAGGAGGCTGGGGACACACAGGAGGGCCCCCAGCCCCCTGGCTCTGGTGGAGGGTGGGGGTCAGCTGCCTTTGAAGCCCCCCCCCCCCCCGGCTACCCCCAAAGCCCAGTGGAGCGCGGGGCGAGGGGATTAGCGGGTGAATCCCCCGGGCACACGCGTGGCTGCACCTCAGCCGCTGCGTCAGCACCGCGGGGGCTCAGCCCCAGCCCCCTGCCCAAGGCCATCAGCCCCTGGCTGCCCCCTGGGAGTGGGGGGACACAAGGGGGACGAGGAGCCCTGGAGGGTGATGGGGGTGCTCACTTGTGGGGCATGTCCTCCACGCTGACGCGGCCCCAGACGCCCACCACGAAGCTCTCCACCTCGCACTCGTTGACGCCACGGGCGATGCGGAAGTGGCCACCCTCGCCCCACGCTGTGCCCCACGAGTTGGCTGCCGTCTGCCGAGGGGAGCAGGGCACACATCAGATGGGGGGGACCGAGCCCCAGACACCCCCCAGCTGAGCTCCAGCAAACTCGTGACACTCACCCAGTACTTTTGGGTCTGGCCGTTCGGTAGTTGCTCCTCTCCCCACCTGCATGGGAAAGGGGAGGCATGAGGGGGGGGTGTCTCAGGGAGCTGCCCCCCACAGCATTTAGGGTTCCAAGCCCCATCCAACCTGCCCTTGAACCCCTCCAGGGATGGGGCAACCTGGGCCAGGGCCTCCCCAGCCTCACAGCAAAACATTTCTCGCTGAGATTTCATCTCAATCTCCACTGTTACAGCTCAAACCCATTTCCCTTCATCCCAATTCCTGTTCTCCCTGATCATGAGCCCTTCCCCAGCTTTCCTGGAGCCCCTTTCAGCGCTGGAAGCTGCTCTAAGGTCTCCCCCGCAGCCTTGGGGAGACCTTGGGTTGGAGACCCAAGGAGGGAGACCTTGAGTTGGGGTGATTCTCCAGGCTGAATCATAGAATCGCAGACTCATAGAACAACCAGGTTGGAAGAGACCCATCAAATCTTCTAGTCCAACCATTCCTATCAAAATGAACCACCCCAACTCTCCCAGCCTGTCACTGCTAAGGGATTTAAATCCACACAGGGATATCTAACCCTGCTCCCCTCTCCCCTCCTCGTGCTCTGCACCCCCTGGAGCTGAGCACCACTCGTGTCACTTGTGGCCACAGCCCTGGGCCGAGCACCAGCCCCCAGCAAAGTTCGTGCCCATCACAGCCTTCACCTGAGAGATTTAGATGACTTTCCTCCCGAAAAGAAAGGTTTCTCCCACCCGGAGTGGGGCTCCCCCTGCCACCCCTCAAACCTACCCAGTGATTTTGACAGAGTGGGTCCCGTGTCTCTGGTGCTTGGGCCCCTTCCCCTCAGCCACCGGCGTGTGCCGGTAGATCCCACTCTTGTACATGAAGAAATCCTCGTGCACCTCCAGGATGGCTGCAGGAAGGGGGGACAGGGTCAGGGATGGCCTGGGAAAGGGGAACACAGCTCCCCACATCCCCCCCAAGAGGAGGACATGGGTGCAGGATGAAGAGGGTCAGGGAGGCCCTGGGGAAGGGGCACACAGCTCCCCACATCCCCCTAAGAGGAGGACATGGGTGCAGGGTCAGGGATGCCCTGGGGAAGGGGCACACAGCTCCCCACACCCCCCCCAAGAGGAGGACATGGGTGCAGGATGAAGAGGGTCAGGGATGGCCTGGGGAAGGGGCACACAGCTCCCCACATCCACCCCAAGAGGAGGATGTGGGTGCAGGATCAACAGGGTGAGGGATGCCCTGGGGAAGGGGAACACAGCTCCCCACATTCCCCCAAAAAGGAGGATATGGGTGCAGGGACACAGGGCATGGGGACACAAGAGGGGAGGCAGCAGCTGGGCCCTCCTCGGGCGCTGGGAGAGGGCGCGGAGGAGGTGGAATTAAAAAAAACCAGAAAGTCAAAACAGAACCAACCGCTGAGCCGGAGATTAAAATCTCCGGAGTTAATGAGCAACCGGTGCCCGCTGGGGTGGGCAGCGTGACGGGCACCCCGGGGCTGGTGAGGGCACGCGGTGAAATGTTAACCAGGGAGAACAGCCACTGCCGGGGTCCCAAGTCCCAGCTCCCCTCACCCACCAGCATTGAGGCACAAAGGTGGTGCCCGTGCCCACTCCTCACCTTGCACGGGGCCGTTCTCCAGCAGCTCCTTCATGATCTCCTTCTCCTGCAAGCACAGAGTTGGATGGGGATGGGGCTGAGAACGCCCCTCACTGCCCTCCCTGGACCCAGGGGATGCAGCAAAGATCATTTTGGCACCCAGGGGTGGCTGTGGGAGGCCCTCACTGCCCTCCCCAGTCCCAGAATCATAGAACAACCAGGTTGGAAGAGACCCATCGGATCATCGAGTCCAACCACTCCTATCAAACACTAACCCATGTACCTCAGGACCTCATCCACCCGTCCATTAAACACCTCCAGGGAAGGGGAATCAACCACCTCCCTGGGCAGCCTATTCCAATGCCCAATGACCCTCTGTGTGAAAAACCTCCTCCTAATCTCCAGCCTAAATCTCCCCTGGTGGAGCTTGAGGTCATTCCCTCTTGTCCTGTCCCCTGTCCCTTGGGAGAAGAACCCAGCTCCCTCCTCTCCACAACCTCCTTCCAGGTAGTTGAAGAGAGTAATGAGGTCTCCTCTCAGCCTCCTCTTCTCCAGGATAAACCCCCCCAGCTCTCTCAGCCGCTCCTCATAGGGCCTGTTCTCCAGCTTCATTGCTCTTCTCTGGACTCTCTCCAGAGCCTCAACATCCTTCTTGTGCTGAGGGGCCCACAACTGGACACAGGATTCAAGGAGCGGCCTCACCAGTGCTGAGTCCAGAGGGAGATGATTTCAGCAGCCATAGGTGAGTGCTGTGGAGACGCTGGGTGGCTGGGACCCACCTCACTGCCCTTCTTGCCCTCAATAATGCGGCAGCAATGATTTCCGTGCCCACAGGGTGCGGATGCCAGGTGGACCGTCCCAAGCTCCACTGTTGGTTTTTCCCCAAGTTCATTTCCAACCTTGACTTTCTCGGGCATCCCACCTTGAGCATTCCCACCATCACCCGTGCCCATTCCCGGCCCTGGGCACTCACGCTGGATGCGAGGCGGTAGGCAGGGGTGGACTGGTAGATGTCGTTGGCATGGGTCTGGGGGTTGGGGCAGCGAGCGGTCGCCTGCCGCTTGCCGCGGCCTGTGGAGCGACTGTGCATCATGCAGGGCTGCGCCGCCGGCTGGCTCTCCCGGCTGGTGAACGGGTAGCACTCGTCTGTCACCACCCTGAGCAGAGAGACGAGACAGTGAGGACCAGAAGGACCCAGCCTGCTCCATCCCCTAACCTTCTCTCTGTAAAACTAACCTTCTCGCCCAAAAAAAACCTACTAACCAACCTTCTCGCCCAAAAAAACCTACTAACCAGCCTTCTCGCCCAAAAAAACCTACTAACCAACCTTCTCGCCCAAAAAAACCTACTAACCAACCTTCTCGCCCAAAAAAAACTACTAACCAACCTTCTCGCCCAAAAAAAACTACTAACCAACCTTCTCGCCCAAAAAAAACTACTAACCAACCTTCTCGCCCAAAAAAACCTACTAACCAACCTTCTCGCCCAAAAAAACCTACTAACCAGCCTTCTCGCCCAAAAAAACCTACTAACCAGCCTTCTCGCCCAAAAAAACCTACTAACCAGCCTTCTCGCCCAAAAAAACCTACTAACCAGCCTTCTCGCCCAAAAAAACCTACTAACCAGCCTTCTCGCCCAAAAAAACCTACTAACCAACCTTCTCGCCCAAAAAAACCTACTAACCAACCTTCTCGCCCAAAAAAACCTACTAACCAACCTTCTCGCCCGAAAAAACCTACTAACCAGCCTTCTCGCCCAAAAAAACCTTCTAACCAGCCTTCTCGCCCAAAAAAACCTTCTAACCAGCCTTCTCGCCCAAAAAAACCTTCTAACCAACCTTCTCGCCCAAAAAAACCTTCTCCCCTTCTTTCTCCAAAAAAAACCTTCTCCCCTTCTTTCTCCAAAAAAAACCTTCTCCCCTTCTTTCTCCAAAAAAACCTTCTCCCCTTCTTTCTCCAAAAAAGCTTCCCTCTCTATCCCAGCACGTGGTCCCTGCTCAACCTGCAGCACATCAGGTGCTGATCCCACACTTGCTGGAGGCAACCAGAGCCTGGGACCCCTTTACCTGCCCCCCCCAGCACTAGGGGAGGGTCTGTGCCCCCCACCCCATCCCCACTCACCCTCGGCGGCGCAGGTACCACCAGGCACCGTCCAGGCGGCCGCCGCCGCAGCCCTGCTGGTTGCGGGTGTCGCACGACAGGAGGTTTTGGGGGGACAGGGCGGGCGTCATGTGTCCCATGGAGTGGATGGAGATGCGGTCCGAGGCGACGGCTGAGGGCGAGCAGGGGGTCAGGGAGTGGTGTTGTTCCCCAGACCCAGCCCTGCGGCAGCAGGTTGGGTCTGTGTCCCTGCTGGACACTCTGGCCCATCTCACCTGCTGTGGAGAAAGCCCAGGAGCCTGCGCAGTTGCCCTGGTCCAGCGGCTCGTGGATCATCCCAGGCCACTTGGCGGCTGCGTCGAAGTGGCGAGGAAGCACCTCGTTGGAGTCCATGTTCATCTGCAGAGGGAGAGCAGAGGCACGAGGGGCACTCATCACACAAACATAGAATCAGCAGGTTGGAAGAGACCCACCGGATCGTTGAGTCCAACCATTCCCACCAATCTCTAACCCATGTCCCTCAGCACCTTGTCCACCTGCACCTTAAACCCCTCCAGGGAAGGAGACTCAACCACCTCCCTGGGCAGCCTATTCCAATGCCCAATGACTCTTTCCAGGAAATAGTTTTTGCTGATATCAAGCTTGGTGGAGCTTGAGGCCATTCCCTCTCGTCCTGTCCCCTGTCCCTTGGGAGAAGAGCCCAGCTCCCTCCTCTCCACAACCTCCTTTCAGGGAGTTGGAGAGAGCAATGAGGTCTCCCCTCAGCCTCCTCTTCTCCAGGATAAACCCCCTCAGCTCTCTCAGCCACTCCTCTTCTTCTCCAGTCTCTTCCCCAGCTTCGTTGCTCTTCTCTGGACTCTCTCCAGAGCCTCAACATCCTTCTTGTGCTGAGGGACCCAGAACTGAACACAGGATTAGACCTCGCTGGGCACAACAAGCATTCCCAGAGGAGCCAGAGCCCTCAATTTCCCCTAAACTTGAGCTCTGCAGCCCCTTAGGCAACAGCAGCACCCAAGTGTCAGCTCTGGGACCCTGGCACGGGTGGCAAGCACATGGCTCTAGGTGCCTCAAGCCCCTCACGGTGGCCTCTAGCCAGCTCTCAGTTGGCCATGGGCTTCCAACCCAGCCTTTCCGCTGCTGGGGGAGGACGGTGCCCCCACTCGGCTCAACCTTCCTGAGGAGGACAGGGCCAGGACACCCAGTGCAGGAAGCGCCTCTAAAATTAAACCTTGCGGCGAGTCAAGGCCACAGCCCTGGGCGTGCACCACGCTCGACGCCTGCTCCCGGGCGCTGCCCACCCCGACTCGGGGCCGGTTTGGGGGGCAGCCGGGGGGCGAGTGGGGGCACCTCGCCGGCCAAGCGCTGGCGCGGGCGGCTCTGCCGACTCAGCAGTGCGGGGCCGGCTTTCCGATGGGAAATGGGCTCGGAGGAGCTGGGGAAAAAACAACACTGGCAGCTCGGGGATTGTCAGGGGGAATGTGCTGAGCTGCTGTCTCCAAACACAAGGGCTGCCCGCGGCACCCACCCTGCCTCCCCCCGGGAGCTGAGCCCCTTCCCAGGATCGGGGACCCTGCAGGGACATGGCTGGATCAGCCCTCGGCCTGCCTCAGTTTCCCCTTGCGCCTGAGGGGTTTGGGTGCTGGGGAGGGGGACACTCACGTGCATCTCGTTCATGTTCATGACGGTGGGAGAGGGTCGGAAGGTGCCCAGTCGGTATCGGATCCCGTCCTCCAGCGTCATGCCCCAGAACTGGCTGTAGTTGTCGGCTCTCCAGCTGCACAGCAGGAGAGGGGAGAGGTCAGGGACGCCCCAAAAACACACCGAGGGGCGATGCATCCCCTCACCATCCTCCGGTGCCCGGTTCTTACCCATAATTGCCGCGGTTGATGGCATCGATCAGGTCTCTGTCCATCAGGCAGGCATGATCCTCACATTGCCACTGCCCTCCGGGGCCGCAGGTGCTGCAGGGGATGGATATAGGGGGGACAGTCAGTGGGGAGCATCCCTGGGGGGACCCCAAGCAGGTGCCGTCCACCCCAAGTCAGAGACCCACTGACAGTGAAGGAGCAGGGATGCTCCTGCCCTAGGGGTGCAGCTCAGCACCTCGGGATGGGGTGAAACCAGGCCAGGAGGCCTCTCCATGGCCCTGGGGGCTGCTTCCACCCCCCCGTCCCACTCCCTGCAGAAACCCGGAGGGCAGACAGAGCATGGGACAGAAAAAAAATCAGCTGAAAAGCAGCCAGGCCTGCAGAGCAGAGCAGGGCTTGGCCGCCAGCCCGGGGAGGGGACTCGGGGCGGCTGTGTTCGGGGGATATGGGGCGAGCGCTCTGGTCGGGGTAACCAGGAGCCCCCCAGCACCCACGGGGAGCCACAGGGAAGGGGGAATTGGGGGGTTGTGCTGGGTCTGGGCATCCCTGAGGAGCCCTGGGCTGTGCCCCACCCGCACAGAGAAATGCTCGGCACGCTCCCTCCTGCCCACTCTTCCCTTTTAAGGAGCCGAGCGAGGCCGGAGCGCGTCCCCCTGCCAGCAGCACCTGCACCCCTGGCATGTGCCCCATCCCCGAGCCCTCCCGGAGATGCCACTTCTGGCTGTCAGCTCCACATGGTCCCCATGGGCATGTTTTGGGGTGCAGCCGGCTGGGAGGCATCACATCCACCCTCCTCCACCCCCCCCCCCCCACCCCAAGCCCCACGGGAGCCTGTTCTGGGGTGAAAAACTGCAGGAATGGCTGCTCTCTCGCTGCCAAGTGCCGGGGAAAGAGAGGTTTGGCAGAAAAGCTTCAGCTCCTCAGCGCCAGCGCATGCTTTCCCAGCAGCGAGAACCATCCGAGTGTACAAGCTCAGGGACCTAGAGCTTGGGGAAATCCACAGGGGAAACGCTGAGCAGCATCAGGGCTTCGGGAAGGGGTTGGGGTGGCTTTAGAATCATAGAATTATAGAATCATAGAAGAACCAGGTTGGAAGGGACCCATCGGATCTTCTGGTCCAACCATTCCTATCAAATGGAATGATATTAGTGGAATGATATTAATGATTAATAAATTAAACCTCAGGCTGCAGCACGTGCGCCCACGCACACACGTGCTCGTGCCCTCACACGCGCCCCAGACGCAGCCTTTGATTCCCTTTATCTGCACATCGAGCCTTCTGGGCTCGCTCCTTGTCTACAGGTAGATCTGCGCCTCCAGGCCTCGCTCTCCTCCACCTCCGCGATACCATCGATACCAACGCGGTCTTTTCTGGATAAACCCTGTGCCGCTCGCTAACGAGCTCCTGGTACCGAGGGGCTGCGGTTACCCTGGCACGGAGCTGCGGGTGCATCCCGGCAGGCTCGGGCAAGCTGGGCTTGGACCAGCGAGCCACAAACACCCCGGGCAGCACCAGACTCGCGCCGGCGACTGAGCACAAGCACGTGCTGAGACGTGGGAGCTGCTCAAGGCCTCGGGCGCCGCTCCCAATGTGCCAGAGCAAAGGCGTTTGGCACCGGCTCCTGCCCCACCACCCAGCTCGGGCCTGCACTCCCGTGGAGCTGTGCTTCACAGAATCACAGAACAACCAGGTTGGAAGGGACTCATCGGATCATCGAGTCCAACCATTCCTATCTAACACTAAACCATGTCCCTCAGCACCTCATCTACCTGTGCCTTAAACACCTCCAGGGAAGGGGAATCAACCACCTCTCTGGGCAGCCTATTCCAATGTCCAATGACCCTTTCCGTGAAAAACTTCCTCCTAAACTCCAACCCAAATCTCCCCTGGCGGAGCTTGAGGCCATTCCCTCTCGTCCTGTCCCCTGTCCCTTGGGAGAATAACCCAGCTCCCTCCTCTCTACAACCTCCTTTCAGGTAGTTGGAGAGAGTAATGAGGTCTCCTCTCAGCCTCCTCTTCTCCAGGATAAACACCCCCAGCTCTTTCAGCCGCTCCTCATAGGGCCTGTTCTCCAGCCCCTTCACCAGCTTTGTTGCTCTTCTCTGGACTCACTTCAGAGCCTCAACATCCTTCTTGTGCTGAGGGGCCCACAACTGAACACAGGATTCAAGGAGCGGCCTCACCAGTGCTGAGTCCAGAGGGAGAAGAACCTCCCTGGCCCTGCTGGTCACACCATTTCTGATCCAAGCCAGGATGCCCTTGGCCTTCTTGGCCACCTGGGCACACTGCTGGCTCATGGTCAGTCGGCTGCTTCGCAGGCTCCCGATGGATCCTGTGGGCAGGCAGTGTGCCAGTGCCATGCCACGCGGCACGGGGAGCACGGGGAGCACGGGGCACTCACCACAGGTTGCAGTTCTCCCGGTACGTGGCTCCGGTCGGGTAGTTGCGGCCGGCGCGGGCACAGCCTGGGAAAAAGGAAAGAAAGAACCTGGTGAGCACTCGGCTGTGACCACCCAAAGTGGATAAAACCCCCCAAAACATGGTCCTTAAAGCCAGGTAGGTGCCCGGCTGCATCTCAGCACCCCCAGAGCTGCTGTGGGGACCAGCTCGTGCCCCATGGCACAGGGTGGCGCGAGGCTGACTCGGTGCCGGGAGGGTTAACCGTGGGGCTGAGCGGAACAGCCTGGCTGGACAGGGATAAAGGGGTCGGTTGTGCCCAGGAGCTGGCTCTGCTCTGCAGACGCTTCTTAGAGAGCCTTGTGCTGCGTGGCGGGGGCTGCCCGTGCCCCCCGCTCACCCCCTTCTCCCAGCTGCAGGGCGGGTGACGCCGGGGACAGCATCCGCCTGCCCTAGACGTGACCGGGCGGGCGGGACGGAGCCCCAGCCACCCCTGCTCTGCCCCACAGAGCCATGAACCCAATCCAAGCTTGGCCACTTGGCAAGAGTTACCCCATCTCCGAGTGGTTCAGAGTGGCTCTGCTGCAAGGACAAGGCTAGGCGTTGCCCCCAGCCCCATTTCTGGGGTACCAGCTCCAGCTTGGCCACTTGGCACAAGTTTCTGCATCTCCAAGTGATCCCAAGCGGTTCTGCAGGGACAGGGGATGCTCCCAGCCCCATTTCTGGGGTCCCAACACTCGCTTGGCTACTCGGCACAAGTTTCCACATCTCCAAGTGATCCCAAGCAGCTCTGTAGCAAAGACAGATCTAGAGGGTGATCCCAGCCCCATTTCTAGGGTCCCAACCCAAACTTGGCCACATGGCACGAGTCACCCCATCTCCAAGTGATCCCAAGCAGCTCTGCAGGGCTAAGGGGTGATTCCAGCCCTATTTCTGGGGTCCCAACCCCAGCTTGGCCACATGGCACGAGTCTCCCCATCTCCAAGTGATCCCAAGCGGCTCTGCAGGGCTAAGGGGTGTCCCCAGCCCCATTTCTGGGGTCCCAACCCAAACTTGGCCACATGGCATGAGTCACCCCATCTCCAAGGGGTCTGGAGCAGCTCTACAGGGCTAAGGGGTGATTCCAGCCCTATTTCTGGGGTCCCAGACCCAGGTTTGGCCACTTGGCACAAGTTTCCACATCTCCAAGTGATCCCAAGTGGCTCTGCAGGGCTAGGGGGTGCCCCCAGCTCCATTTCTAGGGTCCCAACACTCACTTGGCCACATGGCATGAGTCACCCCATCTCCAAGGGGTCCGGAGCAGCTCTACAGGGCTAGAGGGTTCTCCCAGCCCTATTTCTGGGGTCCCAGACCCAGGTTTGGCCACTTGGCACGAGTTTCCACATCTCCAAGTGATCCCAAGTGGCTCTGCAGGGCTAGGGGGTGCCCCCAGCCCCATTTCTGGGGTCCCAACCCCAGCTTGGACACATGGCATGAGCTTCCCCACCTCCAAGGGGTCCGGAGCAGCTCTGCGCCCCTCTCCAACCACCACCCACGGGGCATCAGAGGCGCTGGGCACCCCCAAACCCCCTCTTGGCTGGGTTTGGGGTTGTGGGGGGCAGACTCACCTGTGGTCTTGGGGAAGGGGGGCGGGATGCCCAGGCAATAGTCCCAGAAGTCGGGGCAGCAGTCGGAGACGGTGCGGTTGCAGAAGAGGTCGCAGTAGCAGAGGGTGTCGTGGTAGGGCACGGTGCAGCCGTCGTCGCGGCCGTGGCAGCACACGTCCCCCCGCTGGCAGTAGGACCCCCCGGCGTCGTACACCCCGTGCTCGTACAGGCCGGGGCCCAGCTCGCGGCGGGTACGGACGCGGGACGCCAGGGCCACCGGGGCCACCAGGCAGAGGCACAGCAGGGCCTGCAGCCGGAGCATCTCGCCGCGATCCCCCCAGAGCTGCAGCCGCTGTGGGCACAGGGGGGTGAGGGCACGGGGGGCACCAGCCCCATCACCCACCCTACCAGCTCCCAGGAGTCCCCCTCCCTGCCCTCCCCTGGACACTCGGAATCATAGAACCATCAGGTTGGAAAAGACCCATCGGATCATAGAATCATAGAACAGCCAGGTTGGAAGGGACCCATCGGATCATCGAGTCCAACCACTCCTATCAGAAGTCCAACCATTCCTATCATCAAGTCAATCTTCAGGATTCTCAGCTCTGGGGACCCTCGCCCACCACACGATGCCCACCCCACACATCCACCCACACCTTATCCCCCACTCCAGAAGCAAAACCCCAGCAGGACAGGGCTCCCCTGGGAACTGGGGGGCTGCCCAGACCCCCTGCTTCACCCCAACCCCACCCCAGAGGTGTGGGAGGTGCAATGAATTCCCAGTTCTCAGCCCTGGGGTTGACCTGGAGGCCCCAGGAATGGGTCAGGGGCTGGTTTGGGGAACAGGACGGGGGTCCCCCCCCCAATCCCCTCTGCCCCAGAGGCACGGGTGGTGTAATGAGTTGCTGGTTCTCAGCCTGTGGAGCGAGGCAGCAACGGGGGTGGAGGCCCTGGGGACCCCGAGAGTTGGAGGTGGGGGGTGGGGAGGCTGGTGTGGGGAACCCCCAGAGAACCACCAGGACATGACCCCTCCCATCCCTGGAGCTGCAAGCAGCGAAATGAATTCCTAGTTCTCAGCCCTGGGGTTGACCTGGAGGCCCCAAGAATGGGGTCACGGGGTGGTTTGGGGAACAGGACAGGGTCCCCCCCCCAATCCCCTCTGCCCCAGAGGCACAGGTAGTGCAATGAGTTGCCTGTTCTCAGCCTGTGGAGCGAGGCAGCGAGGGCTGTGGAGGCCCTGGGGACCCCAAGAGTAGGGGGGGGCTGGTGTGGGGAACCCCCAGAGAACCAGGGACATGACCCCTCCCATCCCTGGAGCTGCAGGCAGAGCAATGAATTCCCAGTTCTCAGCCCTGGGGTTGACCTGGAAGCCCCAGGAATGGGGTTGGGGGCTGGTTTGGGGAGCCCCCAGGACACAGTCCCTCCCACCCCCTCTGCCCGGTCTCAGCCCTATGGGGCCAGGGGGACACTGGGAATGGGGACATAGTTAGGGTGCTGGTGGGAGGAACCCCCCGAGAACCCAGAGGACACGACCCCCCCCACTCCCCACTACCCTGAGGTGCAATGAGCTGCCAGTTCTCAGCCCCTGGGGCTGGCGTGGGGACCCCAGGAATGGGGTGGGGGGTTAAGTGGGGGCACTGGGGGTGCCTGGAACAGGGTGGGGGCTGCCGTGGGGACCCCCTGGACCCGACCCCACCCTCCCCACTGCTTCAAGGGTGTGATGAGCTGCCAGTTCTCAGCTCTCGGGGCTGGTGTGGGGACCCCAGGAATGGGGTGGGGGCTACAGGGGAGCACTGGAGACCCCAGGAACGGGGCAGGGAGGTGATATGGAGACCCCCAGGACCCGACCCCCTCCTCCCCGCTGTCCCGTACCTGCCGCCGCTCGCTCCGCTCTGCCCCAGCCCCTCCCTTCGGCTTTTATAGCCTCTCCCGGAGGGCGGGGCGAGGGGGGGTGGGATAGGGCAGGGGATGGGGGTGGGAGAGAGCCACAGCCCCCCCTGACCCTGCCCAGGGTCCATCCTGCTGCTCCCCATACCCCCCAACCTGTGTCTGTGCAAACTAGGGGGGGGTCCCACCTGCTCCCATTGCCCCCCAACCTGTGTCTGTGCAAACTAGGGGGGTCCCACCTGCTCCCCTTGTCCCCCAACCTGTGTCTGTGCAAACTGGGGGGGGGTCCCACCTGCTCCCCATACCCCCCAACCTATGTCTGTGTAACCCTGGGGGGAACCCTTCTGCTCCCCATGTCCTGATCGTGTTGCTCACACAAACTGGGACGTCCCTCCTGCTCCCCATTGCCCCCTAACCTGTGTCTGTGCAAACTATGGGGGGTCCCACCTACTCCCCATGCCCCCCAACCTGTGTCTGTGCAAACTAGGGGGGTCCCACCTGCTCCCCATACCCCCCAACCTATGTCTGTGTAACCCTGGGGGGAACCCTTCTGCTCCCCATGTCCTGATCGTGTTGCTCACACAAACTGGGGGGTCCCTCCTGCTCCCCATTGCCTCCCAATCTGTGTCTGTGCACACTGGGGGGGTCCCACCTGCTCCCCTTGTCCCCCAACCTGTGTCTGTGCAAACTAGGGGGGTCCCACCTGCTCCCCATACCCCCCAACCTATGTCTGTGTAACCCTGGGGGGAACCCTTCTGCTCCCCATGTCCCAATTGTGTTGTTCACACAAACTAGGGGGGTCCCTCCTGCTCCCTGTGCCCCTCACCCTGTGTCTGTGCACAATTAGGGGGGGTCCCACCTGCTCCCATTGCCCCCCAACCTGTGTCTGTGCAAACTGGTGGGTCCCACCTGCTCCCATTGCCCCCCAACCTGTGTCTGTAAACTTGAGGGGAACCCTTCTGCTCCCCATGTCCCAATCATGTTGCTCACACAAACTAGGGGGGGTCCCTCCTGCTCCCCATTGCCCCTCACTGTGTGTCTGTGCAAACTGGGGGGATCCCTCCTGCTCCCCATGTCCTCATCCCACACCCCACACAAACTGGGGGGGCCCTGCCAGCCCCCCCTGCTCCGCTCAGGGCCTTCGCTTCCCAGCGTGGGCAGCTGGATGGAAGATGGGGACCCCTCACCCCATCCCAGCTCCGTGTCCCTGGTGCTCAGGACCTGGATGGGGGGAGTCCTGTCACCCCAGGCTCTGATCTCCCCCCCCCCCAGCACCCACACTCTGTCGGGGTTTGGGTGCCAGGGCTCCCCTTGGCCTCTGGCTCTCGAGGAGCATCTTCAGTTGTTGCCAAAGGATTCCTCGAAGATGCCTCACGGCAGCCAGGGTGGGGACAGAGGGTGCCCTGGGTGGCCGGGGGAGCTGGGTCAGGAGCTGGGGGGCTGCTGGGTCCCCCATTGCAGCCCCAGTGGGGACACGCATCCAGTCAGGGTGTGCTTGCACCCCAAAAATAGGAATTGCTGCATCCCACAGGGCATGAGGGCTACCTGGGAGCTCTGGGTGCCCCAAGAAGGCTCCTGCTGGAGCCTCAACCCCTAAGAGACCCTGTGGGTGCCCCAACAAGGCCTCTGCTGGAACCCCATCCCCTGGGAACCACTCTGGGTGCCCTGAGAAGGCCTCTGCTGGAGCCCCATCCCCTAAGAGACCCTTTGGGTGCCCCAAGAAGGCCTCTGCTGGAGCCCCATCCCCTGGGAGCCCCAAGAAGGCCTCTGCTGGAGCCCCATCCCCTGGGAGCCCCTCTGGGTACCCCAAGAAGGCCTCTGCTGGAGCCCCATCCCCTGGGAGCCCCAAGAAGGCTCCTGCTGGAACCCCATCCCCTGGGAGCCCCTCTGGGCTGCTCGGAAGGGCCTTTTCCTGCAGGAGCGAGGAGCTGGAGCGCTGCTGAGCTTCTCAGGAAGGAACTGGGTCCGGCCCGGAGTCCAAGTGTCTCCAAACAGGCGTATTTGTTCCATGACGGGACTGACAGGAATTCGGAGTGAGTCACAAATTCCTCGGAGGACCCTCAGAGGACAAAGCAAGGCCAGTGGCGCAAAGGACATCCCCAAATTCTGCTCTCGGTCCTCATGCTCGGGGGTCTGAGGATAACGTGGGGCGCAGGGCTGGCCCCTTCCCACTCCTGCTTCACCCCAAGTCGATGATCACCCACACGAGGAGGCGGGAGAGGCGACAACCCACGCGGTTCCCCCTCACCCAGTTCCTCGGTGTGCCAAGCGTCGCTCCCGGCAGGACGCAATGAGCTGGCACCGCAGTCACAGCATCGCGGTCACAGCCGGCTGCGTCCCTCCGATGCTCAAAATTCCCCCTGCGTGTCCCCTCCGGCCAGCCTTGTCCCCTCTCCGGGGCGCAGGCGCCTCTCGCACACGCAGGGAACCCAGGCTGGAGGGGGACAAAGTCCAGCCCGGGCACCTTGAGCCCACGTGGCTTCGGGAAGCAGAAGGGAGCCCTGTGCTGTGGCACCTGCTGCCCTGTCCTCATCCCCCACAGCGAGGGAGAAGGTCCCAGCGCCCACGTCTTGTTGCACAGGGTCGTGCAAGGAGCCCAGGCCCTGGTGAGTCCCCCGTGATGCCCTCAGCTGTGCTGAGATGCCCCCAGTGCCCCTGCTGTGATGCACAACCCCGTGGCAGGGGGAAGATCCCACTTTTGCAGATTGCATCCCCCCAAACCCACACTGGGAAGCCACCAGGGTGCTGAGCAGGGGCCAGTGCGGTGCCGTCCCGGCACAGAATCATAGAATCAGAGAATCATAGAACAACCAAGTTGGAAGAGACCCATCGGATCATCGAGTCCAACCACTCCTATCAAACACTAAACCAAGTCCCTCAAGACCTCATCCACCCATCCCTTAAACACCTCCAGGGAAGGGGAATCAACCCCCTCCCTGGGCAGCCTGTTCCAATGCCCAATGACCCTTTCTGGGAAAAACTTCCTCCTAATCTCCAGCCTAAATCTCCCCTGATGGAGCTTGAGGCCATTCCCTCTTGTCCTGTGCCCTGTCCCTTGGGAGAAGAGCCCAGCTCCCTCCTCTCCACAACCTCCTTTCAGGTAGTTGTAGAGAGTAATGAGGTCTCCTCTCAGCCTCCTCTTCTCCAGGATAAACACCCCCAGCTCTCTCAGCCATTCCTCATAGGACCTGTTCTCCAGACCCCTCACCAGCTTTGTTGCTCTTCTCTGGACTCGCTCCAGAGCCTCAACATCCTTCTTGTGCTGAGGGGCCCACAACTGAACACAGGATTCAAGGAGCAGCCTCACCAGTGCTGAGTCCAGAGGGAGAATCACCTCCCTGGCCCTGCTGGTCACACCATTTCTGATCCAAGCCAAGATGCCATTGGCCTTCTTGGCCACCTGGGCCACTGCTGCCTCATGTTCAGTCGCTGTCAAGCAACACCCCCAGGTCCCTCTCCTCCTGGCAGCTTTCTAGACAGACTTCTCCCAGTCTGTAGCTCTGCATAGGGTTGTTGTGCCCACCGCTGTTGCGGTGCCATCCCAGCACAGCTCACTCACACGAGGCTTTCCGGGTGCTGCTGCTTCAAATCAGACCCAGGACTGAACACAAACCAGACCTGCGCCTCTCCAGAGGTGGTCAAGACACCCCAGGGATCGTGTCCCGCACGCCAGGTGCTCAGTGGGGCTGGGGGACCAGAGTCACCCCCATTCTAGCATCACCCCCATGCCAGCAGGCAGGGGCAGCTCTGGAGCTGCTGCAGGGAGGTGCTGGGTCCCTGGTGCTCAGCTCAGCCGAACGCTCTGGAATAAGCCAGGAGCGGATTTCTTGGCAAGAAGCATCCAGGAAAGGCAGGGACGGAGCTGCAGCGAGCCCTGGCTTCCTCCCCGGACAGCGCGGAATGCCTTGGCCCCCCGACATCTCCAGGCTGGGGCACACGCTGTCCCCTTGAGGTGCCAGTACAAGGTGATGGGGTGAAGGCTTTGCCACCCCTCTAGGGGCTGTGGTCTCCTGGAGAAGGGGGCTCACACCTTCACCTCCTTTGGGATGGTTTTGGGGCCAGCACAGCATCATCCCCATGTGGGGACACATCTTGACACTTCCAAGGAGGCAGAAGGGGCAGTGACCTCCCCGTCCAGGCTCCAGACGCAGGGCACAGGCCCCTCTGTGGTGGCATCAGGTCTGCAGCCTCCAGGCATGTGGCACCAGGGAGATGGGGAGGGCAAGTGAGCCAAGAACCTGCTCTGCTGGCAGGAGGGTGACTTTGAGGGGACATTTGGGGCAGCAGGAAAGTGGCCGGATGCCTGGATCCACTGGCCAGATACCTGGACCCACTGGCCAGATACCTGGATCCACTGGTCGGACGCTTAGGTCCCGGGCGGCAGGGCTGGAGTGCCACCTCTCGGGAGAGCCGGGAGAGAGACAGCAGCAGGCAGGCAGCCTCTACTCCAAATTTTAATGAAACAGAATAAGTTAATAAGTTAATCAAGTGAGGTAACTACCGCTGGCTGGGGAGGTCTGGGGGGCCCAGCCAGCCCCGGGGAGGGTCCTACGGGTTGGTACCTGTGGGCAAAGCTCCCGCATGCGCCCTCGCCCTGCAGCCGGGCACCCACCGACCCACGGCACCCGACCGTCCCCTTGTGCCACCGCTGCCCAGCAGAGGGGACAGCCACCCTGGGGGCAAGGGGAAGGGGCAGGGGGGAGCCTACAAGCAGCTCTGGCCTGGCACACACTAGCCACATGCACTAATGAGGCAAGAAAATGAGCTGGGTCGGGGGTCACCGCTGCCAGGAGTGCTCAGGAAGGGAGGGGGGGGGGCAAATCCCACGTTTCGAAGCCCAGCGAGGGGCTCGGTGGGTCTCCACCGGCCCAGGTCAGATCCTGGCACCACGGAAGGAATCCCTGCTGAGCCCCACGAGCACCGCGACCCCCTGGAATCTCCGGCAGGTGCCAGCCCCATCCTGGCAAACTTTGGCACAAGCACGAGCGCTGCCAGCTCTGCAGGACTGGAAATGGGCCCCAGGGCTGGCATCGAGACAGTGAAGGGCAGCGCGGGAGCTGCTGTGGCTCTGCCGCAAGCAGCATGCAAAGGAGCACAACCCCTCTCTATCCTCACCCCCAGTCACCCCCCCAAACCCAGCAAGTGCCCCCCAGGCCACGGAGAGGATGGGGATGCGGGAAAGGACGAACTGAGCACCACAGGACTTGGCAGGGAAGGAATCCTCTAAGCAAGAGCAAGGGCTGGGATGCAAGAGGGAAGGATGCTCCTTGGGGAGAGCTGCCACGGCCGCCTGTGCCTGCATCCCTGCCGCCTCCGCAGCCCCTGCCACCCCCAGGGACCCCTCCAGCAGAGGTTTGTCACTCAGCTTTGAGCTCCCCCAGGCAGCAGGATCCAGCCGTGTGTGCTGGTAGGGAATTTGCTTATTGCCTACGTCCCCACGGGTGGCTCTTCCCGGTGGGTGTTGCATATTAAGATATTATTGCATAAATATATATATCTCCTATATATATATATATGGCCCTGGGAGCATGCACGGGCAGGCAAAGGCTCTGCTGTGCTTCTAGAGGTGCAGCTGCAGCCCTGCGAGCAGGGAATCCACCCAAGCAGAGCAGAGTGAGGGGGCACAGACCCCCAATCCCCTACCCAGGGGGGGTCCTTGCTGCCACCCTGAGCCCAAGCGGTGCAGGGAAAACCGTGCTGGGTGACACCCCAACGTTCCTGCTCCGCGCTGGCAGCGGGAGGGAGAGGAGCCTTGCATAGCTGGCGGTGGCCCTGGCTCAGTGCCGGGGGCTGGGGGGGTCCCTGGATGGCTAAGGAGCACTCGAAGCCCCAGGAGCTGGGGGGTTTCACCCCAGGAGTTGGGGGGTTGTCACCCCAGGAGCACGGTCTGGGCACACCACGGTGCCACCTCGTCCCTAGAGCAGGGACCACATTGCATCCATGCCCTCGCCAACGAGGCTTGGTTCAAGTAATATAGCAAGGGACGTGTGATGCCAACGTGGCTACCACCTCACAGCATCCCCCGTCCCATCAGGGTCCGTCCCGTGCCCTCCCGGCTCAGTCGATGTTGGCACTGGCCGACCTGGAGATGTTGAGGGTCTGGGCAGAGACCGAGATGTCCTCGTGGTCCACGGGGCTGTGGTAGTCGGAGGTGATGTCGGGCTCGCCGCGGGGCAGCTGCACGGCCGCCAGGCTGAAGGAGTTGATGGAGCCCTTGCGCAGGCACTGGGAGTAGAGGCCGAGCAGCAGGTCCAGCTTGTGCTCGATGGATTGAACCTGTGGGGCAAGCAGGGCTCAGCCAGACCCTCCTGCAGGAGGGGACACGGGGGTCTCACCACTACCCAATGAAGGGACAGGGACGTGCTCCCCGATGGCTCCTGACCTGCCTCTCCACCTTGACCACACGACCCATCATGCTGAGCTCGTCCACCAGCTCCGTCTCCAGCGCTGGCTTCTCCCCCTTCTCCCGGTTCTTCTTGTCCGCAGTGAGGGCTCCTCTGCCCATGATCTGGTCCACGCTGGTGGCCGACGGGGAGGGAGAGGACATGGTCTGTCAATCCCATCGCTCCAGAGGGAATGTGGGACCAGCAGGGATGGGCTCCTGCTCATCAGAGCGGAGAGACTACCGCTCATCAGAGCTACAGACTGGGAGAAGTCTGGCTGGAAAACTGCCAGGAGGAGAGGGACCTGGGGGTGTTGGTCAACAGCTGTCTGACCATGAGCCAGCAGTGTGCCCAGGTGGCCAAGAAGGCCAATGGAATCCTGGCTTGGATCAGAAATGGTGTGACCAGCAGGGCCAGGGAGGTGATTCTCCCTCTGGACTCAGCACTGGTGAGGCTGCTCCTTGAATCCTGTGTTCAGTTGTGGGCCCCTCAGCACAAGAAGGATGTTGAGGCTCTGGAGCAAGTCCAGAGAAGAGCAACAAAGCTGGTGAGGGGTCTGGAGAACAGGCCCTATGAGGAGTGGCTGAAAGAGCTGGGGGTGTTTATCCTGGAGAAGAGGAGGCTGAGAGGAGACCTCATTGCTCTCTCCAACTACCTGAAAGGAGGTTGTGGAGAGGAGGGAGCTGGGCTCTTCTCCCAAGGGACAGGGGACAGGACAAGAGGGAATGGCCTCAAGCTCCACCAGGGGAGATTTAGGCTGGAGATTAGGAGGAAGTTTTTCACAGAAAGGGTCATTGGGCATTGGAATAGGCTGCCCAGGGAGGTGGTTGATTCCCCTTCCCTGGAGGTGTTTAAGGGACGGGTGGATGAGGTCCTGAGGGACATGGGTTTGATAGGAATGGTTGGACTCGATGATCCGATGGGTCTCTTCCAACCTGGTTGCTCTATGATTCTATGATTCTGTGATCATGGTGTGTCAGTACCACCCAGGGGACCCCAGACCCCTCGGCACCTCGGGGGCAGCTCACCGCATCTGCAGGCTCTTGATCCTGCCCAGCATGTCCAGGTGACCAGCCGAGTACTGCTCGATGACATCCTTGACGTCGTAGGGACGCAAGGTCTCCTTGAACTTCCTCTTGGCCACCAGGAACTTCAGGATCCTGCAGGGACACCCGGGCTGGTGGCTGGAGTGGACACCTGGGGGCTCCAGGATGGGGAAGAGGGTGCAAGGGGGAGGGTGCATGCAAAGCACTGAGGTCCCAAGCGGGATCTGAGCCTGGAGCTGTCCCTGCTCCTTGCTCGGTCACCACCATGGGCTGGATGGGGGATCTCTGCACATGTCTGCTCATCCCTTAGGGCTACAGAGGAGATAGGGAGTGGGATCGCGTAAGCTGGGGGACGCGGGAGGGGACAACCTCACCTGACGGCTCGGATGAGGGTCTTCACCGCTGGCATGATGTCCTCAAAGGTCAGGTCACAGTTGGAGCTCTGCTCCTCGCCGCTGTCCTCCGCCGGGCACTCGGCTGCAGGGGCAGGAGTGGGTTGGGTGGTAGAGACCGAGGGCTGCACCCCCAAAGCCACCTGCAGCCCCCTAGCCTGACCCAGGACTGGATCCCTATGAGGAGCGGCTGAGAGAGCTGGGGTTGTTTATTCTGGAGAAGAGGAGGCTGAGAGACCTCATTACTCTCTACAACTCCCTGAAAGGAGGTTGTGGAGAGGAGGGAGCTGGGCTCTTCTCCCAAGGGACAGGGGACAGGACAAGAGGGAATGGCCTCAAGCTCCACCAGGGGAGATTTAGGTTGGAGATTAGGAGGAAGTTTTTCCCAGGAAGGGTCATTGGGCATTGGAATAGACTACCCAGGGAGGTGGTTGATTCCCCTTCCCTGGAGGTGTTTAAGGGACGGGTGGATGAGGTCTTGAGGGACATGGTTTAGTGTTCGATAGGAATGGTTGGACTAGAAGATCCGATGGGTCTCTTCCAACCTGGTTGTTCTATGATTCTATGATCCCTAGGACATACCCTCGACCGATGTCCGCGGCTTCAGCCTGAGGGACGCGCGGAAGCGTGTGCGGTCGTTGAAGCTCCAGCTCTTCTGCACCTTGGTGGGGCTGGAGGCGTCGGGGCTGTCCTCGGGGCTGGGGGAGCGGTGCAGGGGAGGGGGCAGGTGCTGCCTGCCTCGGCTGCTCTGCCGCTGCAGGTTGCTCAGCCGGATGCGATCCTTGATGCCCATCTTGTTGCTGCATGGAAGAAGTGGGGAGAGCAGTGTCAGAGGCGAGGAGACACCGAGGGGACCCGGACGGGGACACTAATCCCTGATAGGGGTGCAGGTGGTGCCCACCCTGCTTGGGGAGGAGGATGGGGCTGGTGGTGCTGAGCTCACAGAGAGCCTCGCGCGCAGGAGCAGGCAGTTCCGCATGCCCATGCGGGACCAGCTCTGGGGTTACCCCTTTGGAACATCCATTAATTTTCCCCTCGAGAACAGAGAAAGGAGGAGACAGATGGACAAGGAGAGCAGGGAAACAGGTAGAGCAGCAGGAGGCCTCAACCTCACTGGGGACCCAGGGGCACCTGCCCCACTTCATCCGACATGTTTAGTGTTTGATAGGAATTGTTGGACTAGAAGATCCGATGGGTCTCTTCCAACCTGGTTGTTCTATGAGTCTATGATTCTATGATCCTTCTCCTCCTCCATCACCTAATCCATGTTGTCCCCTCCTGCCCTAACACTCCTCAAAGGAGCTGCTCAGTTGGCTTTGGAGGGGAGGACCAACCAGCAGCATTTATGTAGGACCTACACAAAAAAAATAAACCCTAAAACCAACCTGGTGCTGCCTCGTGCACGACATGGGACCACACGCACGCACTTTGGGACATGCCAGAGGTCAAACCAGAGGTCAAGCGCATGCACAGCCTTGCGAGCGGAGGAAGCTGAAGGAGCAGAGGACACAGAGCAAACCACTCACGATGGGTTCTGTGAGCTCCGAGCGCTTGGGGAGCCTCCTGGGTGCTGTGGGGCAGAGCAGGGCCAGGCAGGGCGGCAGGCAGGGTGCTGGGTGCCCAGCTCCTCCAGGCAGGGCTGTGCCCAGGAGGGTACCAGGCTGCTGGCAGAGACGGGATAAGGCTTATCCAAGCACCTCATTAGTTGTCGTTGGACTTGGCAAGAATCATAGAATATGTGTAAGAATGCTACGTATTAATTACTGTGTAATAAGAATCCTGCGTTCAGTTGTGGGCCCCTCAGCACAAGAAGGATGTTGAGGCTCTGGAGCGAGTCCGGAGAAGAGCAACAAAGCTGGTGAAGGGGCTGGAGAACAGGCCCTATGAGGAGCATCTGAGAGACCTGGGGGTGTTTAGCCTAGAGAAGAGGAGGCTGAGAGGAGACCTCATTACTCTCTACAACTACCTGAAAGGAGGTTGTGGAGAGGAGGGAGCTGGGCTCTTCTCCCAAGGGACAGGACAAGAGGGAATGGCCTCAAGCTCCACCAGGGGAGATTTAGGTTGGAGATTAGGAGGAAGTTTTTCAGGGAAAGGGTGATTGGGCATTGGAATAGGCTGCCCAGGGAGGTGGTTGATTCCCCTTCCCTGGAGGTGTTTAAGGGACGGGTAGATGAGGTCCTGAGGGACTTGGTTTAGTGTTTGATAGGAGTGGTTGGACTCAATGATCCAGTGGGTCTCTTCCAACCTGGTTGTTCTATGATTCTATGCTTCTATGATTCTATGATTCATCATGCTGCACAGACGGGGAAACTGAGGCAGGGCCAGCTGTGGGAGCCAGTGGGCCAGCCAGCTCAGCCCAAGCCATGCACAGACCACTCTTTCCCACAGAACGAAGACCCTTCGGCCTCTCCCCGCTCTTCCTCGCCCCGCTGACCCCCTGTGCCCCGCAGCCAGCACCATGCGGCCGCCCCGCGCAGGCAGCCGGGACGCTTGTACCTCCATCTCCACGTGCCCCATGTCCGCAAGAGCCTCCTCTTACCACTAAAGACGGGGCTGGAGGGGCAGGCAGAGACACAGGAGAAAACCACAGTTAGCAGCTGGTCAGGATGGGGCGAAGCACCCAGGACTGTCGTGTCGCTGACCACCCCAGCATCTCCGTGCCCCATGGGCATGGGTGCAGGGTCCCTGCCTGCTGAGAGCATCTCCTGATGCTCTGGAGCCACCGCAGACCCTCCCGGTGCTGCGGAGACAAGAAGCACCAGCAAAAGTTGTTTGCGTAGGTCCTGCATAAACTCTAACACCAGAACTAGTGTTTGAGAGGAGTGGTTGGACTCGATGATCCGATGGGTCTCTTCTAACCTGGTTGTTCTATGATTCTATGAACTCTAACGCGAAGGTGGGTTTCTCAGCCATGGAGCTCTGCACAAGAGGGACCTGGTGACCCTGAGGGGCTCTGGGTCTCTTCCAACCTGGTTGTTCTATGATTCCATGAACTCTAACGCGAAGGTGGGTTTCTCGGTGATGGAGCTCTGCGCAAGAGGGATCTGGTGACCCTGAGGGGCTCTGGGACCCCCAGCCCTGCGACGATGGGAGGGAGTGGGCGGCAAGCGGCAGCTTAGGGGAAAACGTTACCTGAGGCGCAAGCACTTGTGGGACTGCACATCCTCCTCCTTCCAGCTTTGGGGGGGAAGAGTTGGGGGCACAGAAGGTTTGGGGGGAGATGGAGGGGAGGAGGGTGAAGAGGAGAGAGGAGGAGAGAGAGAAGGTGAGATGTTATGAGAGGTGATGCTCGTGGAGGAGATGGGACCCCCTTGGGTGGGAGGGCTGGGGGCTGCAGTCCATCCCGTCGGTTTCCAGGCGGATCAGGTGAGCACGGGAGGTGCTGCCGGAGGTTGGAGCCCCATCAAGCCCATACTCACCTCAGGGCTGGCCAGGGGGGAGTAGGACCACTCCATCTCCACACCGCACCAGCCCTCCTGCTGCCCTGTCACCAGCACCACTGGGGAAACTGAGGCACGATGCCTCTCCCCACCTAACCCTAGCGCAGGGCCCGTGCTGACACCCCATGGACCAGCAGCCATGTTGGCACATTGGGGTCTCCAGGATGCTCTTCAGCCAGAGGGGACGTGGGGACACAGTGCAGATCGGCCACCACACCCAGCATGGTGGCCCTGAACCCCCTTGTCTCTTCTTGGGGGAGCAGGGGCAGGTTGGCATCTCTGCTCCCACTGCTGTGGGCATGAGAAGCCTGTCTCGGGCTGCAGAAATTAGATTTTGCTCCTTGCCCAGCTCAGCCGCAGGGCCACTCAGCTCCAGCCCAACCAGGCTTGCAGTGCTGCCCTTGCAAGGTTTGGTTTGATAGGAATGGTTGGACTCGATGAGCCGATGGGTCTCTTCCAACCTGGTTGTTCTATGATTCTGTGGACAGGACGAGAGGGAATGGCCTCAAGCTCCGCCAGGGGAGATTTAGGCTAGAGATTAGGAGGAAGTTTTTCACGGAAAGGGTCATTGGGCATTGGAATAGGCTGCCCAGGGAGGTGGTTGATTCACCTGCCCTGGAGGTGTTTAAGGATAGACGAGGTCCTGAGGGACATGGTTTAGTGTTTGATAGGAATGGTTGGACTCGATGATCCGATGGGTCTCTTCCAACCTGCTTGTTCTATGATTCTAAGGTGGTTTCCAGCCACACTCACTCCCCCCGTGCAAACTCCCAGTGCTGTGGCCACCTCAGAAAAGGGCAGTGAGGTGGAACTCAAGAGCGCAAGAAGCTTCGTGATGGTCCAACACCCCGAGTCCATCCGCAGGGACCAGACGTGCCCTGTCTGGAGCTGGGAGCAGGAGGGGCAGAGCAGGATGGGTGCTGGGTGAGGAGCAGGGCCGGGGGCTGCGGTGACCACGGTGGCATCACAAGTGGAGAGAGAGAGACGAGCAGAGAAGAGAAGGCAGAGAGGAGGGAGAATGTGTGGCCGGGGGGCTGCCCCCTCCTACCTTTCCCCTGGACAAGCAGCAGGGCTGATGCTTTTCGGGCCAGGGGTGCAGGGGTGATAAGGCGGAGGGGCTCCATCGGGACATTTTTTCACCTCTGAATTCCTAAATCCTCCGTTGCGGGCTCGCTGCAAATGCTCAAAGATTAGGAGCATCTCTCTGAGGTTGGGGTCGAATAAAAAAACAAACACGGAGAAATTAAACTTTCCAATGCGAATCGAGACAGGCAAAGCGAGGCTGAGGAGACCAAGGTCCTCCGTGTGAACCGAAGCAAAACGAGAAGCAAAACTCAGCACTTTCCTTCAAAAGACAGCTTCTTTTCACAGAAAGGGTCATTGGGCATTGGAATAGGCATTGGAATAGGCTTATTTTTCACAGAAAGGGTCACTGGGCATTGGAACAGGCTGCCCAGGGAGGTGGTTGATTCCCCTTCCCTGGAGGTGTTTAAGGGACGGGTGGATGAGATGCTGAGGGACTTGGTTTAGTGTTTGACAGGAATGGTTGGACTAGATGATCTGATGGGTCTCTTCCAACCTGCTTGTTCTATGATTCTATGATTCTATGAAGTGGACTCCCCAGCTCCATCTGCTCGGCCACCAGGCTCAGAGCCAGCTCCGGGTCGGTGGTGGCACCATCGACCCTGCCACGAGGTCCCTGCAGCCGGCAGGACCATCCCCGCGGCAGGTGGGAGGAAGGCTGTGGATGGATGGATGGTTGCCTATGGAGGGATGGGTTGGGATGATGAGGATGGAGGTGGATGCTGGACGCTTCAGCAGATCCTGTGCTGGGGCTGCTCGGCTGCCCCCGTGGCTCCTCGTGGCTGGGGCTTCCCATGATCCTCCTCATCCTGAGGCCTCACGGGGACCCCTGGAAGCCCCTCAGCCCTCACCCCCCAACCCTGCCTACCTGAGAGAGGGCAGGAGGCTGTCGTAGTAGGACCATGTGGCCGTCAGGTACGTCCGGTTGGCGTCGGTGGAGTAGAGGCGCCAGGCAGCCTGGAGGAGAGCGAGAGTCCGTAGGCATTGGGGTCAGCAGGGAGACCCCCCACCCGCATCGGCAACTCCAACCACCTCGGCCACCGCGGGCAGGGTCGGCCCCAAAGGAGCCAGTGACAGAGCAGAGGTGACATGTTTGGGTCCTGCCTGCAGCAGGCAGGGACAGGAGAGCATCCCTGGGAGGGGACAAGGCAGATAGAGGAACAGGAGAGCATCTCTGGAAGGGGACAGGGCAGATAGAGGGACAGGAGAGCATCTCTGGGAGGGTACGGAGCAGATGGAAGGACAGGAGAGCATCCCTGGAGGGGACAGGGCAGGAGCAGGGGCAGGAGAGCATCCCTGGGAGGGGACAGAGTAGACAGAGGGACAGGAGAGAATCCCTGGGAGGGGACAGAGCAGATGGAAGGACAGGAGAGCATCCCTGGAGGGGACAGAGGAGATGGAAGGACAGGAGAACATCCCTGGAGGGCACAGGGCAGGACCAGGGACAGGAGAGCATCCCTGGAAGGGGACAGAGCAGATGGAAGGACAGGAGAGCATCCCTGGGAGGGGACAGAGGAGATAGAGGGACAGGAGAGAATTCCTCCAAGAGGACAGGGTAGGATCAGGGCCAGGAGAGCATCCCTGCAAGGGGACAGAGCAGAACCAAGCTACCTGGATCAGGTTTGCCGCCGGCGTCCGTCTCTTCTCAAAATGCTTCTGCCGATGCTGCTCCTGCACTTTGAGGGCGAAGCCAGAGCCCAGGATGCCCTGGGGATGGGAGGGATGGGGTCTGCGGGCGCCGCTCACGCCACCACCAGCCAGGAGAGATGAAGACCCTCTCCCGAGCCCTACTCACTGCTGGCAGCGCGAAGAAGGAGATGCCGAGCAGGGCGAAGCCGGCCGCCAGCATGCGGCCCAACCACGTCTGCGGCGTCTTGTCCCCGTAGCCGATGGTGGTGAGGGTGACCTGCGCAGGGACAGAGCAGGAGAGGGCCTGGAGGGAGCTCCCCCGCCTCGGCTCCATCCCACCCAGTTCGTCCCCTCCCAGGGCCGGGGGGCCGCGGCGGCCCAGCTTACCGTGCCCCACCAGAGAGAGTCGGCGTAGGTGGCAAACTGGGCGTTGGCGTCTTTCTCGGCCAAGTACACCAGGAAAGAGGAGAAGATGAGCACCAAGAAGCCAATGTACCAGGCGGTGATGAGCTCCTGCGAAGACAGGCAGGTGAGAGGGGCTTGGGGATGGTCTGGGGGTAGTTGTGTTATCTCCAACTACCTAAAAGGAGGTTGTGGAGAGGAGTGAGCTGGGCTCTTCTCCCAAGGGACAGGATGAGAGGGAATGGCCTCAAGCTCTGGAGCGAGTCCAGAGAAGAGCAATGAAGCTGGGGAAGGGGCTGGAGAACAAGAAGAGCGTCTGAGAGAGCTGGGGGTGTTTATCCTGGAGAAGAGGAGGCTTAGGGGAGACCTCATTGCTCTCTCCAACTACCTGAAAGGAGGTTGTGGAGAGGAGGGAGCTGGGCTCTTCTCCCAAGTGACAGGGGACAGGGCGAGAGGGAATGGCCTCAAGTTCCACCAGGGGAGGGTCAGGCTGGACATTAGGAAGAAATTTTTCATGGAAAGAGTCATTGGGCACTGGAACTGCCCAGGGAGGGGGTTGAGTCACCTTCCCTGAAGGGTTTTAAGGGATGGGTGGACAAGGTGCTGAGGGACATGGGTTAGAGATTGATGAGGATGGTTGGACTCGATGATCCGATGGGTCTCTTCCAACCTGGTTGTTCTATGGGAATGGCCTCAAGCTCCACCAGGGGAGATTTAGGCTGGAGATTAGGAGGAAGTTTTTCACATTGCGGGTCATTGGGCATTGGAACAGGCTGCCCAGGGAGGGGGTTGATTCCCCTTCCCTGGAGGTGTTTAAGGGACGGGTAGATGAGGTGCTGAGGGACATGGTTTAGTGTTTGATAGGAATGGTTGGACTCGATGATCTGGTGAGTCTCTTCCAACCTGGCGATTCTGTGATTCTCCGACTCTCTGCCCCCCCCAGGCTCACCTTGCTGTGTGCGTAGACGACAGAGCCCAGCAGCTTCCAGGTGCCTCCGCGCCGGTCCATGCGCACCATGCGCAGGATCTGCAGGAACCTCATGCTGCGCAGGGCCGAGGTGGCGAAGATGTTGCCCTGGGTGCCGGCGGCGATGACGGCCACTGAGGCCACGAAGACGATGAAATCTAGGGAATAAGACAATTCAGGGATGGCTGTCTTTTCTCCACCAGCCGTGGGGCGGGTGGCACAGCAGATCCCCCGGTGTCCCCTCAGTACCGATCACGCAGAAGGGTTTCCTGGCGAAGCGGAAGCGTCCTCGCCAGCCCCGGTAGCGGCAGCAGCAGCCGGCGGCCCAGACTCGGACGATGTACTCCATGCCGAACACCACAATCATGACGAACTCCTACCAGGAGGAAAGAGAAAGGGACAGGAGGGTGAGGTGGGAAGAGCATGAGGCTATAATGGATTCACGGCTTAGAGCAGAGACCAAACATGATGCTGAGGAGGGCGCACGGTGTCCCCTCCAAGGCCACCAGCCCAAACGTGGATGATGTACTCCACGCCGAACACCACGATCATGACAAACTCCTACCAGGAGGAAAGAGAAAGGGACAGGAGGGTGAGGAGGGGAGAGCAAAGGCATGAGGCTCAATTGGATTCACATCTTAGAGTGGAGACCAAACATGATCTCAATTGAATTCGCATCTCAGACCAAACACGATGCTGAGGAGGGCGCACGGTGTCCCCTCCAAGGCCACCAGCCCAGACATGGACAATGAACTCCATGCCGAACACCACGATCATGACAAACTCCTAGCAGGAGGGAAAAGAAAGGGACAGGAGGGTGAGATGGGAAGAGCAAAGGCTTAATTGATTTCACATCTCAGACCAAACATGATGCTGAGGAGGGCGCACGGTGTCCCCTCCAAGGCCACCAGCCCAGACGTGGACAATGAACTCCATGCCGAACACCACGATCAGGACAAACTCCTACCAGGAGGAAAGAGAAAGGGACAGGAGGGTGAGGAGGGGAGAGCAAAGGCATGAGGCTCAATTGGATTCACATCTTAGAGTGGAGACCAAACATGATCTCAATTGAATTCGCATCTCAGACCAAACACGATGCTGAGGAGGGCGCACGGTGTCCCCTCCCAGGCCACCAGCCCAGACGTGGACAATGAACTCCATGCCGAACACCACGATCATGACAAACTCCTACCAGGAGGAAAGAGAAAGGGACAGGAGGGTGAGGTGGGAAGAGCAAAGGCTCAATTGGATTCACATCTCAGACCAAACACGATGCTGAGGAGGGCACACGGTGTCCCCTCCAAGGCCACCAGCCCTGCCAGGGCCATCTCGAGGGAATCAGGGCAGCGAGACGGAGGCTGTGGCCGTGGAGCCTGTGTGAGCCGCCCTGGCTCTCCTACCTGTGCCAAGCTCGCTCGGAGCTGGGTCCTTTTCCTCCTCCGTCAGCATTGTCCTACCTCTCACCCAAACACGGCCCCCGTTCTGCTTACTCGTGGGAAAGTCACAAGGACCTTCCTGATTTAGTCTCCGTCACTCGGGAGAACTCCGGTGTCAGCCGTTTCTGACAGTTTGGGGGAAAGTTGCCTTTTTTAGCCCCTCCTGCCCTGCCTCTTCCAGCAGTTCGTGTCTCCTGGCACCATCGAGGTTCGGCTACGGTGACAGGTCACCCCGAGCTGTGGGGACACCCGTGGCCACCCTGCAGCTTCTCCCCATGGGATGGAGACCTTGTCATGGTTAACACTGTGGATTGAGAGTGAAATCTGGGCTTGGGGAAAGGGATGGAGGAGTTTTGTCTGTGATCTTGTCTGAATTTTCTTAGGGCATAACGTGGGGGCCCTGAGTGACAGCCCCGCTCCCCTCTTACCAGGATGAAGAGGCACTCGTTGGCCAGTTTCTGGTGCTCCTGGATGGTGGAGAAGACGGAGAGCACCAGGCAGCTGAAGACCAGGAGGAATCTGGAAGGAGAGCGTGTCAGAGCGGGTGTCCCACTCGCAGCCTGACCCCCCCAGCCAGGCCCTCAGTGCCCGCAGCTGAGCCCTGGGGACACGGTTTGCCCCTAGATGGTGGCATGGAGCAGCTCTGCAGCCCACGAGCAGCTGCCCCTGGCACTGGGATGCCCAGCACAGGCGGCACCTCCCTGAGCCAAGGACCCTGGTGGCCCCTGAGCATCCCTCCAGCACACGTTGGGCAATCGCTCTGCCCAGCCCGGGGCTTGTGCGGTGCCACCCGAGTCATAGAATCATGGAATCATAGAACAAGCAGGTTGGAAGGGACCCATCAGATCTTCTAGTCCAACCATTCCTATCAAACACTAAACCAAGTCCTTCAAGACCTCATCCACCCGTCGCTTAAACACCTCCAGGGAAGGGGAATCAACCACCTCCCTGGGCAGCCTATTCCAATGCCCAATGACACTCTGTGTGAAAAACCTCCTCCTAATCTCCAGCCTAAATCTCCCCTGGTGGAGCTTGAGGCCATTCCCTCTCGTCCTGTCCCCTGTCCCTTGGGAGAAGAGCCCAGCTCCCTCCTCTCCACTACCTCCTTTCAGGGAGTTGTAGAGAGCAATGAGGTCTCCTCTCAGCCTCCTCTTCTCCAGGATAAACACCCCCCAGCTCTCTCAGCCGCTCCTCATAGGGCCTGTTCTCCAGCCCCTTCCCCAGCTTCGTTGCTCTTCTCTGGACTCTCTCCAGAGCCTCAACATCCTTCTTGTGCTGAGGGGCCCACAACTGAACACAGGATTCAAGGAGCAGCCTCACCAGTGCTGAGTCCAGAGGGAGAATCACCTCCCTGGCCCTGCTGGTCACACCATTTCTGATCCAAGCCAGGATGCCCTTGGCCTTCTTGGCCACCTGGGCACACTGTTGGCTCATGGTCAGTCGCTGTCGACCAACACCCCCATGTCCCTCTCCTCCTGGCAGTTTTCCAGCCAGACTTCTCCCAGTCTGGAGCTCTGCAGTCATGTGGTGCCCCCCAAGCCCTGTGCCCGGAGGGAACGTCGCTCCCACTGGTGTCCCCGGTGATGTGGAGAGCTCTGTGTGGCACTCATGTGGCAGCCTGGGCTGGTGGCACCGCACATCCCTGAGCACCGAGGAGGAGGTCCAGGCTCCAGTGGCCACAGGGCTTTGTACCAGGCTCCACCGCAGCCTCTGCCTGGAAAAAATAATCCCTAACACTGGGCAGGGAGGGAGAGGAGGGTCCCACAGGGTGGCTGAGGGCACAGGCAGGACCAGAGCTTCTCCTGGCTGTCCCCAGCATTGCTGCCACCGCAGGGACCTGTCGCTCTGCCGGGGACACCCTGATCAGCCAACATAGGCAGAAGAGATCACAGTTTGCTGCTTGGGTGCTGCTTGTGCCCCAGAGCCGGGTTGGGACACAAGAGGCTTTGGCCCATTTCAGATAAGGAAGGGGAAAAAACATAATGGACTCTGAGGCTGAAGCAAATGAAACTCCCAAAATACATTTTTTTCCCCTGATCCAGCGATTCTAAAAATGGAAAGCGGAGGGCTTGTGCCACCGGCCCACGTGACAGTGTGCAAAGGGCCACAGCTCTGCCCGAGCCAGCGCCGTAACGGGGGTCCGGGCACCCCCAGGCACCCCCAGGGCACACGGCAGTGCCAGGACAGCCAGGCTGAGCCCAGTCCCTGATTCCCTGTCCCCGAGCTGGTGGGCACCCACCTCGCCCCCAGCACCATCTCCCACAACAAGCAATGCCTGCACGACCCATCGAAGCTGCTGTGGAGAGCGCAGGGGCTCAGCTCGAGGAGATCCTTCCCGGCACCCGCTCGGAGCACTTTTGCGTCTCCTCTAGTTGTTGACATGGAGCTTTCATAGAATCATAGAACAACCAGGTTGGAAGAGACCCATCGGATCATCGAGTCCAACCATTCCTAGCAAACACTAAACCATGTCCCTCAGCACCTCATCTACCTGTGCCTTAAACACCTCCAGGGAAGGGGAATCAACCACCTCCCTGGGCAGCCTAGTCCAATGACCCTTTCTGTGAAAAACTTCCTCCTAATCTCCAGCCTAAATCTCCCCTGGAGGAGCTTGAGGCCATTCCCTCTCATCCTGTCCCCTGTCCCTTGGGAGAAGAGCCCAGCTCCCTCCTCTCCACAATCTCCTTTCAGGGAGTTGTAGAGAGTAATGAGGTCTCCTCTCAGCCTCCTCTTCTCCAGGATAAACACCCCCAGCTCTCTCAGACGCTCCTCATAGGGCCTGTTCTCCAGCCCCTTCATGAGGGACATGCTGGCTACAGGAACAAAGGGTCTGGGGTGTCGCAGCCCTCGCTGCAGAGGACAATGTTCCTCTGCCAGGCGCTCCCCAGCCGCAAGGCAGAAGGCTGGAGTCGGATCCTGCTCCCTCTGAATTATTAATAATATTAATTTTCCTCTGGCGCAGCAGTTCTGCTCTTAACTCCTCTGGCACGACCGGGAGCACCGGGACCCCCATCCCACTCCTGCGGCACCACGGGCACCGAGCACCCAGCAGGTCGCTCGGCTCCAAAAGAAGAACCTGGCTGAGGGCAGAGCCTTTCTGCTTGGTGCATCATCAGCAATAAAGATTATACAGTCAGGACTTAGGAGGCAATTACGCAGGCAGCAGAGCACAAAGCAGAAGAGGAGGCAGAAACTTCTCAGCCTGAAAAGATTTGTGCCTCTTGGCCTGGATGGGGAGTAGGGAGGGGGGGACTCCGGTGCCCAGGCACGAGCTCTGGCCAAGAGGACATAGAATCAAAGAATCATAGAACAACCAGGTTGGAAGGGACCCATCGGATCATCGAGTCCAACCATTCCTATCAAACACTAACCCATGTCCCTCAGCACCTTATCTACCTGTGCCTTAAACACCTCCAGGGAAGGGGAATCAACCACCTCCCTGGGCAGCCTATTCCAATGCCCAATGACCCTTTCCCTGAAAAACTTCCTCCTAATCTCCAGCCTAAATCTCCCCTGGTGGAGCTTGAGGCCATTCCCTCTCATCCTGTCCCCTGTCCCTTGGGAGAAGAGCCCAGCTCCCTCCTCTCTACAACCTCCTTTCAGGGAGTTTGAGAGAGTAATGAATCATAGAATCATAGAACAACCAGGTTGGAAGAGACCCATCGGATCATCCAGTCCAACCATTCCTATCATACACTAATCCATGTCCCTCAGCATCTCATCCACCTGTCCCTTAAACACCTCCAGGGAAGGTGAATCAAACACCTCCCTGGGCAGCCTCTGCCAGTGCCCAATGACCCTTTCCGTGAAATTTTTTTCCTAATATGCAGCCTAAATCTCCCCTGGAGGAGCTTGAGACCATTCCCTCTCATCCTGTCCCCTGTCCCTTGGCAGAGGAGCCCAGCTCCCTCCTCTCTACAACCTCCTTTCAGGGAGTTGTAGAGAGTAATGAGGTCTCCTCTCAGCCATGACATGTTGCAGGTGGCCCAAGTCGCACTTGTCACCATCCCCGAGTGGCACTGGAAGCAGTCCCAGCAGTGAGAGGAACCCACGGCCACCCCGGAGCACCCCGTTCCCAGATGCTGGGGTGAGGGACGCGAAGCCACGAGGAGCTGCCTGGGAAAGAAACTCCCTGGGAACACATCACCTGCTAGGAATTAACTGGTAAAGCCTGGGCAGGCGCCCGTCCCGGCTGCGCCTAAGCCGCTTAGGGAAGGGGTCAGGTGCCCGAAGGCGGCTCGGGGAGCCAGGAACCGGCCGTGCCCCTCGTCCCACAAGGGACACAAGGCTGCTCTCAGCTCCCCTGCCCCACTCCAGGGCTCCAGCAGCCTCTCCATCCAACACCACGTGGCGCTGGCACTGCCAGGCTCCTCGCCGGCGCAATCCCCCTCCTCAATTCACTGCTTTTCACACTCACAAAGGGTCAAAAGGCTCTGGAGCAAGTCCAGAGAAGAGCGACGAGGCTGGTGAAGGGGTTGGAGAACAGGTCCTATGAGGAGCGGCTGAGAGAGCTGGGGGGGTTTATCCTGGAGAAGAGGAGGCTAAGAGGAGACCTCATTGCTCTCTGCAAGTCCCCGAGAGGAGGTTGTGGAGAGGAGGGAGCTGGGCTCTTCTCCCAAGGGACAGGGGACAGGACAAGAGGGAATGGTCTCAAGTTCCACCAGGGGAGATTTAGGCTGGAGATTAGGAGGAGGTTTTTCACACAGAGGGTCATTGGGCATTGGAATAGGCTGCCCAGGGAGGTGGTTGATTCCCCTTCCCTGGAGGTGTTTAAGGGACGGGTGGATGAGGTCTTGAGGGACTTGGTTTAGTGTTTGATAGGAATGGTTGGACTAGAAGATCCGATGGGTCCCTTCCAACCTGGTTGTTCTACGAAAATAAAAAGAAGGAATGAGTTGAGGCCTCCCTGCTCACCTTCGCCAGGGTCAGAGGGAGAAGATGTTGTTGCTGAGCCGAAGCATCAACTCTCACATCAACTTCCCATCGCCAGCCCCTCAGCTGGCATCCTCATCCCTACAGAGCTCCGGCTGCTGGTCCAACACCTCCTTGCTGGCACAGATCCCTGCGAGAGGGACGGGACCCTCCTGGTCACTCACCACCCTCAGCAGGAGCAGAGCCTTGGACCCTCCTGGCCACTCTCCACCTTTGGCAGGAGTAGAGCCTTGGACCCTCCTGGCCAGTTGCCACCCTCGGCAGGAGCAGCTCCTTGCCCGCAGGAGCTCTCCCCGAAATCATAATTAAAACCCGACGGGGCACCCAGGCTCGGAGGAGGCCAATCTCCCCCACATTAATCTTCATTAGCACAGACTCTGCCATATGCTCTGCCCGCACCGGCAGCCGAGCAGGGGAGCTGGGAAAGATGCTGAGCTCAGGGCAAGCAGGGCCAGGGCGGCCCGGGAGGGTGAGGAGCTGCGCCAGGGACAGTGCAGGCACCCAGCACCTGCCCCAGCACCTCCAGACAAACAGGCTGCGCCCCAGAAGAGTCTGAGCAGAGCTCGGTGCGGCCAGCACTGATGGGACCGCGATGCTCAGTGCCTGTGCAGCAGGATGGAATCATAGAATCATAGAACAACCAGGTCGGAAGAGACTCATCGGATCATCGAGTCCAACCATTCCTATCAAACACTAACCCATGACCCTCAGCACCTCATCTACCCACATCTTAAACACCTCCAGGGAAGGGGAATCAACCCCCTCCCTGGGCAGCCTGTTCCAATGCCCAATCACCCTTTCTGGGAAAAACTTCCTCCTAATCTCTAGCCTAAATCTCCCCTGGTGGAGCTTGAGGCTCTCGTCCTGTCCCCTGTCCCTTGGGAGAAGAGCCCAGCTCCCTCCTCTCTACAACCTCCTTTCAGGGAGTTGTAGAGAGTAATGAGGTCTCCCCTTAGCCTCCTCTTCTCTAGGATAAACACCCCCAGCTCTCTCAGACACTCCTCTTCTTCTCCAGCCCCTTCACCAGCTTCATTGCTCTTCTCTGGACTCACTCCAGAGCCTCAACATCCTTCTTGTGCTGAGGGGCCCACAACTGAACACAGGATTCCAGGAGCAGCCTCACCAGTGCTGAGTCCAGAGGGAGAACAACCTCCCTGGCCCTGCTGGTCACATCATTTCTGCTCCAAGCCAAGATGCCACTTAACCTTCTTGGCCACCTGGGCACACTGCTGCCTCATGTTCATGAGCCATGTTCATGGATGAAGCAGCCCAGCAAGTCAGTGACGAGTCTGAGAGCTGGGGGTGACACTGGTCACCCCAGTGCCTCAGCAGAGCTGGCACAGACCCTGCTTTACACTTGCCCTGCGAGGATGCCCGAAGCCAGGGCCACAGGAGGGATCGGGGAGGCTTGAGCTGTCAGTCCAGCAATAACTCAGCGGCAGGAAAACACCATGTGCTGGAGGATAAACAGCTCAGAGCGAGCAAACAGGCTCTACCCAGGAGCAACTCTCCCTTCCCTGGCCAGGGCTGGCCCCTTCGCAGAGCCACCAGGTCCCCATGGGGCTCGGTGACAGCGCTGGGTGCCCAGTTGGGCTGTTCCTGCGGTTGTGCCAGCCTGGGACATGGCTCTTTGGGCCATGAGTGCATCACCCCAGCTCCAGTGGGGATGGGGACAGGGATGGGGACAGCACATGGCTCCCCAGCCTCCCCCATGCGAGGTCCAGCTCCCCTGCCCTGCCTAGAGCTGCACAAACAGCGTGAATTATGAACCCCCCATCCCTCGCCCCAGCAGCCTTCGAGGGGAGGTGGAGCGGGCAGCCCGTCTCCTGCGGGGGATATAAATAACCGGGGTGTAGCAGGGCTGTTTGTGCCCGTAACCATGGCAGGGTCCGTCCTGCCAGCCTCTCCGGCCTGCGCCGCTGAGAAGAGACGCAGAAAAGCAGCCAGTGTCTCACCCAGTTGGGTTGGAGCTGGAGCCAGGCAGGGACCCCAAACCCCAGCAGACACTCGGAGCCCAGACCTGATCCAGTTCTCAGTGAAAAGTGCCACTCCAAGGGCCCCCAGACCACAGAGGTGAGGAAGGACAAGGTGTTTCCAGCCCCAAATGACATCCCACACAGCCTTTGCGCCCCAGCAAGTGGGGTTTAAACCCCACAGACATCCTCCTCCATCGCCTTGGCCTCCGCATCACGCACGGCCCCCCAGCTCGGCCGTCCCCGCGGGGAGCAGCGCGGTCACAAGTCTCCTGCAGACCATGCCAAGAGGCTCACATGGAGCTGCCGAGATACTTTTGCTCTTGAATCATCTGGCAAGGAGCTCTCTGGAGAGGGAGGAAAGAAAACCAGTTTGCAACACGCCTCCTGCGCCCCATGGGCCTGGCAACCTGGGAGAGGGATGGGGGCTGCTCCCCTCTTCCAGCACCTGGAGGGTCTCTGTGAGCATCGAGTGTCCCTGAGAAAGCGAGACAATCTGAGCCCCTTGTCCTGCATCCTTGGGCAGGTCTGGGTGCTCGCTGAGCCCCACTCTGACCCTCACCCCAAGGGCTAAACCACTATAGAATCATAGAACAACCAGGCTGGAAGAGACCCATCGGATCATCCAGTCCAACCATTCCTATCAAACACTAACCCATGTCCCTCAGCACCTCATCTACCCGTCCCTTAAACACCTCCAGGGAAGGGGAATCAACCCCTCCCTGGGCAGCCTATTCCAATGCCCAATGACCTTTTCCGGGAAAAACTTCCTCCTAATCTCTAGCCTAAATCTCCCCTGGTGGAGCTTGAGGCCATTCCCTCTTGTCCTGTCCCTTGGGAGAAGAGCCCAGCTCCCTCCTCTCCACAACCTCCTTTCAGGTAGTTGGAGAGAGCAATGAGGTCTCCTCTCAGCCTCCTCTTCTCCAGGAGAAACACCCCCAGCTCTCTCAGCTGCTCCTCATAGGTTCTGTTCTCCAGCCCCTTCACCAGCTTCGTTGCTCTTCTCTGGACTCTCTCCAGAGCCTCAACATCCTTCTTGTGCTGAGGGGCCCACAACTCAACACAGGATTCAAGGAGCGGCCTCACCAGTGCTGAGTCCAGAGGGAGAATCACCTCCCTGGCCCTGCTGCTCACACCATTTCTGATCCAAGCCAGGATGCCATTGGCCTTCTTGGCCACCTGGGCACACTGCTGCCTCATGGTCAGTAGCTGTCGACCAACACCCTCAGATTCCAAAGGTTCCCTGAGCATCCCTCCTGCCACCAGCACACACACTGGCCCCTCCTGCTCATGCTCTGGGCTCTGATGAGAAGGGAAAAAAACACAAAAGAAAAAAAGGAAGAAAAATCAATGCAGAGTTTCACGTTGCGCCGAAGTCGCTTAATTTTATGCCCTGGTGACACCGCACGGGGACAGGGAAACTGCTGTGCCGGCTTCTCTTCCCACTGGTTTTCTCCCCCCAAACGCAGCTCCTGTTTCAAGCCTGGACAAGGTGAGTGGGGCTGACGGGGGCAGAGCTCGAAGGGCACCGGGTGGGCAGCGATGGGATGCAGCCTCCCCTTTTATTTAGTCCATGGGAGTGCGGCAGCCGGATAGGAAACCACCCCAGCAGCCTCCTGGGAGAGAGCAGTGACCGCAAGCGAAAACCCAGAGCTTAACGCAAGAGGATTTTACCAAGCACGGAGAGGGGATGAAGCAATTTCCCTATAAAACCCCATCAAACATCCCTGGGGGGGCTGGCAAGGCCTTGGGCTGGAGCCGCTGTGGGCACCGAAAGGGGTGATGGTATAATCACAGAACAGATTGGGTTAAGAAGGACCTCAAAGGCTATCGAGTGCCACCTCTGCCATGGGCAGGGACACCTCCCTCTGGACCAGGGGCTCCAAGCCCCATCCAACCTGGCCTGGAGCCCTTCCAGGGATGGTTTTCCGGTGCTGTCAGCAGCCTGGGGCCTGGCCAGGAGCTGCCCCGTGCCCATGGCACCCACACCGTCCCTCTGTCCCGAGCCAGCAGGGATTTCCCACAGCTCCGAAGCTCCTGGTCAGCCCCGAGCCAAGGAGAGCCCATGCCTGGCATTGCTCCCCCAGTGCCAGGATGGCTCCGGAGCTCTCCCAGGGGGAACCCCGATGGCACCGAAACGCATGGAAAGAGTGAGGGTGGAGGTGCCATGGGACATCTGCACCCTCCGAGCTCTGCCCTGCTGAGAGAGCTGGGGTTGTTTATCCTGGAGAAGAGGAGGCTGAGAGGAGACCTCATTGCTCTCTACAACTACCTGAAGGGAGGTTGTGGAGAGGAGGGAGCTGGGCTCTTCTCCCAAGGGACAGGGGACAGGACGAGAGGGAATGGCCTCGAACTCCACCAGGGGAGATTTAGGCTGGAGATTAGGAGGAGGTTTTTCACAGAAAGGGTCATTGGGCATTGGAATAGGCTGCCCAGGGAGGTGGTTGATTCCCCTTCCCTGGAGGTGTTTAAGGGACAAGTGGATGAGGTCTTGAGGGACATGGGTTAGTGTTTGATAGGAACAGTTGGACTCAATGATCCGATGGGTCTCTTCCAACCTGATTGTTCTACGATTCTATGAAATCGGAAGTTTCTGGCTGTAAAGCCTTCAGGTTAACACCTAAAGTCGCATCGCTCCGAGCTCCCCCACCCTATCCGGCAGGTGCCCAGCACAGCTCAGCGACGCTGCAGCCACCAAACCATCATAATACTGTTTATTGGACAAATTCAGCCTCTTTTCTCATCCCAAATAGCTTCCAGCGCCCGCTCCAGCCTCGCAGAGGCTGGAGCGGGCGCTGGAAGCTATTTGGGATGAGAAAAGAGGCTGAACTTGTCCAATAAACGCTATCAGCTCAGCCTGGTTATGTGCTCCCAGGCACTAAACAGCTCAGGGGAGGGAAGCGCTTCGCTTCTCAGCGGCTATTTCCATTTTAGCCACTTCCAGCCCTGTCCGGGAGCCAGGCTGAGCGTCCCCCATGCCTCGGGACGGGTCCCGCGGCCACTGCTGGGTGACCTTGGCCCCATCGCCCCCACACCTCCACCCTCCCCAGAGCTCAGAACCACTCAGCTAACACCATCCTCCTCATTCTCAAAGTCAATCCTCAGCTATCTAAGCGCAGAGATCATCTCTGAGAAGTCCAGTCACCAGCTCTGCAACAGCTCTCGCCGCGGGAGGGAATGAAACCACCGAAACTAACTTTGAAGGTGCTAGAACGGAGTGAATTTTATAGGGAAGGTTGCACAAATCACGGAATAATCACAGAATAATCAGGTTGGGAGAGACCCACCGGATCATCGAGTCCAACCATTCCCATCAAATTAGGTTGGGAAGGACCCACCGGGTCGTGGAATCCAACCCGTCCCAACTCTCTCAGCCTGCGGTGCCACCTGCAGCCCCTCTTTCCACCAAAGACATTAAACAACTCTGATCTGGATGGAGAAATCCCCAGATCCGCTCTGGGAATGGGATGTGTCTTGACCTGGTCAAAGGGAGGAGGAAAAATGTGGGTTCGTATTGTCTGGATGGAGAAATCCCCAGATCCGCACTGGGAACAGGATGCATTTCAACTCACTTGTAAAACTGAACTAGTGAATGAACTCAACCCCCCCCTATCTTGCTGAAAGCTTAAAATATTTTGGTTCTGCTCGTCCTGCCTGCACCAGGCAAAGCCCCAAGCCCGAGAGTTGGGTGGTAGAGGAACAAGCAGGGCTCAGTGGGTTCTGTTTGCTCCCATGTGGTTATCCCTGGGGGTTCCCTCTCTCCATGTTTCCACCAAAGATGTTAAACAACTCTGATCCAGATAGAGAAATCCCCAGATCTGCTCTGGGAACAGGATGCTTTTCAACTCACTTGTGAAACTAAGTGAGCGAATGAAATCAAACCTTCCCTGTCCTGCTGAAAGCTTAAGATATTTTGGTTCTACTCATCCTACCTGCACCAGGCAAAGCCCTGAGCCCAAGACTTGGGTGGTAGAGGAAGGAGCAGGACTTGGTGGGCTCTGCTTGCTCTGATGCGGTTATCCCTGGGGTAAAACGCAGGACAGGAGCAAGAATTGATGGGAGGTGTGAGATGAGTAGAGGCATCTTGCTTTCCAGAGCCCAGCGAGTGCCTCCGCGAGAGCATCCGCAACCCTGGCAGGAGGTCATTGGGCATTGGAACAGGCTGCCCAGAGAGGTGGTTGATTCACCTTCCCTGGAGGTGTTTAAGGGACGGGTGGACGAGGTGTTGTGGGACATGGGTTAGCGTTTGATAGGAATGGTTGGACTCGATGATCCGATGAGTCTCTTCCAACCTGCTTGTTCTATGATTCTATGAGGGTTCGGCTGCCAGTGTTAATTCCTTGCAAGAAAAGCTCTTTGACGGGTGGTATTTGCAGCGTAGGTGTTCTCTGCGTTACAAATAGGCCCCGGGTGCCTCTCCCCGGGGAGCTCAGGTGCCCTCTCCTCCCGTGACAAATTCATCCTGCCAGCTCAATGTGCTAACTTAGGCGCCAGACCCACTTTCCTGGCTTCTAACGAGCTCCAGAGCTCGGGTGGCCCCGTGAACGCCTCAGCACCGCGTTATTCAACTCGGTGATCTGGTGGGTCTCTTCCAACCTGGTTGTTCTATGATTCGGTGATTCTATGAAAGTGGAGGGAGAGGTGGTTTTGCAGCTCTTGTGCTCCGAGAGGGTCTGTGCACACATCGAGCACACACGTAGCACGTGTGGAACAGGGAGACCCTCTCCTCCTCAAGACTGTGGCTGCAAGCAGTGTCCCAGCAGTGTCCCAGAGTGGGATCTTGAGCCAGAAGAGCCCCCCCAAGCATGACCCCTCACTCCCCGCAGTGTGCGTTATGGGGACCTCAGCCCTGCAGCCTCATAATAGAATCATAGAACAACCAGGCTGGAAGAGACCCATCGGATCATCCAGTCCAACCATTTCTATCAAACACTAACCCATGTCCCTCAGCACCTCATCTACCCGTCCCTTAAACACCTCCAGGGAAGGGGAATCAACCCCCTCCCTGGGCAGCCTATTCCAATGCCCAATGACCCTTTCCATGAAAAAATTCCTCCTAATCTCCAGCCTAAATCTCCCCTGGTGGAGCTTGAGGCCATTCCCTCTCATCCTGTCCCCTGTCCCTTGGGAGAAGAGCCCAGCTCCCTCCTCTCCACAACCTCCTCTCGAGGACTTGCAGAGAGCAATGAGGTCTCCTCTCAGCCTCCTCTTCTCCAGGTTAAACACCCCCAGCTCTCTCAGCCGCTCCTCATAGGGCCTGTTCTCCAGCCCTTTCACCAGCTTCATTGCTCTTCTCTGGACTCGCTCCAGAGCCTCAACATCCTTCGCGCTCTCTACTTGCCCATTCAGGCTCCCTACTTGCCCCTCCACCCCAGTTCCCGGTTGGCACCGCACGGGCTCCACTACTGAACTGGTACCAGCAGCAGGAACGGGTCCTGGGGTGTCCTCACCCCTCTCCAAATGCTCACAGAGCAAGTTCACCAGTGTTGGTGCATCCTGCACTCCCAGCCCAGGCACCGCGACCCCTGGGAGATGCTTGGAAGGCACCCACCCTGTTCCCCCAGGATCAGCCCCCATGGGAGCAGGAGGCAGAGGGGGAGATGGTGCAGGAGGGATGTGGAGGGGACCCTTCTTTCCCTCTGGGATCAGCCCTGGTGGCAATGGGATGCAGAGGGGGGGGACGCAGAAGGGGGTATAGCTGGGGGGACGCAGAAGGGGGTATAGCTGGGGGGATGGAGAAGGGGGATGGAGAAGGGGGATGGAGAAGGGGGATGGAGAAGGGGGATGGAGAAGGGGGATGGAGAAGGGGGATGGAGAAGGGGGATGGAGAAGGGGGATGGAGAAGGGGGGCAGTGGTCCTGCTCCCCCCAGGATGAGCCCCGATGGGAATGGGATGCTGCGGGGTTGGGGGGTGCAGAGGGGATACAGCTGGAGGGATGGAGAGGGGGATGGAGAAGGGGGGATGCAGAGTTGGGGGTTGCAGCCGGGAGGATGGAGAAGGGGGGATACAGCTGAGGGGATGGAGAGGGGGATGCAGAGGGGGGGGGGGATACAGCCCGGGGGATGCAGAAAGGGGGGCACCGGTCCCCTTCCCTCCAGGATCAACCCCAGTGGGGATGGGATGCTGAGGGGTTGGGGGTGCAGAGGGGATACAGCCGGGAGGATGGAGAGGGGGGGATAGAGAAGGGGGGATGCAGAAGGGGGACCAGTCCCATTCCCTCTAGGATCACCCCGATGGAAGTGGGACGCTATGGGGGGGTTGCAGAAGGGGTTACCGCTGGGGGGGAGATGGAGAGGGGGTCACCAGTCCCGTTCCCTCGAGGATGAGCCCCGGTGGGGATGGGATGCTGAAGGGTGAGGGGGGTGCAGAGGGGGGGATACAGCCGGGGGGATGGGGAGGGGGGGATGGAGGTGGGGGGGGACCGGTCCCCTTCCCTCCAGGATGAGCCCCGGTGGGGATGGGATGCTGAGGGGTGAGGGGGTGCAGAGGGGATAGAGCTGGGGGGAGAGAGAGGGGGGTGCAGAAGGTGGGTACAGGGGGGGAGATGGAGAGAGGGATGAAGAAGTGGGGTACAGCCGGGGGGGTGGAGAGGGGATGGAGGGGGGGGGGGGTACCAGTCCCGTTCCCTCCAGGACCAGCCCTGGTGGGGATGGGATGCTGAAGGGTGAGGGGGTGCAGAGGGGGGGATACAGCCCGGGGGATGGAGAGGGGGGCACTGGTCCCGTTCCCTCCAGGACCAGCCCCGGTGGGGATGGGATGCTGAAGGGTGGGGGGGTGCAGAGGGGATACAGCTGGGGGGATGGAGAGGGGGGCGCAGAAGGTGGGTACGGGGTGGGGGGGGGGATGGAGAGGGGGATGAAGAAGTGGGGTACAGCCGGGGGGGTGGAGAGGGGGATGGAGTGGGGGGGGGGGGGTACCAGTCCTGTTCCCTCCAGGACCAGCCCTGGTGGGGATGGGATGCTGAAGGGTGAGGGGGTGCAGAGGGGGGATACAGCCCGGGGGATGGAGAGGGGGATGCAGAAGGTGGGTACGGGGGGGGGGGGGATGGAGAGGGGGATGAAGAAGTGGGGTACAGCTGGGGGGGTGGAGAGGGGGATGGAGGGGGGGGGGGGGTACCAGTCCCGTTCCCTCCAGGACCAGCCCTGGTGGGATGGGATGCTGAGGGGTGGGGGGGTGCAGAGGTGGGGATACAGCCCGGGGGATGGAGGGGGGGGCACTGGTCCCCTTCCCTCAAGGATCAGTCCCAGTGGGGATGGGATGCTGAGGGGCTGGGGGTGCAGAGGGGATAGAGCTGGGGGGATGGGGAGGGGGGTGCAGAAGGTGGGTACAGGGGGGGGGGATGGAGAGGGGGATGAAGAAGTGGGGTACAGCCGGGGGGGTGGAGAGGGGAGGATAGAGCCAGGGGGATGGAGAGGGGGGGAAGCAGAGTGGGGGGCACCGGTCCCCTTCCCTCCAGGATCGGTCCTGGTGGGGACGGGATGCCACGAGGTGGGGGGGGGGGGGGGGATGCAGAAGGGGATGCTGCCGGGGGTGGGGGGACCCTCCCCACTCCCTCCCCCCCCCCCCCCATCCCGAGCACTCACATGAAGCCGTGGTAGACGAAAGCCCCCCCCCGGGGCCGCTCCAGGGCGTTGTAGAGGCAGCTCTGCAGGCGGCGGCGGCAGCGGGGGGGCCCCGGGGGGCGGCGGGGGGGGCTGGCGGGGGGGCGGGGGGCGGCGGCAGCAGCAGCAGCCAGCAGCCCCCGCCGGGGGGGGGCGCTCGGGGGAAAGGGGGGGGGGGGTCCCCTCCTCGGTGCGCACAGCCCCGACCATGGCCCCCCCCACCCACCCCCGCACCGACCGACCCGACGGACGGACGGACGGACAGAGAGAGAGACCGACCCCGGGGCACCTGCCTTTAGCCGCCCGCCGGGCCCTCCCCCGCCCCCGCCCCGCCCCACCTGCAGCCAGCCCCGCAGCACACACCGCACCGGGAGGGGCACCAGCACCGGGGAGGGGAGGGGGGGGGAGAGACACACACCAGCACCGAGAACGGCCACTGGAGCAGCCCACGAGGCACAATCCCAAACCGTGGAGCATCCCACGAGCCCCAGTCCAGGACCCTGAAGTGTGGAGCAGCCCACGAGCCAGAGTCCTGAACCCTGGAGTGTCCCATGTGCTGAAATCCTGAACCGTGGAGCAGCCCTCGAGCCAGAATCCCAGACCCTGAAGTGTGGAGCAGCCCACGAGCTGGAATCCTGAACTCTGGAGCAACCCACGAGCTGGAATCCCAGACCCTGGAGTGTGGAGCAGAGCACGAGCCAGAGTCCTGAACCCTGGAGCGTCCCACAAGCTGGAATCCTGAACCTTGGAGCAGCCCTCGAGCCAGAATCCCAGACCCTGAAGTGTGGAGCAGCCCTCGAGCTGGAATCCTGAACTCTGGAGCAGCCCTCGAGCCAGAGTCCTGAACCCTGGAGCATCCCACGAGCTGGAATCCTGAACCTTGGAGCAGCCCTCGAGCCAGAATCCCAGACCCTGGAGTGTGGAGCAGCCCACGAGCTGGAATCCTGAACTCTGGAGCAACCCACGAGCCAGAGTCCTGAACCCTGGAGTGTCCCATGTGCTGAAATCCTGAACCTTGGAGCAGCCCTCGAGCCAGAATCCCAAACCCTGAAGTGTGGAGCAGCCCACGAGCTGGAATCCTGAACCTTGGAGCAGCCCTCGAGCCAGAATCCTGGACCCTGGAGCCTCCCATGAGCCCCAGTCCCAGACCCTGGAGTATGGAGCAGCCCTCGAGCTGGAATCCTGAACCCTGGAGCAGCCCTCGAGCCAGAATTCCAAACCATGGAGCAGCCCTCGAGCTGGAATCCCGAACCATGGAGCATCCCACAAGCTGGAATTCCAAACTCTGGAGTGTGAAGCATTCCACTAGCCAGAGTCCCAAATAGTGGAGTGTGGAGCAGCCCTCAAGCCAGAATCCCAAACCCTGGAGTGTGGAACATCCCATGAGCCAGAGACCTGAACCCTGGAGTGCCCCATGTGCTGAAATCCTGGACCCTGGAGCATCCCACGAGGCAGAATCCCAGACCCTGGAGCATCCCTCGAGCCAGAATACCAGACCCTGGATCATCCCATGAGCCAGAATCCCGGACCACGGAGCAGCCTATGAGCTGGAATCCCAAACCCAGGAGTGTGAAGCATCCCACAAGCCAGAATCCTGAACCCTGGAGCATCCCACGAGGCAGAATCCCAGACCCTGGAGTGTGGAGCATCCCATGAGCCAGAATCCAGAACCCTGGAGCATCTCATGAGCCAGAATCCTGAACCCTGGGTCAAGGAGCATCTGCTTAGCCAGCATTGCAAACCATGGAGAATGGAGCTTCCCATGAGCCATCCTTGCAAACCATGGGCCATGGGGCATCCCGCAAACCGGCATCGCAAAATACACATCATGGAGCATCCCATGAGCCAGAATCCCAAACCACAGAGCAGCCCATGAGCCAACATTGTGAACTATGGGCCATGGGGCATCCCACGAACCAGCATCGCAAACCATGGAGTGTGGAACATCCCACGAGCCAGCATCACAAAACAAGGGATTTGGAGAATTTCATGAGCCAGCACCACAAACCATGGAGACTGGAGCATCCCATGAGCCAGCATCATAAACCCTGGAGCATGGAGCATCCCATGAGCCAGAATCCCAAACCATAGAGCATCCCACGAGCCAACATCGTGAACTATGGGCCATGGGGCACCTCATGAACCAGCATCGCAAACCATGGAGAGTGGAGCATCCCACGAGCCAGCATCACAAACCATGGAGTGTGGAGCATCCCACGAGCCAGCATCACAAACCATGGAGTGTGGAGCATCCCATGAGCCAGCATCACAAACCATGGAGTGTGGAGCATCCCATGAGCCAGTATCACAAACCATGGAGTGTGGATCATCCCATGAGCCAGAATCCCAAACCACAGAGCATCCCACGAGCCAACATTGTGAACTATGGGCCATGGGGCACCCCAGGAACCAGCATTGCAAACCATGGGCCATGGGGCATCCCATGAGCCAGCATCGCAAACTATGGAGAGTGGAGCATCCCACAAACCAGCATCACAAACCGTGGAGTGTGGAGCATCCCACGAGCCAGCACCACAAATCATGGAGCATTCCATGAACCAGCATCACAAAACAAGGGATTTGGAGTGTCTCATGAGCCAGCACCACAAACCATGGAGTGTGGAGCATCCCACAAGCCAGCATCACAAACCACGGAGCATTCCACAAGGCAGCATCACAAATCACGGAGCATGGAGCATCCCAGGAGCCAGCGTTGCAAAACAAGGGATTTGGAGCATCCCACGATCCAGCACGATAAACCATGGAGTGTGGAGCATCCCATGAGCCAGTATCACAAACTATGGAGAGTGGAGCATCCCACAAACCAGCATCACAAACCATGGAGCATCCCATGAGCCAGCACGATACACCATGGAGTGTGGAGCATCCCATGAGCCAGTATCACAAACTATGGAGTGTGGAGCATCCCACGAGCCAGCATCACAAACTATGGAGAGTGGAGCATCCCACGAACCAGCATCACAAACCATGGAGAGTGGAGCATCCCACAAGCCAGCATCACAAACCATGGAGCATCCCACAAGGCAGCATCACAAATCATGGAGCGTGGAGCATCCCATGAGCCAGCATCGCAAAACAAGGGATTTGGAGCATCCCATGAGCCAGCACCACAAACCATGGAGTGTGGAGCATCCCACAAGCCAGCATCACAAACCACGGAGCATCCCACAAGGCAGCATCACAAATCATGGAGCGTGGAGCATCCCAGGAGCCAGCATCCCAGTCCACTCAGTGTGCAGCAGCCTGGGAATGAGCCTCCTGAGGCACATGGTGTTGAGCATCTCTGGGGTGAGCATCCCCGACCACCAGGCACAGAGCAGCCCAGGGACGAGTTCCCCAAGCCAGCCAAGCATCAAACCCCATCCCTCTTCCTCTCCTTTGTGCCACCTCTGGGAATCTCTGGAGGTTCTGAGGGGCACCAGACACCTCCAGAGAGACCTCACATTGCTTGGGAAGAGAAAAGCATGTCCCTGTTCTCCCCTCCTGGGCCAGGAGCCCAGACAGAGACCGTTCCCTGCAGGACTCCCCTACCTCTCCACCCTCTGCGGACCCAGTTCTGAGTTGAGCTCCAGGTGGTTTTCCCAGCCTTATTAATTAATAAGGTGCTAATTAATAATAAGGTGCTTTTCCACCTCATTCCCCTCAGCTCCGCCAAGCCTCCCACTAACAGACGGGGAAACTGAGGCAGGCTGCCCCATCCCAGCTGGACCCACACGCTCTCCACACTCTGCAGACTTCGGGTCCCACGCGGGTGCCCAGGGCTGGCTCTCCAGGAGAGGAGAGCGACTTACAGCTTTGGCCAGTGAATTATTTAACGCGTCGGTTGGAGATCCTGGCACGGGCCTGGGCCCTGGTGAGCACTGCGGTATTCAGTCGGTCTGGGGAGAGCAGCACAGTGAATAAATAGATGAATTTATTTGCCCGGACGCGGGGGAGACGGTGCTGGTCAAGCCCAATCTCCCTTCCCATGGGATGGAGATGGGGACAGAGCTATACCCAGAGGTTGAAATCCCATATATATATATATATTATAAATCCCATAAATCACTCCAGCAAATCCGTGATGCCTCCTCCGTGCTCCCCAAGTGGGTGCAGCCCCTCGTGTGACCCAGACCTCCAGTGCATCCTCCCCGAAGATGCTCCTGGAGCCGCAGTGGGATCATCCTGACCTTCATCTGGCTGCTGTTCCCCTCGGCGCAAGGTTTAGGTTTCACCTGGCGATTGATTCAAGCCTCGGGGCAGAGTTAAGGTGACCTGGAAAGGTCTTTGGCCGAGGTGGGTGCCCAGGCCAGAGGAGTCGGGGAGGTGGGAGCAGGGTTAGTCCTGGATTCCCAGTTGGATGGGGAAGCCAGGCTGATGGGGATCCAGGATGGGGAATCCAGGCTGATGGGGATCCAGGCTGGGGAATATCCAGGCTGATGGCCCCAGGCTCGCTTCTAAGTGAAGAACTGGGTTTTCTTAAACAAAGACATCACTTGTTTGCTGGAATCAGCGAGTTGGTAATAAATGGTGGGGGGAAGGCTGCTACCCTCACCCACCACCTTATCTGTTACCGTCGATTCCCGACCTCCTACAGTTTTCCTGCAGCAGATCGGACCCCGAGCTGCTCCGGGTAGGGAAGGAAACTTTGTGTGGTTGCAGGAGCAGCGATGCCGGCAGCTCCAGAGCACCCAGGGGTGGGTAATGGGGACACATTGCAGGTGCTGAGGGGAAGGGGCTGCTCCCATCCATACTTGGTCACCTGCCTGGACCCTGGGAACCTCCCTCCCTCCTGGAACTTGGAATTTTGAGCCAGGGAGTCGGAATTAACTGGTACCGACCCATCTCTAGGAGCTGATGGGGTTTGGGGAAGCTGGGCCAGGCTTTGCCCCCTCCTGCTTCGCAGAGCTGGCTGCGTCCCCGGGACCCGATGGAGCTCTAAAGAGGATTTTGGAGGCCGGTCGGGCGGTGGCAAGGCTGGCGCGCTTGGAGCCTGCTGCCCTCTTGGGATTGCAGCTCAAGTTCCTGGCACAGAGCGGAGGCCAAGATTTGCTTCGACGGGATTTCCAGTAAGTTTTGCAGCCCTGGGTTGCAGCCGCAGGGCTGAGGGCTGGGCACAGGGGCAGGGGGGGAGCTGGGAATCCTCGCCTGGGCACGGCCACCGGAGCAAAATCCCAGGCTGGCTGAGCGAACGGGGGTGCTGGGGAGCACTGGGGGTGACATCGCTGAGGGGAGGACACAACCTGGCATTGGTAGCTCACCCATGCTCCAAACAACAAGCAGTTGGGCTCCCCTGGTCCTGCTGCCCAAGCTCAGAGGGACCCAAGCATCACAAGGAGCTGGGAGACATCCCAGAGCAGCTCCCTGGGAGGAACAGGGATACTTCCACCTCACTGCCTCAGCACCATTTGCACCTGGAATGGGACGTGCCAAGGATTCTGCTCCTTTTCCCAGCTTGGAAGGCAAAGAAGGAAGAAGGGAGAGGGACTCCAAGAGAAAATTGAACCCTTGGGCTCTCCAGTGCAGCCGCAGGAGAGGTCACAAGTGAATCCCTCCAGCGTCTCTGGGTTCTTGTGGAATCATAGAATCATAGAACAACCAGGTTGGAAGAGACCCATCGGATCATTGAGTCCAACCATTCCTATCAAACACTAACCCATGTCCTTCAAGACCTCATCCACCCGTCCCTTAAACACCTCCAGGGAAGGGGAATCAACCACCTCCCTGGGCAGCCTATTCCAATGCCCAATGACCCTTTCCAGGAAAAACCTCCTCCTAATCTCCAACCTAAATCTCCCCTGGTGGAGCTTGAGGCCATTCCCTCTCGTCCTGTCCCCTGTCCCTTGGGAGAAGAGCCCAGCTCCCTCCTCTCCACAACCTCCTTTCAGGGAGTTGAAGAGAGCAATAAGGTCTCCTCTCAGCCTCCTCTTCTCCAGGATAAACACCCCCAGCTCTCTCAGCTGTTCCTCATAAGGCCTGTTCTCCAGCCCCTTCACCAGCTTCGTTCCTCTTCTCTGGACTTGCTCCAGAGCCTCAACATCCTTCTTGTGCTGAGGGGCCCACAACTGAACACAGGATTCAAGGAGCGGCCTCACCAGTGCTGAGTCCAGAGGGAGAATCACCTCCCTGGCCCTGCTGGTCACACCATTTCTGATACAAGCCAGGATGCCATTGGCCTTCTTGGCCACCTGGGCACACTGCTGCCTCATGGGCAGTTGCTGTTGACCAACCTCCCCAGGTCCCTCTCCTCCTGGCAGTTTTCCAGCCAGACTTCTCCCAGTCTGTAGCTCTGCTCAGGGTTGTTGTGCCCCAAGTGCAGGACCCGACATTTGGAGATGGAGCAGACCCCACGGTGCTGGCAGTGGAGAAAAGTCATCTCAGCTCCGAAGGGAACAGCGTTTGCTGACGCTCACTGCGGGTGTTGAACCCAAAACCTGCGCCGGGAGAGGTTGCATCTCCACCCAAGCACTTCTCCCTCTCCCAACCAGGACCCCCAGAGCTCTGGTCTCTAAGGTGGCAGCGTGACCTTCCCCACGGGAGATTTTTGTCTTGGCAGAGAGAGGGTGGTGAGCGGTGGGGAAGAGCAGCCGTCAGCAGCAAAGCCACAGATCCCAAGCGTCAGCGACCGGCGCTCGCCCGCCTGGTGCATGGTGCTGAGCTCATCACCCCGAGGGGAAACAGGAGCTCAAACGGGTCCCTGGGGGAAAGCGCTGGTTTATCATCCCATTTCATCCCCCGAGGCCCTCAAGCTCTGATCCCCTCCGGCACCAGTGCCCATCGGCAGCCACAGAGGGGCTGCCATCCCGGGGCTCACCCAGCTCCTCGGGCATCGCTCTGCGATCAGGGTCCCTCAGGAGATCAAGCAAAAATCACTCGTGGGCTCTTACCTGTGACGAATGATGTCAACTGCTTCAGAATCCCTCTCCTGTTCAAGGCAGCCGGGTTCTCCTCTAGGAGCGCAGACAAAATCTTACCTCTGGTAATCTCTAGCTAATAATATCATGAGTTATTATGAAGAAATTCTTCATAATGAGGGTGTGGAGGTCCTGGTGCAGGTTGCCCAGAGCAGGGGTGGCTGCCCCATCCCTGGAGGGGTTCAAGGGCAGGTTGGATGGGGCTCAGAGCCCCTGATCCTGTGGGAGGTGACCCTGCCCGTGGCCAAGGTTGGAACTGAATGGGCTTTGAGGTCCCTTCCAACCCAAACCATTCTACAGTTCTATGAGAAGTGTCTCATTCCCATTTTCTGTCCTTAATCAATTTATTCCCTTTCAAATTTAAACCATTTCAAGGAAATCTTTCTCCTTTGGGTGAAGTGCTTTCCTTCCCACAGAGCTTGGCTTCTCTGCTGGTGGCTGATAACGCCGGACAGTGCCTGCTCCATCCAGGAGCCCTGCGCCTCTCTCCATCCCTACAAGCGGATTCTCCGGCTCCACTCCTGACAAGGATGATTTGCCTGTGTTGCTGCCTGGGAGCCAAGCCCTGGCTCCAGAGGAAAGCACCTGCCTGGCCCCAGCACCATCCCTGGAGCAGGATGAAGCTCCTTGGAGCAGAGGTGGCAGAGAAAGGGGCTGGATGGGGAGCACAGAGCCCAGCCCCACGCACGGAGCTTTCATAGAATCATAGAACAAGCAGGTTGGAAGAGACCCATCGGATCTTCTAGTCCAACCATTCCTATCAAACACTAAACCATGTCCCTCAAGACCTCATCCACCCGTCCCTTAAACACCTCCAGGGAAGGGGAATCAACCACCTCCCTGGGCAGCCTATTCCAATGCCCAATGACCCTTCCTGTGAAAAACTTCCTCCTAATCTCCAGCCTAAATCTCCCCTGGTGGAGCTTGAGGCCTCGTGTCCTGTCCCCTGTTCCTTGGGAGAAGAGCCCAGCTCCTTCCTCTCTACAACCTCCTTTCAGGTAGTTGGAGGGAGTAATGAGGTCTCCTCTCAGCCTCCACTTCTCCAGGATAAACCCCCCCAGCTCTCTCAGTCGCTCCTCTTCTTCTCCAGCCCCTTCACCAGTTTCGTTGCTCTTCTCTGGACTCACTCCAGAGCCTCAACATCCTTCTTGTGGTGAGGGGAGCCCCCAGTTCCTCCTCCCAGGAGGAGCTTCCCTCCCTCCCCAACTCCATCTTTCCTTGCACAGGAGCTGCTCCTGCAGGAATTCTCAGCCCCACCAGCCCCGCTCACCCCTGTGGCCCCAGAGTGCGGATGCTTGGGAAGGAAGGGGCCTGCACGGCCCTGCTGCTGCTACCACACCGGCTACCAGGCAGTGTAAAAAAAACGGCAAAAAAGTAAGAAAACTGACATTTAGAGTACCCAGGAGGTGCCTGCAACGCAAGAAGCTCCCTCACCCGACTGGAACAACTTGGCCCAGATTCCGTGCTTGGCTCCAGCCAAATGCTGAGCTGGAGTTTTCTGTCCTTGCCCAGCAGCAGCTGGTGCCTGCAGGGCTCCTGCGGGCAGGGGAAGGCAGGAATCCATCCAGGGCACCGCTCGCCCCGCACCAGGGAAACACTCACCTTGCTAACCACTGGCACTGCCAGGGAAACCAGCCTGAGCCAGGGGACAGGGTCACACGCTGTGTGTGGAGCAGCCGGAACCTCCAGAGTTCTGGCATTTGGACAGAGTCCAGAGAAGAGCAACGAAGCTGGTGAAGGGGCTGGAGAAGAAGAGTTGTGGCTGAGTGAGCTGGGGGGGTTTATCCTGGAGAAGAGGAGGCTCAGGGGAGATCTCATTGCTTTCTGCAACTACCTGAAAGGAGGTTGTGGAGAGGAGGGAGCTGGGCTCTTCTCCCAAGGGACAGGATGAGAGGGAATGGCCTCAAGCTCCACCAGGGGAGATTTAGGCTGAACATTAGATAAAAATTCTTCACAGAAAGGGTCCTTAGGTAGTGGAATGGCCTGCCCAGGGAGGGGGTTGAGTCACCTTCCCTGGAGGGGTTTAAGGGACGGGTGGACGAGATGCTGAGGGACATGGGTTAGGGATTGATGGGAATGGTTGGACTCGATGATCTAGTGGGTCTCTTCCAACCTGGTGATTCTATGACTCTTCTGCCAGCACCGCACGGAGCCATGAAACCTCTCCCGGACAAGGCGCCGACGTCATCGGAGCGCTCGATGTTGGAGGCACAAAGGCTCTTGGTTACAAACCCCACATCCCTCTTTTAGCCGAGACTTAAACTTGGCTCAATGCCGCGTGTTCGGTTAAACCTGAGCTCCGGAGCTCACTCAAACCTGCCCCAGACTCCTCCTCCCTGCTCCGTCAGGACACAGAGGCCACAGGGTGAGGCGATGCAGCCCTGGAATCTGCTCTGTGGGAGCGATCACTGCACAGAGACCCCTCAGTGTGGCAGCATCCTCGCATTTCCATCTCACCACTCGTGTCACTCCAACCCCTCTCTGAACCCTCAAGCCCCACGGTTGGTTTCGCTGCCACAGGAGGAATATTTCACAGGGATTCAGGATGCTTGGCAGGACGAGCCCGGGGCCCTGGATCTCAAAGAAAGCACAAACACTTATCTTACAAAGGAGATTTATTTAATTTTCGGAAGCCTATATTACATGCATCAGCCGGAGGGCAGTACAAAAGCAAAGAGCAGGGCTGGGGTTTGCCCGGAGCGCCCTGGGAGAAACCAGAACGAATCCAAGGCTCCGTTGCCCTCAGAAATCACAGTCATCGTACAAGGAATGTTTTTTTTTTTTTTTTTTTTTTTCCCTTTAATTACTCCTCCCCTGCCCTGGAGCTGCTCGGAGCCAGCGCTCGGCTTACCAAAAAAGGAGGCAGGAGAGGAAAACCTAACACACACACACACACACACACACTCTCCCCCCCAGACACCCCTAAGAAAGTTCTGAGAGGACTGGACCTAGGTCTACGCAGGGAAAAAGTACAAGCAGAATACCAGGAGGAAAGCTCGTCAAACAAACCAGGCGCAGGACCTTTTCATGATTTTCCGAGATAAAAACGTTTTACACGTTTGCTCAGCGAGAAGCTACAACGTCCTTTCGATTCGGAGCTCTCTCCCTCTCTCGGTTTTATGGGGCTGAATAGACTGAGAAATCGGTTTCTTAAAAATACAAATCTTGCGTTCTTGTCAGCGTCTGTCGGGTGTTGGCTCGTACCCACCTGAGGAAGGCGTCGAGCGCAGCGGAGGCCGCAGCTGAGGGCAGGTTGGGAATCAGCACGGCGAGGAGGCAGAAGCGGATGGATTGAGCCGATGGCGCTGGTTCGGCAGGCGTCAGGCCGGTTGGCGTTGGTCTCCCTGCGGAGAGAGGGCCGGCTGCAGCGCCCACGCTCAGTCCCCGGCCACCTGCGCGGCCTGCCCGTCCGAGCTCTGGTTGGAGGACTGAATGAACATGGGCTGGCTGATGTCCTGGCCCGCAGGCATCGTCACCTGCTGGATCTGGTAGAGTTGCTGGCAGAGGTGGAAGCGGGAGAGAGAGGAAAGGGCTGTCAGTGCGCGGCTCACCCAGCCCCAGCTCCCCCGAAAGCACCACACTGTGCATTATAGAATTATAGAATCATAGAATCACCAGGTTGGAAGACACCCACTGGATCATCGAGTCCGACCATTCCTATCAAACACTAAACCATGTCCCTCAGCACCTCATCCACCCACACCTTAAACCCTCCAGGGAAGGTGACTCAACCCCCTCCCTGGGCAGCCTCTGACACTGCCCAATGACCCTTTCTGGGAAAAAATTTTTTCCTCATGTCCAGCCTGACCCTCCCCTGGTGGAGCTTGAGGCCATTCCCTCTTGTCCCATCCCCTGTCTCTTGGTTTGGTGGTGGCAAAGGTGACTCTCAATCTGTCCCAATCCAGACCACGCGCTGCCACTGGACACCTGTTGCTAAACCACAAACTTAAGAATTCAGTGAATTTCTGCTGCTCAAATCAAGCAGGGGCTACCTACATGTCAGGCACCAGCTAGATCTTGAGATGGTTATTCCTAAATTGGTTTGGACTAGAGCAGATCCCACCCAGAGCACAAAGGATTGGATTCCTTTGGAATCATAGAACAAGTAGGTTGGAAGGGACCCATCGGATCTTCTAGTCCAACCATTCCTATCAAACACTAAACCAAGTCCCTCAAGACCTCATCCACCCGTCCCTTAAACCCCTCCAGGGAAGGGGAATCAACCACCTCCCTGGGCAGCCTATTCCAATGCCCAGTGACCCTCTGCGTGAAGAACTTCCTCCTAATCTCCAGCCTAAATCTCCCCTGGTGGAGCTTGAGGCAGTAGAACACGAGGAATCACAGAATCATAGAACAAGCAGGTTGGAAGTGACCCACCGGATCATCGAGTCCAACCATTCCCATCAAACACTAAACCACCTGAATCAAAAGCAGCACAACATCTGCTTATGCTGCTCCTGTGAGGGCCTGATAGCAGCAGCTGTTTTATCAGAGGAGTGGATCTCCTAGAACCCACAGGCTCTAGGAGGGTCTTTCCAGCCCTTGACTCCAAAGGGATCAAGGCCTTACCTGTCCGTCTGTGAACTGGCTGAACTGCTGCTGGCCTTGCTGGACCTCTGTCTGCGTTATCTGCAAGGAGAAGAGAAGGGTGATCACCGACGGCACTTCAGAGAGGGTCAGCACCCCACTAACAACATTCTGCTGCTGCCTTTCCACAGCTTTTCGACTCTTTCAAACTTCATCACCCACCACGTGGCAAGACGTGGCTGACGCTGCCAGTTCACAGCACACTGGTGCTTAACCATGAGTCAGGAACAAAGGACGTGGGGTTCAGCCACTCCAAACCAAACACAAGCACGTCCTCCCCGGCTTCCACCAGGGGAACATGGTCTCCAGGAGGACAACCAAACACAAGCATGTCCTCCCCGGCTTCCACCAGGGGAACACGGTCTCCAGGAGGACGGAAAAGCAGCAGCCTTCCCATCTTGCGAAGGCGGAGAAGAAATCCCTTCGCGTCCAGCCTCAAGGAGAAGGTGAGACAACCTGCTGGTCCTGACGCTTCTTCCCAAGAGGCTGCGCGGCTGCTCCTCCCTCACCCACCAGCAGGAGCAGAAGTAAAGAGAAGGTGGATGAAGTGAAGTTTTGACCTGCAAGCAGCTCAGAAGCAGCGTGAGCTTTAGGCAGCGAGACACACACACACACACACACACACACACACACGCGCAGCCTTCACCCAGGGAGAGGAGAGCCCAGCTCTGCTCTTCACTTTATGAAAGGAACAGCAAGAAAAGAAAGGCAGCCCAAGAGGAGGGAAATGCGACTGGAGTTGGGCAGCTTCGGAGCCAGGGAACGACACTTTACCAGTCCGTGGGAGCCCTGAAGAGCGTACCTGCTGCGCATTGGTTGCAAGCGTCTGGATCTGCCCCTGGACTACCTGGGTGCCTGACACGGGCTGGGCTAAGCGGATATACTGCAGCTGGCCAGCATTCAACTGAACCTGGAGACAAGCGGAGGGGGCAGGGAGAGAGAATTAAACAGGGAACTCGGCAACCTCAACCACACAAATTTGCGCCTTCTCCTTTCCACACCGGAAGCCAGAGCAACAGGCGGCACCGGGAAGCTCCAGCCGATCGCCCCAGGTTGGGGAGGAGCGACTACCCCTGGCAAAGCGAGGATGAAATCCATGGAATCCTGTTGGTTCCCAAAGGACAACCCCGTGGATGCACAACAGGGCTTCTTCCTCGCTTCCTGGTGGTTCTATGATTGCTCCAGAAGGGGAATGATAGGAATGAATAGGAATGGTTGGACTCAATGATCCAATGGGTCCCTTCCAACCTGCTTGTTCTATGATTCTATGAATGGTCACAGGAGCTAAAGCACATTAACTGCTCCATCTCGAGGAGCTTTGGGAACAGAGAACTTTTCTTTGTGGTTCTGATAACGGAGCCGCTTCCCGTGTCACAGGAAGATGGTTGTGAGCACACGGTGGACACTGCTGTCACCTCCTGCCACAAATCCCGAAGAACACGCAGGGAATTCCCACAGACAGCAGCGACAACCAACCCCAGGAACGCTGCCACGGGATGCCGGGAAGCTTTTAAGGCTCCTCAGCACCCACCCAGCCAAGGCTTGAGGTGCTCCGTGTCAATATTTTGGGCGCAGCATTCAAATTCAGTTCCTACAGCCCCGATCGCGCAAGGCAAGGAGGGAGGAGGACACGAGGACGATGGCATCGTGGGTAACCTCACCTCCCACCTTGCATTTTCTGCACTAGCAACAGCTGATGCTGCCACCACAGACCTGAGGGGTGATAAGACGGTCACAGCACAATCGATAACGGCTGTTGAATTTTTCGTTCAGCGTTATTTAACTGTAGAACATTGAGACTTGCAGCCTCACGGTTAAATTATATAAAAACGATGTTTTGAGGCCGTTTCCTTTTTTAAAAGGGGAAAGAAGTGCATGTAAAATACTTGAAAACTGCGTAAAATACTTGAAAACTGCTCACGGACCAAGATTCAAGTGCCCAGAGCACTGAACTGGCACCGACACAAACACTGCCGACTGCACCAGCTCTGCCTAAAAGCTCCGACGTTATTTCAAGAGCAAATCTGCTCCGCGGGAACGTAAACCTTTCAGGGAAGAGTTTGTTTCTGCACCCAAATGTGCCTGGAGATCCCGTTTCCCAGCTCCCTGCACGGATTTGAACGACACAGCTCACTGATCGGGTTAAAGTGGTTTACGTTTTCTTCCAGAACTGAGAGTAAGCTCCGAAGAACCTGTCAAGCACCATCTGGCTGAGACACGGATTAAGTTTAACACAAAGAAGTGATGCAGATAAACAAATTGTTACCATTTAATTGACACGACCCCTGTTTTTAACTCAGCTTTAAAAAAATTAACAGCCGCTTTTCCACGGGTGACCTGTGGTCCTGGAGTAAATGGTAAATCACAGCAGAGGAGAGCACAGAGGATGGAGAGCACATGGAAAAATCAGTGAAGAAAGTGAGTGAGGTCCTCCCTGCAGTCACCAGAGGTTTTCCCAGTGATTCAAATTGTTGTATCTGCGTCTCAAAAGATGCTTTGCCTGAACCTGAGCAGGTACCAGAGTGAGAAGATAGCACCGACTGTGCTGAGAGGGAGGAAATTCAAAAGGAAAATCAGACAAGCACAGTAGGAAGAGAGCAGAAGGCAAGCAGCACCACAGAGACCAAGGACTAGCTCTGGGAATCCAAACCAAAAGCGCTTTCCAGGTTAAGGCACTAAAAAGCTCTTGGAGCGAGCACCTGGCTCTCTGCTCCACTTTATTCCACTTGCTGGAGAAATGGGAAAGGTGCTTCCTTCAGCACAAACCGTGACTCTTCAACACGGCATGATTAAGAATCCTCCTCTTAATTACAGCCAAACCAGCATCTCTGCTAGGCAGAGAAGCACCCATCGCGACTGCTTCATTAAACCTCTGCTCCTGAGCTGCTCTGTTCGCACACTTACAGTTCTTAGAGACCCAGATGCTCCTGGAGACTAAAGACTCCACACTCTGGCACTTGGAAATTTCTCTGCAGCGCAAGAAGCTCAAGGCCTGGTCGCAGCTCCCTCTCCTGTGCTCCCAGGCAAGAGGAAGGTAGCAGCCAAGGCTCGGTCAAAGCTAGACCCCAAATAAAAAACCTCCAGTCTCACACTCCTAAAACACGGGATCATCTGCGACAGGATGATTTTTTGATAGGAATGGTTGGACTCGATGATCCGGTGGGTCTCTTCCAACCTGGTGATTCTAGGATCCTCCTCCAAGGAGGAGAGTGGCTCCTGCAGAAGGTTCCAGCTCCCTCATGGCTATTTAATAAAGAATTCCTTCTCCTAACCCATCTCTGAGCTACCTCCTCGTAGAGAATTGTTCTTGCTGAGCCAAAGGAGGATGCTGCCACATTCAGCCCTGTCCTAGTGGATTCACCGAGGCTGGAGGTGGAGATCTCCTTCCAAAGAGAGCAAGGATCTCGGAGAGTTTCACAAGGGAACGAAGAAAGAAAAAAAGAAAGCGGAAGAAAGGTAGCATGGAGTGCAGAGAAGAAAAATGGTTGGTTGTAGTAAAATCCTCTATTTGCCAAGCATTCCCCTTCTGCCTGGCACCTGGAGCCAAGCAGCAGGAATCAGCCGAAGACTCGAGCGATGCAAAGAATTTGGAAGGGAATTGGAAGACTCTGGCAACGCCCACATCTCAAGTGCTCTTCAAACGGCCGCGTTTGAGCCTGAACCTTCGCCAAGCGCACAGAGAGAAGCCTTGTCCATCTCCAAGAGCAAAACTCGTGCGAAAGATCAGTTCAGCCGCAGCTGTGAGCACGATTCTCAGTAAGAGAGCTCAAAGTGCAACACGTCCCGGTCGCCGGGTGCGACCTTTGTGCTGCGGTTTAGGTAGAGGGGGCCAGACAGGTTTGTTTTTCCTTTAAGAAGTGTGAAATTTTCCAGGTGGGAACCGAAAGCTCTGGCTTTGCTGGGAAGTTAGAGAGAGAGAGCAAAACGTGACTTCTTTTGCCCCACGTGTTCGCCTAGTACACAGGCCAGAATGTTCCAACTCTAAATCCCTTTCCAAGGCCACATCAGGTCTGTGTGGACGTGAAAACGAGCAGAGATTTTATGGTTCTGCAGAGCCATCCATCCAACCGGTTCAAAGGACGATATGAAATATTTCTTATAACGTAAAAGTTTTATTAATAACTCGCAAGTGGCACCTTTCCCACTCAGCCTGCCCGGTCAGGACTTCAGAACCCATTAAAGGCAAAAGAAGTTCATTACGTTTTACTGAAACCGCAAAGGGGTAAAGACTGAGGTTTGTAAAGCAAATATGTTATTTATTGCTTCCTAACGGTAACGATTTCACTCAGGGGGAAGTGTCGGGGGTGTGCGCACTGAGTCTATCCTGGACGGGTCGGATTTATGTCCCTTCATGCCCCCACATGGTTAATTTTCCTCTCTAAGCACAGGAACCACCACTCAATCCAAACTGCCCCTTCCAGTTAAAAAAAAAAAAACCAAGCGAACACGTAGGGTCTCATGCCAGACCTCCAGCAGCCAGTTTTGCTGACAGACTGTGACGGGTTTCTAGGGGCGAAGCCTTACCGGTATCTGCTGGATCTCTCCGGTGTTGGTGATGATCTGCTGCATGACCTGCATGGTCTGCCCAGTCCCACCCTGTGCCTGCTGGGTCTGTCCTTGCGGCTGGGCCTGCACTATCTGTACCTGCTGGCCTTCTCCGACCTGCATCGTCACGGGGGTGGTCTGCAGTCAAACGGGGACAAGGACCAAGCACGGACTCAACATGGGGGAAACAGCCACAAGATACACAGACAGACAGACGGCTTCCTACACCCGCTCTTACACGTCGATGCTTACAAAGGGAACCCAGGACCAAGATCACACCCTTGTTATCGAGGTGTCTGAGCACCCGGTACGACCAGAAAACGCGTTTCTGTCTCGCTATGGACTGTTCTGAGCTGTCGCAGAACAGGGAACTGCGATACGGTTACGCGAGGGCTTCGCCGGCGTCGCCGAGAACCCGCCGAGCGCGGCTGGTGGCTCACCTGGCCCTGCTGCGGCTGCGCGATGATGATCTGCCCCGGCTGGATGGTGGTGGTGGACGTGGTGGTTTGCTGGCCCTGCTGCTGCCCCTGCACCTGCACGGCCGCCGGCTGCTGGGCGAGCGTGAAATAGTACTGCACCGGCTCGGCGGGGGTCACGGCCTGACGCACCTCCTCCTGCGGCACCGGGAAACAACAGGTAAACCAAGAGTCTGGATCAACACCCAATCACCCCAACATCCCCTCCACCAATACACATGCTCCTGGGAAAGTATCTTCAATACCTTGTGACACTTTCGCTAAGTAAATCTGAAGTGGTCAATCAAACCGGGTTTCTGTGTTTACTCAGCTGCGCGGAAATCAAAACTGTTTCCATCACTCTACCCATAACAATGTAGTCAATCATTTCATTACAAGAAGCAAATAAGTAAAATTAACACAGTTGAAAACCACAAAACTCATCAGTAAATTCCATCGTTGCCTGTTATCTTAACAGAGAACAAATTGCAAGTGCCCCAGGAAGACTCACGGAGCCCCAAGGCTGTCAGCAACCCCCTCTCCTCACCCTGTGTACCCAAGATAAATCTCAACCTAGCCCTGACGCTAAACCCCTGCGAATAAAACTCACAGACTTGATGTACACTCTTGTGCCTTTATTTATTGACTTAAACCCAGCTTTTCCCCCAATTAGAACAATTTCACCTGGTACTGCGGCTCAAGTGCCCGATTCTGCTGGCAGCACAGATATCTTGGAGCGAAGAAACAAGAGGCTCTGCTCTAGCTCACTGGTTGAAGAAACAAGAGGCTCTGCTCTAGCTCACTGGTTGAAGAACCAAGAGGCTCTGCTCTAACTCACTGGCAGCAGCACAGGCTGCACTGCTCCTCGTTTGTTTTCTCTACGTGTGTCTTTAGGAGAGAAAAGCCCCTTATTAACAGCCTTTTAGGCAAAGCAGCAGCTCCTCCGAAATCAAGCGATGAGTGTTTGACACTCCAGAACTGTTAGAACTCCCACCAGGAGCAGTCGGGTCTTGCGCCTTAGGGAGGGCACAGCTCAGCAGACGTTGACTCCATGGCAGAAGGCGTAAACAATCCTCTCCCAGCCACCTCGAGTTCACAGCTGAGAGTGTAGGATGTTTACACGCGCTACAGCATGGCAGATCCCCACTTACACGCGGAGGCTCCGCTCCCCTGAGGATGCTCAAGGGCTCCTCAGCGCCTCCAGTTGAAAGGGAGAAGGAAAAAAAATCACATTAAACGCGACTGGTGGGTGTTGCCTGGATGGGCAAGAGAGCCATTTCGCTCAGACGCCAGCAGCGAAGGAAAAGACTTGGTGCGGGACGTTTCTCAAGAGCCGACTAGAAAAAAAAGGTGAAGCTGTGAACATGAAGTGAGTTTAAGCAAACATGAGCACCGTCTTATTGCATCAAACACTTAGAATCATAGAATCACAGAACAACCAGGTTGGAAGGGACTCATAGGATCTTCTAGTCCAACTATTCCTATCAAACACTAAACCAAGTCTCCAGCAGCTCTCCCTAGGGAAGCTATTTTTTTAAGGACCACCCTGGATCTCTTCAAAGGGTAGCATGCTGCAAACCTTCAAACGCATCAGGAAACAATTGAAGAAATTGTTATAGAACTATCGAAATTCACTGTTCAGAGCAGAAATCAGTCAGTTGAGCCCTGGGCGAGGATTCCAGGAGCTGCTGAAGAAGGTGCAGACACAGTTGCCCAGAGATGTGCGCAGCCCAGACGGTTTATCTCCTCAGCAACTTGTAACGGAGAGAGATGAGAAACTGGAAACTGAACCGGAAAACTTAGCAGCAGAACATGACGCTTTTAGGTGAAGGAGATAAGTTTGCCTCTACCTGTCTCTCTGTGCATTTGAAGCAGCAAGACTGAGCTTCCAACCCATCTCATTGCATTTCCAGCAGTCTCAAACCCAGAGGGAAACGCAGCCTCCATGAGTTCCAGGCTCCGCTTGAGCTGCCTGCAGCAGCCGGCGGCTGTAAACATCCGACTGAAAGCTCCCTCGAACACCTCACAGCTTCCAGTCAAGGATGTTTACAGCAGCAACAACTGCCCCAACGCACACGGGATGTGGTACTCGTCAGCAGAGAAGTCTACAAGACCAAGGATGCAGACCCAGGATGCTTTTTAAAGGCTTTGTCACTTCAGTAAAAGCCTAAGTCAGGCTCCTTAAAAAGCTCCACTCAAGCTCTATTTCCATTAAATAAAATTAAGAACCTGAAGGTAAACACTTAAACATGAGAGGCACTAACCTTATGTTTAAATCTGATGCTATGTTGCTCTATAGACTCTTAATTAGAAGCTGAAATCACAGCAAGGGAAGAGCAGACAACAAGGGAATTTCTGTGCCTCACCTGCCGCTTCGGAGGCTTCAGCTCGTCTCTCGGAACAATATCTATGAGGAAGTCAAACTGATCAAACTTTGTGATTGCCATGGCGATGTCATTCCTCTGCGACAACAAAAAGGGAAAAGCACTCTTCAGCTTTCTTTATCCTCTGATAAACCAGACTCCTAAAGTCAGAGCTTTCTCACTGCGTCCAAGCAGCACCTGCTCTCCAGATCCCACATTAAGGAACAAGCATTTCAGTGGAGCAGGGTTTACAGTGACCAACACATGTTTATAGTGACCAACACAGGTACTGAAGTTACTGTCTACAAAACACGTTTCGTGTTATGGCAACAAGGAGCTGGAAGCGGTTCCTGAAGCAGCTGAAGGTTGGGTGGGAGCAGCCCCGTTACCTGCAGAGTCCTGCGCTTGTTATCCTCCGTGTGTATCCACGCCCGCAGAGTCAATTCTGTGATGAATATCTGAGCTGCCTTGGCAAACAACACGGGAGCTTCTGCGCTGATCATCTGCAATTGGAGGTACAATTTAAACGTTATTTTTGTTGGGTTTGCCAGGAGTGCTCTCACTCCGAGCGGAATCCAAGCAGCTGCATTAACAGGGCATTTCCACAGGAGAAGATCTTGGCTTAGAGAGCCCGAAGAGTTAAACGCGGCAGGAAGAGCACTGGGCATCTAAAAAGTTCATCTCAAATTCAGTTTCCTCCATGACAAGTCAAAGATCAGCTCCAGATCGTGGCAGGACAGTAAATGCCATCCGTGCACACTCACCGAGGGGCTCGATCAGCAGCTTCTCCTTGGTGGAGCTTTGACACACGCGAGAACGATTCAAAAACCGAAAGGGATGAGCTGAGGGCTTGTTTTAAAACCTTATTTTATAGCTGTAACATTTGTATAATTCGAAACGAATGCTGAAATGGCACAGGAGGTTTGGAAGCCAGAGCAGAGGCTCTGCCTCACCAAATTCCTTTTCCTTAAAAAGTCTCCAGCTCCGTTTTACTCAAATTAAGCGCTTTTGTTATTAGCTGGCTGGTGTTAACACTCCCTCCCTAGTACAGCCGTATTGTTATAGACTCTGTCCCTTCATCCCTGCTCTGCCCTAAAAACTCATCAATGACAGAAAATGACTGACAGTTCACTGGTTCTGGACACTGATCAGGGATCTCGGGGGCCAGGGTTCGTTCCCTGGATGGGCTGAATGAAAAGCTGCTTGCATAGAATCATAGAACAACCAGGCTGGAAGAGACCCATCGGATCATCGAGTCCAACCATTCCTATCAAACACTAAACCATGTCCCTCAGCACCTCATCCACCCGTCCCTTAAACACCTCCAGGGAAGGGGAATCAACCCCCTCCCTGGGCAGCCGATTCCAATGCCCAATGACCCTCTGTGTGAAAAACTTCCTCCTAATCTCTAGCCTAAATCTCCCCTGGAGGAGCTTGAGGTCATTCCCTCTTGTCCTGTCCCCTGTCCCTTGGGAGAAGAGCCCAGATCTCTCCTCTCCACAACCTTCTCTCAGGTAGTTGTAGAGAGTAATGAGGTCTCCTCTCAGCCTCCTCTTCTCCAGGATAAACACCCCCAGCTCTCTCAGCCGCTCCTCATAGGGCCTGTTCTCCAGCCCCTTCACCAGCTTCGTTGCTCTTCTCTGGACTCGCTCCAGAGCCTCAACATCCTTCTTGTGCTGAGGGGCCCACAACTCAACACAGGATTCAAGGAGCAGTCTCACCAGTGCTGAGTCCAGAGGGAGAATCACCTCCCTGGCCCTGCTGGTCACACCATTTCTGATCCAAGCCAAGATGCCATTGGCCTTCTTGGCCACCTGGACACGCTGCTGGTTCATGGTCAGTCGCTGTCAACCAACACCCCCAGGTCCCTCTCCTCCTGGCAGTTTTCTAGCCAGACTTCTCCCAGTCTGTAGCTCTGCATCAATACTACATCAAATCCCTATTATCCATCTAAATTACTCCTTATTTTCTCCATAAAGCCACCTTGGTACCATCACTCCTTACACCGAACACCTCAGAGCTTTGTGAAAGGAAGAGTCAAAGAGAAACAAGGAGGAACCCTGAAGAGAGGCAGTTCAGCTCTACAAAAAGCAGGAGATACACAGAATTATACAGCAGGAGGAAGCAGAACTGCAAAAGCTTTCGGCAAAGACCTCAAGTGTCTTTGCTTTCCCAGCTCCGTTTAGTTCTAGGAGGTCAGGTCACGTCACATTCAAGGCAGCTGTTAAGATGTGCTTTTGAAATAATAATAAATAGTAATGAATTGCAAGGAATTATAGCTACAATATCCACCAAAAGGATCGTAAATCCTTAAGGAGAAGCCCGACAAGAGTTACCTTCACATCTTCATCCAGCTTCATGATCTTCTTGATTCGAGCCAGAGGGAGCTCTTGAACCCTGAAGTCTTTCTGCGGAGAGATCACGTTTGAGAGAGTTTTTACCGACATAGAATCATAGAACAACCAGGTTGGAAGGGACCCATCGGATCTTCTAGTCCAACCATTCCTATCTAACACTAAACCAAGTCCCTCAGCACCTCATCCACCCGTCCCTTAAACACCTCCAGGGAAGGGGAATCAACCACCTCCCTGGGCAGCCTATTCCAATGCCCAATGACCCTCTGTGTGAAAAACCTCCTCCTAATCTCCAGCCTAAACCTCCCCTGGCGGAGCTTGAGGTCATTCCCTCTTGTCCTGTCCTCTGTCACTTGGGAGAAGAGGCCAGTGGAAACGGAGGTGAGATCAGAAACGTTCAACCAAGCCTGTGCTGTCCGGAGCTGAAGTGGCTAAAACCAGACTTAGAAAAATAACGTTTTCTTTGAGGTATGGCAGCTTCTCCTCGGGCCCCAGGACTCTCATCGGCTTCTCTGCATTTCATACTGATATAATTTGACTGAACTCTCTGTCAAGACACTTGTATCTGCCATCCCACCTCACCGCTGAAGCTGTTCTGCAGAAGAGAACGTCTCTCATGTCACACATTTCTGCAGCTATTTATATTCGAAGCGACTAATTCGATTAGGTATCGCGGGACATGGAAACCACTGGAATTTACAGAGTCACCAGAGAAAACGAAGGCAAACGAGAGCTCCGCGGGGCACAGGACGAACCCTCCTTTGCTTTATTTGTACATCCCTGGTGCTAGACACCAATTTTGGTGATAAAAAAAACTTCCATTCTTGGTTTTTTTGATGGTAAATAGGAAGAAATCCATCAAAGAGCACTGCTGGGATGCACTTGTTGGAAACGGCGGCAGAGACACCACCAAGGAGTCTCTGGGAGAGCTCGTGGGTCAGGGAACCACTGAGCTTTGCGGCTCCTCTCTCAGAAGGAAGAAAGAGGGATAATAAAACAACATTCCAAGAGCATCTTGAAAAGAGTGAAAAGCTGAGGCTACATCCCACGGAATCAGAAACGCAGAATCCCTCCCCACAAAGGGCTGTGGAGAAAAACCACCTTCCCATCTTAAGAAAAATCAGAGAAAATAAACGGAAGAACATTTCTCCGGGGAAGAAAGCGCCGCGAGGCGCATCAGAGAAACAAAAGAGGGGAAGAATCGCTGAAAATGCTCTTTTCCAGGGAAGCGAAAAGCCGCGGAAGCTGCGTGGGGCCCAGCCACGTGCCAGCAGGCGGCACAGCGTGTGAGGGATGCAGTAAAAATTCATGGACATATACGTTATTTTACATGCATAGAGACAGTTTAAAAGCATTTTGTGTCTTCATCCTGGGGAGAAATATGAGCGACGAGTAATCCAAACCACTCTGTGGGGTGGGGGTGCTGAGGGCTCCTGCATTTTGTGCAAAAATGGTGTTTTAGAAGGATTTGGGGATAGAAGAAGCGGAAAGTCAGTGCTGTGACCTGTGCTTGAGCACACAGGGTGCTCCGTGGAGGCATTTTCAATCAGGAACCATCCCTTAAACAGGTTAAGAGCCTGGAAAAAGATCCCAAAGTGGTTGTTTTTTTTTTTTTTTTGAGGGATGGGGTTGTTGGGTTTTCATTTCTATTAAAAATCTCTGCCTTTAAACAAAGAGCTGCTGAGCTCTGAGAAAACCTCGGAGAAAGATGAGGACAACACTTATAATTTGTGAATCACAGAATCATAGACCAACCAGGTTGGAAGAGACCCATCGGATCATCGAGTCCAACCATGAAGCTCCTCATGGTCTGAAGGACGTTAACCTCTACAAAGCGCAGAGCTGCATGAAGCAGGAACAGGCACAACGCTATTAAATGATGAGGATGGATGAGGTCTTGAGGGACTTGGTTTAGTGTTTGACAGGAATGGTTGGACTAGAAGATCCGATGGGTCCCTCCCAACCTGGTTGTTCTATGATGATTCTATGAAAACCCCTCCAGAAAGGATAAAACGGAGAAAAATCCAAGTTCCTTTATTGCTTTAAGGCAAACGTCACGTACATCGGAATGAATAGGCAAGCGCCTCGGTGAAGGGAAGCGTGACCACCGCTGGCTCCCACCCAGCAGAAAAAAAACCCAAAAAACTTGAGGCACCAATTCTTCAACTTTTCTTTTTTTTTTTTTTTTTTTTTTTTTTTCCAAATTAGGTCTCAACGTTTCACTGCCTCTTCTCACCCATCGTGGGGTCGAAATGAGAGCTCCAGCCTAGCTCCATTTCTTATTTCTCCAAGACCAGGATACAGAACACTCTGTAATCTCAGAGAGAGAGAAGAGGGAGCTCTGGGTTGCTCTCCTAGAGCAGGTGCCTTGATTTTCTCCCTGAATTTTAGCTCCTAGGGGCTCAGAGAAAGACACAGGAGCAGGCAGAGAGGAAAGCACCAGAGCAGCTCTGCCCTCTGCAGCAGCTCCAGCTTCACTCACATCCACGGAAACGCTTTCCGTGAAGTGCATATCACACCTCAGGATCTGATTACACAGGGAACAACTGCACAGGAATGTTTCACGCTCATCCCTTTCCCTCTCCGACTCCCCTTTTCCTGTCCTCAGCTCCATTTTCAATGACTTACAAGCTCGCAATCCAATAAATAGATTCACCCGACAGTTAAAAATTAAGCTGCCCGTGCTTGATAAGCCGTAGAATAAACCCCTTTCATGTGGAGATGAAGACAAACTACAGCTCTCGAACACGAGAATTTGCTGGGCTGAAAGAGGAAAGTAATTAATTCTGGTTATGCATACAAATTTCTACATCTGTTTCTTTAATCAGCGATCTGCACGCAGGCTGAAAAAAAAAAAAAAAAAAAAAAAGCAGCTTATCTTTAGGCTGCTGCTTTGGGGGTTTCACTCCGAACAGCCCATCTCCAACCGAGTTCTTTTGTTTTCAGCTACATTAAATGCGCAGGAGTGTGTTTGCAGCATCACTGTATCGCATCTCTCTCTCGAAAAGTCATTTTTACCACTCGCCCTTGTTCTCGGGCATATCTCTTTTGGGGCTGGAAAAGAAATAGCTTCTCACTCAGTCCTGGCTTTATTCTCAGCCTATACGGGATTTCTTTTAATCAAATATCTTTAGATTAATAAAGTGTGTGATAACACCTTTGGCAGTCAAATGATTTTCAGAACTTCATGCTTGTCAAAAGAGGCTCCGCACAGCAGCCTAAACCCAAAATCCATTCACAAAATCCATTCCAGGGGCTGGAATTTATGAGGGAGGGGAAAGACTACAAGTTGTATTCCGAACAGGAGCACCTGCCCAGTGTACTGCAGGGACTCATCCTTCGGTGTGGGTAAGGGCTCCCTTTCACAGTACAGAAGAAAAACAGCAGTTAAACACCACAAGAAGGATGTTGAGGCTCTGGAGAGAGTCCAGAGAAGAGCAACGAAGCTGGTGAAGGGGCTGGAGAAGAAGAGGAGCGTCTGAGAGAGCTGGGGGGGTTTATCCTGGAGAAGAGGAGGCTGAGAGGAGACCTCATTGCTCTCTACAACTACCTGAAAGGAGGTTGTGGAGAGGAGGGAGCTGGGCTCCTCTCCCAAGGGACAGGACAAGAGGGAATGGCCTCAAGCTCCACCAGGGGAGATTTAGGCTGGAGATTAGGAGCAAGTTTTTCATGGAAAGGGTCACTGGGCATTGGAACAGGCTGCCCAGGGAGGTGGTTGATTCCCCTTCCCTGGAGGGGTTTAAGGGACGGGTGGACCAGGTGCTGAGGGACATGGGTTAGTGATTGATGGGAATGGTTGGACTCGATGATCCAGTGGGTCTCTTCCAACCTGGTGATTCTATGATTCTGCCTTCATTTAGAGCAACACGACAGGGAAGAAACACCTCCTTGCTTCTTGTTTGAGGAAGTCGAGTGGGACACTCACCACTGTGAGGTTGCGGATCTCCTCCATGACTCGTGGCCAGAAGGACTGGAGGCTCTGCTGGGCATCGCTGTTGCCGGCTGTGCCGAAGCCTGCGTCGGTGGACATCCTGGGAGCTGAGAGAGGCAGAGAGAAGCGTTAGCGATGACAGAGGGAGGCAGGAGCCAAGAGACCCCCTCCAAGGCCCACAAATGCTGGACGGGGCCAGTGTGGCCAACTGGCAAAATAAGATATGCCAATCCAGGTACCACAACAACACAGAGACGCAGCCTCTGGAAGGCGGCTTTAAAAGTTTGATTTCTTTTTCTAAAGACAGAAACAGTCTGGAAAACGCAGAAGGCCTGGCTGCTACTTAAATCTACGCTGGACGCTGCCCACGCTCCCATCGAGCCCTGTGCCTCTGCAAACAGCTTTGTTTACTGAAAGCACTAGCAGCCTCCACAAGTTACGAGGAGGAAACAACAGCACAATATCCGTGTTCCAAGTCTCCTTTAGAGCCACGCAGTGCTGCGGGGAGGACGGAGAAGCCGTCAGGACCCTCGCACCGGCCAACCTCATGCCTCAGGGATCAAGACAGAACCAGCTGTGTGTGCACATCTTGATTTCATAGAACAACCAGGTTGGAAGAGACCCACCGGATCATGGAGTCCAACCATTCCCATCAATCTCTAACTCATGTCCCTCAGCACCTTGTCCCTTAAACCCCTCCAGGGAAGTGAGGGTTTTTTTTTCCAGTTGACACAATTCCTTTCCCCCCATGAACTCTAAGATCCAGTCCTGCCTTCCCGAGAAGGAAATACTACGACAACTGTAGTTGATATGGAATGGGAGTAGCTGCACAACTTGGGAATCCCTCGGAACACCAAGACCAGCCTTGCTGGCATCCCCTGTGTGACAGGAGCAGGATTCCCAACTGGTTCATAGCCTGGAAGGACGTGGCAGTCGTGCTAAAAACCACACGGACACGTAGGATCTGCCAAGACACCAAGTCCTGTCCCACTGGGTTGCCTTTCCCACGCACTGGACGCATCCCAGTGGACGCTGGAGCTGTCACCATTCACTTCTCGGGCAAGCAGAGCAAAGGAAGCCATCGAGTTAGACATTAAATTCCAAAGTTTCCATGAATGACACACACAAGCTCCAAGCGAGAACAATGAGTCTCTGTGTTTCCCAGAACTCCCAGTAAGACAGAAGCGGCGACGCGTTTTCTAGCGACAGACCTCAAGATACAGAGATATTTGTGACTCTCCGTACGACGGAGAAAGACACGTGAGAGGATTTAGCTCAATCCCTGCTACCTTTTCATCCAGAGGTTTATTGCAGCCCCTCCCCAAGCCCAAGGGAGGGACAGCAAACCCTCTCCAAGACACACAGACGCTGGCAGGAGGCAGCCACCCATCGCCCGTGCTCTCCAAATCGACTCTTCCAAAGCAACGACGATCCACAAAATCTTATTAACAGATCAAAGAGATGAACGCCAGACGATTAGTTCACTCCCTCCCGCGGCCCACGCTCGCCAGGGCAGACTCTGAGCAGTCGGATTTTCCTTTCATCAACCCGAGAGGAGGGCACGGGCAGCGTGGGAAGAGCTGAAGGGGATCTTGACAAGGACAGAAGATCCTATCTGCAGCCTCCGAGCAAAAGCTTGAGACTGGAGGAACTCCAGGTGAAGAATCTATGGAAACGAGTGACTGACAAGCTACCTGGTGACTCTTCAACAGTTATTTCCATGATAATCCCACCCGCCCACAAACTGAGATATTTCAAGTATTTATAAGAAAACACAGAGATAAATATTCCAATGAGAGCACTAAATCGGTATTTGATTCTTCCTGCTCCCCCATCTGCATTGTCCAACGTAGGCAAAGAAACAGTTTAGGCACATAAATAAAAGTTAATCCTTGAAACCTGCTCAGTGCCAGCAATATTTCAACACCAACACTAGGCAGGGTCTCTTCTGCAGCTGGAGACACGATTCATCTCAAAGAGGAGCCAAATGGCTTTATTGCCAAATACAACCGAGTTGGTACTCAACCTACTTTTTTTTTTTTAACTTACGTGGAGTTTGAGGCCATTCCCTCTCGTCCTGTCCCTTGGGGGAAGAGCCCAGCTCCCTCCTCTCCACAACCTCCTCTCAGGGAGTTGGAGAGAGCAATGAGGTCTCCTCTCAGCCTCCTCTTCTCCAGGATAAACACCCCCAGCTCTCTCAGACGCTTCTCTTCTTCTCCAGCCCCTTCCCCAGCTTCGTTGCTCTTCTCTGGACTTGCTCCAGAGCCTCAACATCCTTCTTGTGCTGAGGGGCCCACATCTGAATACAGGATTTAAGGAGCAATCTCACCAGTGCTGAGCACAGAGGGAGAATCACCTCCCTGGTCCTGCTGGTCACACCATTTCTGATCCAAGCCAAGATGCCATTGGCCTTCTTGGCCACCTGGACCACCGCTGGCTCCTGTTCACACACAGCAAAACCAATAAAAGTGTAAGAACAGGAGAGACTGGGCTACACCTGCTCCGCAACAGCCCATCCAGTTTGTTTCCAGACTAAGGAAAAAAGAACTCGCAGGCCAAAAAGCTGGTCTAGTGCCCCGAGGTGACTGTGGAGCAGATGAGAGAGCACATCTCAAGAACTCTGCCATCAACACTTGGCAATTAAGAGTTTTGTGCTCGCGGGAGCAGAACACCTTTCGCAAACATTGAACTCGCCAAACCCCGTGGCAGCTGAAAAAGCCTTAAGAGCTTCACTTCGCAGGAGCACAAAGCAAGCACAAAGACAACTTCAGCATCTGTGCTTGGGGAGTTTTGTTGCTTGTTTGGGGTTTTTTTTCCCTACACGGATGCCAGACTGTGCTCTGGCTTGAAGGCTGTGGGAAGGGGGAAGCAGTCAGATGGAGCCGTCTCACCCTGGAAGCCTACGACCTGCACGCTTGAGCAAGAACCTGTGACTGAAAACACAAACACTGGTATAATCACACATGAAACAAAGATCTCCGCTCGCTCAAGCCCACCCAGAGCTCTTGAACTGGAAACCCAAAAGCCAGGAGTCCCACCACAGCCACAGGACATTCCCAGGCATCCCCAGAGCCGCTCGCCGAGGCAGAATGGGAACAGGAATCGGAGAATAACCTCCCCAGCCAGCAAGAGTGGCAGCTCAGCTTCGGACGTGCCTGCTTTGAAGTTCCTGGCCTTGACTAAGAAGTCAACCAAACAGAAGGAGCTGGGTGGGGAGCAGATCTAAACGACATTTATCCAAATATCCGAAGGGATATGCAAAGAGCGAGTACCAGAGGGAAGCACTGGGAAGCAGCCTTGAGGCTTGCGATGAAGGAAGCAATAACTCAGCAACATCATCAAGCACCACAGGGCCTGGCAATAGCAGAAACGTTGGGTTCTTTGCGTACGGCGCAGTCGCATCCTCGTAACTTGGGTTATGGGAAAGAGCCTCTTTTACACAGTGTTGTGTGACGTGAGGGGTCTGGAGAACAGGCCTTATGAGGAGCGGCTGAGAGAGCTGGGGGTGTTTAGCCTGGAGAAGAGGAGGCTGAGGGGAGACCTCATTACTCTCTCCAACTCCCTGAAAGGAGGTTGTAGAGAGGAGGGAGCTGGGCTCTTCTCCCAAAAGACAGGGGACAGGACAAGAGGGAATGGCCTCAAGCTCCGCCAGGGGAGATTTAGGCTGGAGATTAGGAGCAAGTTTTTCCCAGAAAGGGTCATTGGGCACTGGAATAGGCTGCCCAGGGAGGTGGTTGATTCCCCTTCCCTGGAGGTGTTTAAGGGACGGGTGGATGAGGTCCTGAGGGACATGGGTTAGTGTTTGATAGGAATGGTTGGACTCGATGATCCGATGGGTCTCTTCCAACCTGGTGATTCTATGATTCTATGATTGACTGTACAATGCAGAGAGTTAAGCAGACGGCACAGTTATTTCATCCCACCAGGGCAGCAGTGATGCTGTTATTAGTAAAGCATAAAAATTTCGTTATGAGTAAAGTTACAGCCACGTCGTGGGCTAACATCAGAAATCTTAGACTCTATTATTTATCCAACCTATAACTCTGTAAGGCAGCTGTAAATCTACACCAGCCCTCCAGGCAGTGCAAAAAAAGCAATAACCACAAACTCAGAGAAGCCTGAAGCACTGTCCTTGCTGAAAACAGAACCTTTCGACTTTTTATAAGCAGTTTCAGGAGGGTTTCAGTAAAACGAAGATAATTCAAAACACAAGCGCTTCCTTCCACTATAAGGAACTCTTGAAATTCCTCAGTCTTCTTGAGGAATTGAGGTATCGAGCACGGAGCTGGCACCACGAGGGGCTGATTGCAGCCGCCGGGAGGATGGGTCCAGGCTGGATGTTTGCAAATTCCTCTTGTTCAATACAATTAAAAGCGAGCACAACGACCAGGCTCATTAAGCCCCACATGAAATCACCTTCGGAGGATATCGAGCACTTATGGCTAAAGGTTTTTAAGAGCAGATGGCAAAACCGTCTTGAAGTTGAGCTGCTCTTGCCTTAGGGCAGAGAAAATAAACACGATGCTCTCCCTCTTCAGGTACCTTCTCACTATATTTTTTTTTTCTATGAATATTTAGCAGCAGATTATTCTCTTTTCCAAGCACGGCTGGAGCATCAGCTCCCTAATACCCCTAATGCATCCCTTCTGCTCGCACTCACGCGAGGTGCAGCCTTTCATTTAAGCCCGAATCGGTTGCAAAGTCAGATCAAGGGATCGGGATTACGGCTTCCAGCGACAGGCAGCTCATTAAACCGGGCAGGTTTGGCTCCGGCAGCACCTAAAGCAGGAATTCCTCTCCTCCCTCCTCTCGCAGACGCTCAGCGACTTGGGTAAGAGCTGCTTCTCCGCTCAGCAGGGAGAGAAAGTAGCAGAGCCGATCGCGGCTCCTCTGGAGGGGAAGTGGCAGGGCCAGAGAAACCACCTCAGATTCATTCATGCAAAGCAGAAATTGGCCAGATAACCTTCCCGATACCGCGTTCGTTATGCAACGACAGCCCTGGATCGTCATCCGACTGCAGGCAGCAGCATCCTTCATAGAATCATAGAACAACCAGCTTGGAAGGGGTCCCATCGGATCTTCTAGTCCAGCCATTCCTATCAAACACTGAACCAAGTCCCTCAAGACCTCATCCACCCGTCCCTTAAACACCTCAAGGGAAGGGGAATCAACCACCTCGCTGGGCAGCCTATTCCAATGCCCAATGACCCTCTATGTGAAGAACTTCCTCCTAATCTCCAGCCTAAATCTCCCCTGGTGGAGCTTGAGGCCATTCCCTCTTGTCCTGTCCCCTGTCTCTTGGGAGAAGAGCCCAGCTCCCTCCTCTCCACAACCTCCTTTCAGGGAGTTGGAGAGAGCAATGAGGTCTCCTCTCAGCCTCCTCTTCTCCAGGATAAACCCCCCCAGCTCTCTCAGACACTCCTCACAGGGCCTGTTCTCTAGACCCTTCACCAGCCTCGTTGCTCTTCTCTGGACTCTCTCCAGAGCCTCAACATCCTTCTTGTGCTGAGGGGCCCACAACTGAACACAGGATTCAAGGAATACTGTGAACTGAACACAGGATTCAAGGGATCCCTTCACTGGGATCTGAGCTGGGATAGGCCTCGTAGGAGGGCACATGCTCCACGGCCGAGAAGAGAAGCTCCAAAGCTGCTTGGGCTGCACAGGAGAAGGGAATATCCGACAGCACAAGCGCTCACTGCACGCACAGAGAAACTATCCAGAGTTACCAGCCCTCAGCACAGGCAGCAGCCAGGGCAGACAGCCCCACACTGCAGCTCACGCACACGACTCTCTCCTGGCTTCACTCCTCGGGAAGGAAAAACATCAGGAATAACATCTCATACAGAAGCATCGAGTCTCTGTTTGCAAGGTGCGAAGCGCCTACAAGTCCTGTATCCCGCAGCCCCACACTGACTCGTGCCCAGGAGGGCTGGAGGTACAGAAAAATCATGTTTAATGCCAGGCAGGGTCTGGGAGTGCACAAAGAAATTCGACGTTGGACTCGATGATCCGGTGGGTCTCTTCCAACCTGGTGATTCTATGATTCTATGAAACTCAGGGCTGGAGTCCCACCAGAAAGAAACCATCCTATAGCATTGACCTCCCACAGCGCAGAGAGTCAGAAACGAGGCTGCAAATATTGGAACAACACAAAAACTAGCCCAGGAGGTTTCTTTAAAAAAAAAAGGGAAAGCAAACACAATAATCTGAATTGCTATTTGTTCGGGTTATTTTCCTTCCCTTTCTTCTTCGAGTCAAAGAGCACAAGGGTCACACTCGATATTGGGCGTTTCAACAGTTAAACTCGACTGAACAGCAGCTCTTTGCAGCGCGAGTTTGGCAGGAGAGCAGGCAGGGTAAGGAGCCGAAGAATAAACTTCCCAGACAAACAAGGACGAGTGTCTGAGATGAAACGCGCGGCCTCTCCAGCTCCTAAATTAAACATCCAGCAGAAAGGGAAAAAAAACCTCTTTCAAGTGGTCAAGTTAGTCAAGTCTCCTTCAGAGGACAAAGCCGTCGGCACTCCCCGCAACAGGGCCTATGGTGGACTTCACCTTATAAACTTTAATCTCAGACAGTTTAGCGTAAAATCATAGAATCATAGAACAACCAGCTTGGAAGAGACCCATCGCATCATCGAGTCCAACCATTCCTATCAAACCCATGTCCCTCAGCACCTCATCTACCCGTCCCTTAAACACCTCCAGGGAAGGGGAATCAACCACCTCCCTGGGCAGCCTATTCCAATGCCCAATCACCCTTTCTGGGAAAAACTTCCTCCTAATCTCCAGCCTAAATCTCCCCTGGTGGAGCTTGAGGCCATTCCCTCTTGTCCTGTCCATAGAATCATAGAACAACCAGGTTGGAAGAGACCCATCAGATCGAGTCCAACCACTCCTATCAAACACTAAACCTCAGCGACTCACAAAACCAAAGTCCTTGCAACCTACCCAACTATATTCAATGCACACATTGGCTTATTTCTAAGTTGAAATCTGAAGAAAATAACCCCATTTCCAGCACCACAGGGGCTGGGGTTGCTTAGCCTAGAGAAGAGGAGGCTGAGACGAGACCTCATTGCTCTCTACAACTACCTGAAGGGAGGTTGTAGAGAGGAGGGAGCTGGGCTCTTCTCTCAAGGGACAGGGGACAGGACGAGAGGGAATGGCCTCAAGCTCCACCAGAGGAGATTTAGGCTGGAGATTAGGAGGAAGTTTTTCACACAGAGGGTCATTGGGCAGTGGCAGAGGCTGCCCAGGGAGGGGGTTGATTCATCTTCCTTGAAGGTGTTTAAGGCACAGGTAGATGAGGTCCTGAGGGACATGGTTTAGTGTTTGATAGGAATGGCTGGACTCGATGATCCGATGGGTCTCTTCCAACCTGCTTGTTCTATGATTGTTCTATGATTCTATTTTAGTACCCGAGCGATACGCTCTGTCTATTCAGAAAGCGCTTCCAATATTTCCAAACCCACCAGCAGTTCCCAGCTGTGGTGACCCTGGTTTGGAAACCCTGGGCACCCAGGAATCCGTGGCAGAGAGCATCCCGGCTGCTCCGAGCACCATTCCAGCTGGTTTGCCCCTTTCTCTCGTCGTGTGTTTTAGGCAGGAGAAGTTTTGATCAAGCAACATCCACATCTACTGCTCTGTAGTAAAAGCACAAGCAGAATTCCTGTTAAAACAGCACAGACCGAACACACCCAGCCCAGAGATTGCTTGGGAAGCTGGTACTTTTGGATTATTTATAAATCATTCAGCATTAAATTCAGAGTTTCTAGGTGAAAAGTCCTACGAGTGCTCACTGATTTTCTCATCCACACAATTTCACTGCCTGAAAAAGCTGAACTGGGTGCTCCCTGCAAACCTCCTGGTGGCCCCGAGGATCCTGCCACCCATCCAGGGCACAGTTACGCTTTGATTTCTACGCAGCCTTAAGTGCTCCGTGTTTCCTCACTCTTCTGCTGCACTTTTAGGCTCAGTCACCACCGCTCTGCTAGAGAGGGAAGAGGGAAAGGCAGGAAAAATCACAGAATCATAGAATCACCAGGTTGGAAGAGATCCACCGGATCAGCGAGTCCAACCATTCCTATCAAAACGATTCAAACCAGAGCAGACACAACCCAGAAAAGGAGTTAGTGATAAGTCCGTGTGACTGTTTTAAGCCAGTGCTGGTTTGTGCTTAGGTCCTGAGGGACATGGTTTAGTGTTTAATGGGAATGGTTGGACTCGATGATCCGATGGGTCTCTTCCAACCTGGTTGTTCTATGATTATTTGTCGTCTGAGAACGCGGGTATTCAGGGAAGAAAAGTGAAGTAGAAATCCTTCTTTATGGAGCTGTGGGGTTTTCTACAGGGATTATTCCCAATTTCCACCTCCCTATCGCTTTCTTTGCTGACGTTTATGAGTTAAATCACCCAGTGGCACCTCGCGAAGGTTAAATCATAGAATCACCAGGCTGGAAGAATCATAGAATCATAGAACAACCAGGTTGGAAGAGACCCATAGACTCTCTTCTATGGTCATTGAGTCCAACCATATAGAGTTAAATAGAGTTACTGTCACAGAAAAAAAAAAAAAAAAACCAAAACAAGAGGCTTTTGCCTCCTGAGATCAGCAGCCTTTACTCAAATAAGACCAGTCCCCCCTCCCTTTTCTAAATCAACCCACAAACATGCAAATCTCCAGCTCCTCTGGGTCACCTTCATTGACTGACAAAGAGACAAACCAAAGCCGGTGGCTTTCAGTCATCAGGAAGTGACCTAACAGGGAGTTATATACAGACGACGGAAGAAAATCCCCTCCAGGAGCTCTCAGCACCGATAAAAAAACCCCCAAAGTTTTAACAAACCAACCCAAACCCTTTCCTGTAGCTCCTGGGAAGCTTCGACAGGCAGTGGGAAGTTCGATCCTATGTGTCTCAGCACATTCTGACCCTCTGAGACATAAGGTAAAACCGTATTTTTTATCAAAATGCAATAATTAATGATTTTAAAGTTAGCAACCGCACAGATTTAATTCACTCGCGACACAGGCCGATGGCTAAGCCCTGAAATGAAGAAAAGGCTCCCTGTGCCCACGCTATTAAAATACAGATGTCACGTCACGTTATATAAAAGCAAGAGCCTAGTCCGATTAGAAAAAATAAACCCAAATCGGGGAGAGGGGAAAGGTGACCTCCAGCATCCACCTCCCCCTTCCCTGCAGGCACCGAGGAGCTCGGCAACAGCAACTTCCCACCACAAACTGGTTCTTTAAAGCGTCTCTCCTCGTGTTGCCAGTTAAATTCGGAGAAGAAACGAGCGTCGAGAAGTCCTGTAATCACACAGACACCTTTTCTGGATTCTCACCCACCAGGAAAGCTCAGAGCATCTTTGAGGCAAAAAAAAAAAAGGACAAACCCACTTTCCCTGCGCAGGCAGAATGGGGCGTGAGGACCTTCCTTTCCCTGGCGGCGCCGCCAGAAGAGGTCAGGAACTGCTATAATTTGTTAATAAATCCCCTTACGGCGCTACCCAAAGCTTTCGGTTTCTCCCGCTGCTCTTGACCTAGAAAGAGCCGAGCGGCACCTCTGCTCACACCACCACCTCTTGTAACGAGCGATGACGAAGCCTCCTTGGCCTCCTGCCCCACCTCGGGGCCGCACAGGAGGTGAGAGTCGCCCCGATTTCGAGGCAAAAAGTACTAAAATGCCTCATTTTTCAGGCTTAGGGATGCTGCGGGTGACCTTTGCGTGCCCAGCCGGTCGCCCGGTGCTGGCTGAGAGCCCGTTACAGAGGTCACTGCTGTTCTGCTAACGAAGCAGAGCACCCACCATCGTTAGCGCTCGGCGTACAGGGTCGGTTCTTATCCTGCCCCCTTCTCAGATGCAAACCAGGGCCAGACGCCACAGAGAGCTGAAGAAGCTTTGCCTGAGCTGATCATCAGCCTTAAATTAAAATATTAAAGCTATACGGGGAGGCTGGAACAAATCGGAGACCCTGCAGGGTGAAGGCTAATGGTACCGATGGATGGAGACCTCATTCCCTACAACTACCTGAGAGGAGGTTGTGGAGAGGAGGGAGCTGGGCTCTTCTCCCAGGGACTGGAATTTATGAGGGAGGGGAAAGACTAAGGGTTGTATTTCGAACGGCAGCACCTGCCCAGTGTACTGCAGGGACTCATCCTTTGGTGTGGGTAAGGGCTCCCTTTCACAGTACAGAAGAAAAACAGCAGTTAAACACCACAAGAAGGATGTTGAGGCTCTGGAGCAAGTCTGGAGAAGAGCAACGAAGCTGGGGAAGGGGCTGGAGAAGAAGAGGAGCTGCTGAGAGAGCTGGGGGGGATTAGCCTGGAGAAGAGGAGGCTGAGGGGAGACCTCATTACTCTCTCCAACTCCCTGAAAGGAGGTTGTAGAGAGGAGGGAGCTGGGCTCTTCTCCCAAGGGACAGGGCGAGGGGGAATGGCCTCAAGCTCCACCAGAGGAGGGTCAGGCTGGACATCAGGAAAAATTATTCACGGAAAGGGTCATTGAGCACTGGCAGAGGCTGCCCAGGGTGGGGGTTGAGTCCCCTTCCCTGGAGGGTTTAAGGGATGGGTGGACGAGGTGCTGAGGGACACGGGTTAGTGATTGATAGGAATGGTTGGACTCGATGATCCGATGGGTCTCTTCCAACCTGGTTGTTCTCTGATTGGGTTCGGGTGCCGGCAGCCGCTCTTCTAACGTCCCTATAAAAATATGTTGCGCTCCATAATCACCTCTAATTCTCAACACGGTGCTTTTAAGGTCAAGGATTGGCAATCAGGGAAAAAAATAAAGAATAAGCACAGGCCTGTGAGCAGCTGATTGAGTCACTCAGCTCACCCTGAGGAGACAAGGGCAGCGGCATCCAGCATCTCCCGGCAGGAGCGGAGAAGAAGGAATGTCTGCAATGTGGCTCGACTCCTCGACAAAAACTAACTTTAATTCCACCCTACGCCCTCTCCTCGGCGTCCCCGACGCCCTCAGCCGTGGGTAGCTGCTTTTCTTTTTCCCACTGCGATTCTTTTTTTGTTTTTTTTTTTTTTCCCCCCCCCCCTGCGCAAAGTGCCGTAAACAAACTTTGTCCTTCATCCCCCAAAGTGGGAGCAGCAGGATTTCAAGGTCACCGGTGCTGGCGGAGGGAGGCCTAGCTCGGGCAGCCCCGGCAGCCGCATCGCTGGGCCGGACGCTCGGTCTCGGCCTCGCAGGGAGGTCCATTCCTCACCGGGAACACCGGGAGAGTCCTGGATGTTGGAAAAACTCCTCTCCCTGAGCCGCTCTCTCCGCTCCCTGGGCTGTCAGTGCTGAGCTGCGAGGCTGCCGTGACCTTCAGCGCTTGGGTGCGAAGGGAAAAAAAATAAAAAAAAGGGAAACGAATCTAACGAATCTAACGAATCTCTGCTGAGGGTTTCCCGGGGTTGGTGGGCACTGGTGGCACTGAGCCCCCCCCTGACCCCCCCCAAGTCCCACACCAGCCGCTCAGCCCCAAGGGCAGTTGGGGGAGAGCCTCCTGGCTCGGGCGGCAGCAGCCGAGAGGCCTCAGAGATGGTGTTTTCCACCCTTATGGCTTAACATTCAACCACCCTCCCCGTTACCGGCAACCCCCACCCCCGGGGGTACCCCCCCAGAGCACCCCCCCACCCCCGGTAGCCGAAGGTGGAGGAAAGGCCGCAGCACCAAGATATACCAGCTCCTTGCTCCCCTTGGCCGCCCCACAGGCCCTGAAACAGCCCCCAGAGCCAGGCCAAGGCCTCAGCGCCGGTACCGAGCCGCCCCCCCGACTCCAAGAGGCTCCCCCCCCCGCGAGGCCCCCAGCTTACCGGGGAGCCGCGGGACGGGCCCGTGGCTCGGGGAAGGGCCTCGGGGGAGGTCGGCGGCGCTGGGAGGTGTCCGCCATGGCCTTTGTCTTTGAGCTGACCCCTGCCCGCCGGGACTCGGCGTCCCCGCCGCACCGGCCCGACCGGCGCCTTTAACGGCGGCCGCTCAGCCGGCCCCGTGCGCGCGCCCGGCCCCGCCCGCAACACCCCATTGGCTGCCGCAAGGGGAGAGGGGGAGGGGCCTCGCGCGCTCATTGGCTGAGCAGGCAGGGGAGGCGAACCCCGCGCGCCCATTGGCTGAGGCGGGAGGGGAGGCGAACCCCGCGCGCCCATTGCTCAAGGCGCGCAACGAGCGGATACAGCGCCCCCATTGGCTGAGAACGCGCAAGGAGAGGATACAGCGCTCCATTGGCTGACAGAGCGCATGGAGCGGATACAGCGCCCTCATTGGCTGAAAGAGAGCAAAGAATGGATACAGCGCCCCGTTGGCTGAAAGAGAGC